>JAQPPZ010016894.1:3205000-3656643 GCA_028583015.1 Wollemia nobilis
CCAAGAGAGATATAAGAAACCTATTTTTAAGTAATTTTATCTTCTCAACATATTCTTCCAATTTAAGGTTTTTAAAACTTCAATATAATTATCATCTTCCAAATCTATTGTTCTTAGGGATCTTATTTGCTTGATTTTATCCTCAATTTTCAAAAAAATTGATGTTGTTATCTTCATTCTTGTATATTAAGTTTTTTTCCCTATGTAGTTCATTTAATTTGAGTTTATATACATCCATTTTTTTATCATCATTTTAGTTTATATTGTTGTATTCGTATTTTCCAAAGGCCCATCCTACTATCAAATTTCCTTTCCTCAATTTTATTTCTCCATATTCCACTTCATGATGCAATATTTTTTATCACTTTTATTTTATTTTCAACATCCAGTCTAATATGAGATTGTAGCTAGAATATCTTTCTAGTTGAGAACAAAAGGTTCTCAAACTAACACTCAAGCCTAACACTTCATGCTCAATCCAAGATGTTCAATTTTGTTCACTATAAATAATTTGTTTCTCCACCTATTGTGCATGCACGCTACCTATGAGTAACACTCTATAACACACATAGACACATATGCATATATGTTATATATATATATATATATATATATATATATATATATATATATATATATATATATATATGTGTGTGTGTGTGTGTGTGTGTGTGTGTGTATACATGTATGTATATCTTTATCTATCTATCTATCTATCTATCTATATGTATGTATATATGTATATGTATGTATTTATGTATACATATATATGTATATACATGTATATTCATTCATATATATATATATATATATATATATATATATATATATATATATATGTATGTATGTATGTATGTATGTATGTATGTATGTACAAACATACATATATATACATATATGTATATATGTGTGTGTGCACGTGCACGCACATATGTATAACATAAGAAAGAGTTAAGGGATTGAAGTTCTAAATATTTATAAATTTCTCTTAAGACCTTAGGAGAGATTTGGAGGACAAGGTTTGTCACTTTTATAATATTCTATTGGTCATGACTTCTTAAATTTCTCTCTATATAATCTCAATATTGCTTGAACTTTTGATAATGTAAGGTTAAGTAAGGCATGAAACTGATATTGAGAAGTAAGAAATAATGTTTTAAATAACTCCTCAAATTTTCCTATTTAGCAGGTCATTATGATAGGTTGAGTTCAAGCTCTTTAGGTAGGTAAAGTCAATTTAGATAAGTACTAATGAATATATCATGTTTGTAATACATATATAATAGAGAGCACTAAAGAAAGGAGTTCAAATTTTAATACTAACCTTGGGTCTCTTTTATATTGTTGTATTAAAGGATATCACATCTCTCTATTTTAAGTAAGGAAATTTAATATTTAGTCTATTATATATGTATAAAATATCAACATCTATGTTAAATATATAAAATGAAGTGAGTGACAATGGATCAACAAATCAGCCTATCCATAAAACATGTGAAGGAATATAAGAAACCTTTTGAAATACAATGTCAAGCTTGGAAAGTTAGGAAAATATGTGAAGCTTTCAGAACTATATATATTAGTGCTTAGGTAAGCATTCAAAGATCACTTGTACTTAATCTTTCAAAAATTGAGGATATAGCACCTTATAGTAAAAAATATACACAAGGAAACTCAAAATTAAAATAGTCTACTACATCTATGTAATTACTAGAGACTTGTGGAATAGTGATGGAATAGAGATATAGATGGACATGATTAGTTATTATTAGAATTTAATATTTTTGATTCAATTGAAATGCTAAATTCATGTCTTTATCATTCATAATTGTTTATTTGATCCATTTTCTTTTTTAATATGGCTCGATAGAGAGGCTAAGATAGTCTAAAAATGATCTTATAAGAGAGGCTAGTTATGGTATCAACCTTTTAATTAGATATAGATAATTTGGGAGAGGAAATTTATGTATTTTTACCATTAAAGTATTCTCATGTTTGTTTGACTTGTTAAAAGAAAAATTAGTTCTTTTATAATGGAATGGAGAAAAATTAATGTTAAGGCCATTTGAACCAAGGGAGACACTTTTAATCTCTAATAAATTAATTACCTTACTCAAATATATTAAAGGTTCAAAGTTTTTTTTTATTATTAGGTGGAAAAGAAAGGGTTTTGAGAGGGTCCCCAAACCTTTTTAAAATTTATAAATTATACCAACCAAGAAGGCCCAAAAATATAAAATAAACATAGTATAGAAAAGGGAAGGGCCTAGCCCACAATAAATATGAGAGAAACAACAATCAACATGGACACAAAAAGAACCAGACAATAGAGAACCAAATATACAGCTAGCCAACTCCAGACCTAGCAAAAATAGAACTCCATAGAAACAGAGAACCAAAGCATCTGCTCTAGGTTTTCTTCAATAGAGGTCTTGTTGTTCTTGAGGTATTCATCATACAAGTAACCTCTTACATGTAAATTGTTATCAACTTTACAAATCTATTGATGGAGGAGATTAAGTCATTCATCAATTTCCAGGCCAACTCAACATTCTTAAGGGGGTCACAATCCCATAGGAGGTTCAAAGTTTACTTTGATAAAGAGAAGGAATATAGTTTAAAATGGAATATGTGTTTGATCCAAAATGGAGTTGAAAGGAAGATAAAGAAGGTCACTTATATTGAACATATATCTAGTTGGGATATATCATGAGATTAGACATGTTTAAATGCCTAGATATTTTTGAAGAATATTGGACCTTACTTATATAAATAATAATTTTTACTATTATTGGTCTTAAATGACTTGACTAGGAGCACTTGAGTTTTTCAATGTCTATCTATATAAAGGAATTAATTTTTTACTATAGCAATTTTTTAGCACAATAATAATATGATTGATAGAAATATCACTTTACAACATGTTACAAAAATTTGCTCCATTTGTTCATGATTGATAAAGATCACTCTTTTAGTTTAATATGATGATTATCCTTTCGAAAGTGGGGGATTTATTACTCTTCTTAAATTGGTGTAACTAAGTTGTTATCTTTACTACTCAAAATGCTACTAATCTTGACATATTCACTTATAAAAGCTCTACATACTTACTCATTAGTATGACATAATTACTAAATGTTGACTTAACTTTAATAGTTAAGAAATACCTCACTATGATTAGGGAATACTCCTCATTGTAGGAGTTTTACGTTTCTTTGTCACATAAAATTATGCCTAGTTAGTATTCTTACTAAAACCATTAGCTAGATAGTACTCTTACTAAAACATTAGGTAGGTTTTTCCTCTTCCAAACAAAATTGTAAATACATAAATGACTCTTTTAAGATAAAAATCAATCCTAAAGGACCTAATCCTATATAGTATGTAATCAATCAATAATTTTATATATGTAATAATGTCAAACCCTCTACTATTTTTAAATTAATAAATGAGCTCACCAAGTTAAATTTTTATGTGTTTTAATAAAAATAAACTTGACCTATTCATAAATGTTATCTCTACCAATAACATGGATTGGAAGTGGGCATCTCTCCCATCCCTTATATGATGGAAGCAAGCATGACCCTAACAATAAAAGTAGTCAACTTTTATTTATTTAATATATTTGATATAATACATGGGATAATCTCTATAGATTATCATACCAGTCCTTTTACGAAGGCATGAACTCTCTTTTAAGGGGTTTATCAACTAGATATTTTGAATGGTAGGAAGGTAATTATTGAAGGGGATAACCTCAATATCATTAATATGCTCAAAGGTGATCAAGTCCCTTCTTGGGCGATCATAAACAAACTTGTTAAAATCCAAATATGGATTTTAACCCTCGAAGTGGTTGAGATTAGGTATATTTATAGGGAGGAAAATAGAAAGGTAGATATTTTAGCGAACTTACAACTTTTGCAGGAAATATGCACAATTTGGTAGGAGGATTTCTTATATGGATTAAATCAAATAGACAATGAAATCTTGAGGAGATAATTTGTGTTTTCAAATGGCTCTTATCTGCGATAGTAAGGATCCCTTAGGAAAATTTGTTGTTTGTCTTGCTCGACTATTAATTAGCTTTGTTTTTTGGATCCTTTTTGGTTTGCTATGTTGATATTTTTATTCTTTTTTTCATCTGGTTGGTTGATCCACTCTTGTAAAATATTTGGGGTACCTTTCAAAACCCCTTCATCCATCTTATCAAAAAAAATACATGGGAAGAAAAACCATTATGGATATCCCTCTAATCCATATCAATTCATGTGGTGGATATATTAAATTCCTAAAGGGTGAACCTACTTCTATAGATAAATTTTGAGATGTTTTCTAAATATTTATAATCTCTTGGTGACTTGACTCATTCCCCTTACCCTTCTAATTCCTTGAAATGGGTGTTTCCTAGGATAAACTTAGAGATGAACCTTAGTTTTTAAAGTCTAGACTCATTCAAAATCATAACATTAAATTAGAATATTAACTCCTCTTAAAATTACATAAGACCATAGCATTCCCTCCCTTTTATATTTAACCATTGCATCCTTAAAAAATTTAAGCATCAACATCTTTTAAAACTTTAAGCAGCAACATCAAAAAGCATAGATATATAACATCCTATCTTACATGACCTAAAGTTTTCAAAGTGAATGTCAACTTAAAATATTATCTCTATCCTTGTAATAGCTTTATAACTATTTTCTATAATATTGAGATAAAATAACTCACTTGACCTTAAATAAAATAATTAGACATGGTATTTATCACTCTATTGATGGAGGAAAGTTTTTCTCACTTTATAGTATTTATTACTCAATAGAGACATAGTTGAATTTAAGAACTTCATCTTATTACACAAAAATAAATTTCCAAATTTCCCTCAACCCTCATCTTTTAGATAAAGACAAGGACAAACACTTGATACTGAAATCATAGTGAGAGAGGGTGTCATGATCCTCCCTTGGCCAAATTTTTCATATAAAGGATTTATGAATTTATATGTTAACTTTAATAACATATTATATGGTTTTATTATGTTTTTATGGTATGTTACTAATAGACTTAGGTGTGTTGCAGGAATAGACACCTTTACAAATGGGTAGAAAACTGATGGCTGATGATTTGAAACATGATATATTCATTTTAAGATCCAGTTATTACATTTAACATTAGGTTGTCCTTTGTGAATTCAGTTGCTTTTGATGGATAAAAGGGGTAACTAAAATGCTCTAAGATAGCTAATGAATGAATATTAATAGGAAAGGGGTATTAATATTCTATGATAAAGGTCATTTTTAATATTAATTTTCTAATATTGAATTATATTAATAAGGAAGACTCATCAATATACTTTAATTTAGGAATGATTCATAATGTAATATTAATAAATGGATTTATTAATATTTAAAAATAATAGTGTTTAATATTTTGCACATTAGAAAAATGGAGATTAATGTGTAGAGAAAAATTGCACTAGTTAAAAGAATGCAAGTTGCTTTGTCGGGTGATTGGAATGAAATGAAGAGGAATAAGAGGTTAAGAAAGGAACCACATGATGGAATTCACCATGGAGGATTAAACACAAACAATTTGTAGCAACAAATAATGTACATTTCCTTCAATCAAGCAACTTCAAGGAGAAAAATAAAGGTACTTTCTAAACCTACAATTTATATTGATATTGCTACCTATATAAAACTCCAATTTATATTGCTATTGTTGCCTGGGAAAACCTGTAATTTAACTTGCTATTGTTGCTTGGAAAACCTGCATTTTATTTTGTTAATGTTACCTGAAAAACCTACAACTTAACTTGTTCTTGGTGCTTGGAAAAACCTGCATTTTATTTTGTTAATGTTACCTGAAGAACCTACAACTTAATTTGTTATTGGTGCTTGGAAAAACCTGCATTTTATTTTTTTAATGCTGCCCAAAGAACCTACAATTTATTTTGTGGTAACTATTTAAAAAGAAAGCCTATGCATATATGGATGATTAGGTAATATAACCTTCTTTTTAATATAAACTTACAGATAGAAAGAGCTCAAAAAATAGTGTAGGAATTGAGAGTTTACTGCCAATGAGATATTTGAATTGTTGCCATATTATAAGTTGCTACCTAGAAAAATTAATGTTGGTGGATCACTTTTAATCAAACTATGGTTTTAAGTTTTGATAATTCCTTTTAGTATCGATGCGCTTAATGTTAAAAAGAAGGAATCTTTACTTTTTAATTTAATTTTGAAAGTATGCTACAGGAAATAGAAAATAAGGGTGGTTCTTTTATTTGTGAAATAATAGACAATCAAAGTAGATTATTTCAAAAGGGTTTTAGAATAAATTAATTATTTAGGGTTTTAATTAAATAATTTACATCTTACAAAGTTTGCAAGTATAAAGTGAATTATTTCAAAAGGGAATAGAAATAAGTGAATAATGCAGGGTTTCTAATATTATGAGAAACCTAAAATGAATATGTATATTTCTTAGTATTGATAATGTATATATTTTTATTTAATATTATTTTGGGATAAAGAAAGATTTGTTTTTATTATGTGTTTGATGTAAGGTAGATTAAGGGGAAATTAATCTTTAGTTTAAATGCATTTCATTTTAGTTTAAAATGAAATTGATTTTATTATGTGTTTGATCTAAGGTAGATTAAGGGAGTTAATATTTAGATTAAATACATTTCATTTTAGTTTAAAATGAAATTGATTTTATTATGTGTCTAATCTAAGGGATATTAGAAAGGAATTAATCTTTATATTAAATAAAATGCTATTTGAGATCAAATGAATAGATCTTTATTGTGTTTTGATTTAAGTTTGATTTATGAAAGGAAATTAGGAACTCCTTTTCATTGTTTTAAGGAAAGGAATTGTAGGATTCCTTTATGTATGAGTTATGAAAGATAATTAGGATACCTTTATGTTTTGATTTTTGGAAGGGGATTAGGATACCTTTATGTTTTGATTTTTGGAAGGAAATTATGATTAAATTGTTGATATGCATAAATATATTGTGGGAATATATTACATGTTTTATTAAGAAATAGGAAAGTATTTAATGTTTAAGTGGATGTGTAGTCCATCTATAGGGAAGAACTAGGTAGGGCTTCCTTGTATACAATTTTCTTTTAAAGCATGTAAATACAAATTAGATGTGGAATTCATTAGGGTGAAGAAATTTAAGGGATTTCTTCATGGGATTGTATTAAAATAAAGTAGAAAAGTAAAGGATATTTTCTACATGAATACTTAGTGGATCAAGTATGTAAGTTGTTCATATTCTTATGCTTGTTTGTTCTGCATGATTGAAAATGAAACATATAGAAATACATTGCTAAGATTTAGGAAGAACAAAATAATTAGTTAGTATAAGAATGATGGATTGGATAATGGGGCCCATTAAATAGAAAGGAAATTATGGGGGTTCCACAATCACTCTTTTGTAATAAATTAGTCAAGGAGGAGACTCTTGAGTATTAGTAGAATGATGAATGAATTGGGTTTAATGATATGGAATTATGGGGTTCCCTCACCTTTGTATACGTTAGAATTTACAATATACTTGTAAAAAAGTGATATAAGAATTGTGGAGATTTTTATGTAATAGATTGAAATAATGGCAAAAGTAATATTGGATTCCTTATTGTAGATTGGCTAATATACTTACAATGAGAAATAAATATGGATATTTTTGAGGTTGGGTTTTCTCCCTGGATAGGGTTCCCACGATACATGTTGTATCTAATGGTTTTAATTTTCGTGACTCTTGTTATGAAATTGTCATTTATATTTATTTTCTTATTTCTATGAGTTAATATTGGAAAAGAAACGATTATTTATGCTTTGATGATGAGTACTTAGTAAAGAAAGTTAGATGGATATTATTTTTTTATTCTACTATAGCATTTCACATGAAAAGTAAAAATCTGATAGATGCTTAGTATCCATTCACTTTCTATAAAGGATCATGGTATTTTTTTAGTTATGTTTCTTATACTTGAATGAATGGCATATAAATAATAATCGTATCTTAAGTTCCTCGAGGTAGGTGGATGCAATTTTTATAAGGATTTTAATGAAAGAATGCCTAAGCAGTTAGACCCTAAGGTTAGAACTAGAACTAAGGAAAACATGATGGACAAACCCTTAAGGTTTCTATGGGTACTTTAAGAATGGATCATTAATGTGTGCTCCAAAAGGAGGGCTTATAATTCCATTGTAACTAGATCCTTGTGATGGGATATCCAAAGGAAAGAGAGGTACTCATGTGATAAATATGACATCCCATTAAACTAGTTAAGGAATAATAGACAGTAGCTTAATGGTATACAATAGTTCTACTCTAAAAGAAGTGTGTATATCTACAAGAAACTTATTCTTAAAAAGGGTACTAGTTAAGGAATGATGGATACTAGTAGGGGAATGAAGAGGGTAAAGAGACACTAAGAAAAAGAACTAGTGTAGGTTTTGTAAAATGGAAAGAGAAACATGCCAGCAAGAATATCTTTCAATAGGACCTAGGAAATGGCAGGAAGTAAGGGAAGTTTACAAAAAGGTACTAGGGGAAGAACCAAAATAGCAAGGGTAACAACAAATAGTTAGAGGGATATGCTAATTCTCCATCTAAGAAAAGAGTAGAAGAGGGATAGAAGTGAAAAGAACATCCAAGGATGAAAAAAGAATGTTATCTTTGTAGAGGACAACATTATGCTTCTAATTGTCCATAGAGAGCAAAAATAAGTTCTAAAGGAAAGGAACCAATGTACAAGAAAATTACACCTAGAGAACCCATGCACAAAAATTATGAAGCTATAGAAAACCAGAATCTTGATGGTCAAGCCATACCACTAGTGATTTAAAATAATATTTTTGGTAGGGATGTTAAAATATTAATTGATAGTGGTGCTATAGATAGTTTTATTTTTACTAGTTTAGTTAAAGATATTTCAGAAAGGCCTAGAATCTTGGATTATGGGTGGAAGGTCGAGTATGTTTTAGGATAAACCTACTCCATCAATAAATGCTACCATATGGTAGAAATTGCCTTACCTAATGGAATAATTGAAGGATATTTGTATGTAGAACCTTTGCATACTTTTGATATAATCTTAGAAATGGATTGGCTACAATTGCATAAGGAAATACTCAACTTTCAAGATAGATGGGTTGAATACACAGATGATAGGGGTGTTGTGCATAGGATGTATAGTCTACAAGGGGTATTTTAACTTCAAATCCTATCGACAATGCAACTTAAGAAGGCCATAAAGAAATGTGGAATGGTCTATGTTGTTAAGATAAATAAAATTGATAAAGAGAAGAAGGAAGAGGTGTTTGAGAAACACCCAATTATTTAGGATTTTAGAAATGTTTTTCTAGAAGATTTACTTGGATTACCACCTAAGAGAGAATTTTATTTTACTTTTGAGCTTCAAATTACAACAAAACCAATACATAGAACTCCTTATAGAATGAACCCCATAGAAATGCAAGAGTTGAATGTGCAATTGCAAGGGTTACTAGAGAAAGGTTTGATCCAACCAAGTGTATCACCTTAGGGTGTACCAATACTATTTGTGAAGAAGAAGGATGGTTTCTTTAGATTATGCATCGATTATAGAATGTTAAACAAGGCAACCATCAAGAGTAAATATCCTCTACCTAGAATCGAAGATCTCTTCAATCAACTCAAAGATGTCGTAATATTTACAAAAATTGATTTGAAGTCAAGATACCACTAATTAAGGATATGTGAGGAGGATACCCATAAGAGATCCTTTAAAAATTATTATGGACATTATGAGTTTGTTGTCTTACCTTTTCTCTTAACAAATACTCTAACGGTATTTATGAATTTGATGAATAGTATCTTCAGGAAGTACTTGGATAGATTTGTACTAGTATTTTTGGATGATATTTTGATATATTCCAAAAATAAAAAAGAGCATGGTGAGCATCTTTGAATTGTGCTATAACTATTAAGGAAAAATCAGTTGTATGGAAACCTATCCAAGTGTGAATTTTGTGTGTCAAAAGTGCAATACTTAGGTCATATCATGTTGGATGAAGGGATCATAGTGTATCTAAAGAAAATAGAAGCTATTTTGAATTGGTCACCACCTAAAAACATGACTTAAGTTTGAATTTTCATGGTCTTAACCAAAAATTGTAGGTATTATGTGAAATACTATACCAAGATTGCTTCACCAATAACCAACCTTAAGATAAAAGGAAAAGAATTCAAGTGGATAGAGAAATGTGAGGAAGCCTTTGGTTTGCTAAAGCGAAAGCTTACCACATCCCCCATATTAAAGGTACTTTATCCTCATGGAAGTTTCTTTATTTGTACAAATGCATCACTAGAAGGTTTGTGAGGAATGCTCTCACAAGAAGTAGTGGTAGCCTATGGATCCAAGAAACTATAAAGATATGAGGTTAACTATGCAACCCATGATTTAGAGTTGGAAGCAGTAGTGTTTACTCTTAATATTTGGTGATATTATCTGGTTGGGAGATCCCTTGAGCTAAGGATAAACCATAAAAGTCTACAATATATTTTTACTCAAAATTTACTCAATGCCAAAAAAAAGGAGGTGGATGAAATTCCTCGTAAAATAAGATTTTGGTATTGAGTATATTAAAGAGAAAGAGAATAAAATCACTGATGCATTGATTAGGAGAAGACACATCACATTTTTAACTCTTATCCATGTCGAATTCATGGAGAAAATCAATGAAATGCAAAGACAGATGCATATTGCAACTAAATTTGGGAAAATATGAAAAGGAAACTTGATGAAAACAAGGACATTGATATCAAGGATGGTTTCTTATATTTTAATAATAGAGTAGCAATTACTGAGATTGGAAATTTGAGAAGGATGATTTTGAATGAAGTGCATAAATTTCCATATTTTTCTCATCTAGGAGGATCAAAGATGAGCAAGAATATGAAAAAGATATTCTTCTTGTCAGGAATGAAGTGAGACATAACTACATATATCACTCAGTACCTTGAATGTCAAAAGGTTAAAGTAGAACTTAGAAACCCTACTAGTTTGTTGTATTCGCATAATGTGCCTATGCAAAAATAGCAAGTAATTTTGATGAACTTCATATTACTACTACCTAAGAACAGGTTTTAATACAACATAATTCTAGTAGTGGTAAACAGACTAACCAAGGTGGTACACTTTATCCTTTGGAACACCAAGGATGATTTCATGACTGTGGCTAATAGATTTTTGAGGGAATTATTTTAGCTTCATGGTTTTTTAGAGGTAATTATATCAGATAGGGACCCAAAATTCACATGAGTTTTGTCAATCCCTACATCATGATATTGGTACTAGATTGAACATCAGTTCTACTTATCATCTAAAAATTGATGGGTAAACTAAAAGAGTGAATCAGGTGCTAAAGGACAAGCTTTACATGTACTATATGGAACAAAAAACTTGTTGGGAAGATTTATTGCATTTGGTATAATTTACCTACAATAATATCACCATTAGACCATAGAAATGTGTTGAGCAAGGTGCAGCAACAATATTGTCATTGTTGTCAACACAGTCAGATAGATCTGTTGATGCAGTGGACAGGAAGTTCAAAAGCTATTCAGATGCAGAAGACAGGAGTTCAAAGGTTATTCAGAGTATGTACAGTGATTTTCCAAGAAGACCGAAGTGGCCCATATGCAAAAGATCAAAGAAAAAGACAAGTAAGAAAAGTGTCGCGATATCGCGACATATACAGCAAGCAAGAAAAACTGTCACGATTTCGCGACATGTTGGAAGAGAGAGAAAAGAAGGAAAAAACTGTCACGATTTCGTGACATGTTGGAAGAGAGAGAAGAAGAGGAAAAATGTCACGATTTCGTGACATGTTGGAAGAGAAAAAGGCAAGTGGAAAAACTGTCACGATTTCGTGACATATTGGAAGAGAGAGAAAGAGCAGGAAAAACTGTCGCGATTTCGTGACATGTTGGAAGAGAAAAAGGCAAGTGGAAAAACTGTCACGATTTCGTGACATGTTGGAAGAGCAAGGAAAAAGTGTCATGATTTTGCGACAAATTCGAAGAAAGAGAACAAGTAAGAAAAGTGTCACGATTTCGTGACATGTCGCATTTTCACGACTAAAATAGGAGAGAGAAAGTAAGTTGGAAAAGTGTCACGATTTTGTGACATGTTGCATTTTCGTGGCCAGAAGAGAAGAGAAAATGCAAGGAGAAAAAGTGTCGCGATATCGCGACATGTTGCATTTTCACGGCCATAAGAGAAGAGAAAATGCAAGGAGAAAAAGTGTCGCGATATCGCGACATGTATTTTCATGGCGAAGCAAAGAGAAAGCGCAAGGAGAAAAAGTGTCACGATATCACGACATGTTGTATTTTTTGGGGCCGAAGCAAAGAGAAAGCGTAAGGAGAAAAGTGTCGCGATATCATGACATGTATTTTGGGGGCCGAAGCAAAGAAAAAGCGTAAGGAGAAAAAGTGTCACGATATCGTGACATGTTGTATTTTTGGGGGCCGAAGCAAAGAGAAAGCGTAAGGAGAAAAAGTGTCACGATATCGCGACATGTAGCATTTTCGTGGTCCGATGCAAAGAGAAAGAGAGAGAAAGAAAAAGTGTCACGATATCGCGACATGTATTTTTGGGGGCCAAAGCAAGGAAAAAGAGAAAGAAAAAGTGTCATGATATCGTGACATGTTGCATTTTCATGGTTAAGTTGAAGTCGACGAAGTCCGATGACAACCGACTAAAATTAGGGTTTACAGTTGTTATGAAAGCCGACTAAGATTAGGGTTTACAACCGACTAAGATTAGGGTTTTCATCATGAAAATGTTGTTATAAAAGGAGGGTTGTTTGGAGAATTGGAGTATGTGGAATGTGTGTGGAATGCGGTCATTGTGCACAGAGAGCAAGTTGTGTCGAATCATGCTAAGTGCAAAATTCATAGAGAAAGTAGAGTGCGAAGAAGGGAGAAGATGGTCATGAAGTTCGATTGTAACGAAGTAGAGTGTGCGAAGTGATTGCATAGAGAGTGCAGAGTGCGCAGAGAGTGAAAGAGGTTGAAGCTCGACCAGGTGCTACTGTGATTGCATAGAGAAAGTAGAGTGCTCAGAGAATGCAAAGGTGAAAAAGACCAGTCAGGGTCTTACAAAAGCAAAGGTATCTTACTATCAAACTTATAGATTCAGAATTGAAGTCCAAGTTGATGCTTGGCATCAGGGGTTGGTGCTCCTTCCAGTAGGGTGCTGGTAAATTGATTGTAAAGTTGGTGCTTTGAAAAGGCTAGATTTGGATGGTAGTCCAAGCAGTCAATTTTTGAGGAGTAGCCACATTGGTGAACCTCGTTAAATCTTGTGTTGTGTGATGCTCTTGTGTTATACTAGTTGTATCTAGTAATAAGTTTTAATTACTACGGTTTTAAGAGCTGTAAATTCAAGTTTAAAGAGCTACATTGATTCACCCCCCTCTCAGTGTCATTGTAAGACTAACAATTGGTATCAGAGCTAAGTTCCTGTACAAGCTTAACCGGCTAGGGTGATCTTGGAAGTAACACAATGGCAGGTGGTGAAGGCTTCTCATCGAACAAAGCACCATTGTTTGATGGATCTAATTACGCGTTCTAGAGAATCAGGATGCAGACATATCTCTGTGCTTTGGGATACGACATCTGGGATTCAGTAGTTAGTGGATACACAATACCCATCAATCCTCCAAAAGAGGCTGACGAAAAGAAACTGTTTGAAAATAACTCAAAAGCAAAGAATGCTCTCATGTGCGGATTAGCAGACAGTGAACTGGTAAAGATCATGAGCTATAAAATGGCAAAAGAAATATGGGACAAACTAAGGAATATTCATGAAGGAGATGATAAGATCAAAGAGGCCAAGCTACAGACACATCGAGCTCAGTTCGAAGCTTTAAAGATGAATGACGATGAAAACATTGAGGCATATATGCTGAGAGTTAATGGAATCATTAATGCGATCAGAGGACTCGACGAGGATATTGAAGACTCTGTCATCATGAAAAAGGTATTAAGATCTCTTCCTCAAAGGTTTGATTCTAAAGTCTCAGCGATAGAAGAAGCTAAAAATCTAAATTATTTTAGTATAGATGAGATGTATGGTTCTTTGACTGCATATGAGATGAGGATAGGAAGATCTAAACCCACAGACAGAGAAGCGGCTTTTAAAGCCCTTAAAAATAAAAATGCAAAACAAGAGTCCGAGGAAGAAGAGACATCAGATGAAACGGAAGTAAACTTTGTTAAAAAACTAAAAATGGGAAACGAAAAATACAGAGGAAAGCTACCGTTTAAATGTTTCAACTATGGAGACGTTGGGCATTTTGCGTCTAAATGTCCTCTTAATAAGAAGAACAAAAATGATGAAGGATCGCACCAAGAAAGAAGTGACTGGAAGAAGAAAATGAATTTCAGAAAAAGCAACTTCAAGAAGAGAAGTTTCATCTCCAAGAATGCCAGTTCATCAGAAGACAGCTCCGGTGAGGATTCTGAAGAGGAAACAGGTGAAGCTCTTTTCATGGCTTTTGAAGAAGTAAAATCAGAAAAGGAAGAAGGAGTGAATTCTGAAGTATGTGGTGAAAAACCTGAGGCTGAAGTAGATCTAGAAGGTGAGTTGATCTCTGCACTTGAAGAGTTGAAAATAGAGAGGAAAAAGAATAAGAAAATTTCAAAAAGGCTTGAGGATGCAGATGAAATCATAACCAGTCTGAAAGTACAGACAAAAGAATACAAGAAAATATCTGAAGATCTCGAAGTACAAATTACCATGAAAATAGATTATTGCTGCAAACTAGAAGAAGAGAATGTTGGTTTACGGACGCAGATAGAAGGGATGAATCACAAAATTAGTTGCTATCACAAACGCGAAGAAAGTTCTATGAATCTGGATAAGATTATAAATGACCAAAGGCCTACAGGCATCAAATTTGGTCTGGGTTTCATCAAAGGAGAATCATCAAATGGATCAAAGGCCAGAAATGTAGAATCCATAAAGAATGAAGATAAGAAACAGGTTGATCAAGGAAAAACGTCTCATACAAAAGAAAGCAATAATGTCAGGCACGAAAGGAGAATTGACAATGATGGATTCACCAATGTCACACATCAAAGGAGAAGAAGACCTATGGCTCCTACGGCAACATGGCAAAGACCATCACCCAGGTTCAATTATCCCTTTTTTGGTTTCTATTTTAAATGCAATGGCTATGGACATAAAATCTCAGACTGCAAATATAATGTAAGACCAAGGAATTTCACCAGTAGAAATGCTTTTTCTCCTCTGATGAATTATACAGTAGAATGCTATATCTGTCATAATTTTGGGCACATTGCAAGAAACTGTAGAAGTACATTTGCATCAAATCAGTTTCAGGGAAGAAAATTTCAACCAATTAGGATGAGACAAAATATAAAACTTCCTGGAAAACATGCACAAGCTATTGATAAGGGAAAGGCAAAACAAGAGCCCAAAACTACTATCAAAATGGAGTTGAAAGAAAAAGAGTGACTTAAGGAAGAAAAGGAATCCTTAATCGTACAAACAACATTTAAAGCACAGAATAAATGTGTACCATGGATACTTGATAGTGGATGCTCCAGTCATATGACAGGTGACAAACAAAAATTTGAGAAGTTACAGAAATATGAAGGTGGTTCAATAAAGTTTGGAAATAATGATGGAGCTAAGATAGTTGGCAAAGGTTCGGTTAAACTTAGTAACGGAAAAATTAAGTCAGAAGAAGTCTTGTTTGTGGATGGTTTGAAACATAACTTGTTGAGCGTAAGTCAGATTTGTGATAAAGGTCATGAAGTAGTTTTTAAGAAGCGGGGTTGTGAAGTCAGAAAAACAAACAGTGGAAAATTGATAGCGACTGGATCTAGGACATCCGGCAACCTATACACACTCTCAGAGACTTCAGAAGGAGCTTGTTTTATTGGACAGGAAGAAGAAAATTGGTTGTGGCACAAGAGACTCGGTCATATCAGTTTTGATAATCTAGTAAAAATCATCTCAAAAAGGGCAGTGAGAGATATTCCCACCATCAGCAAACCTGCAAACAACATTTGTGCTTCATGCCAAAAGGGGAAGCAAACTAGAGTCACATTCAAAACAAAAGAGTACTACACAAGCAAACCTTTGGAACTAATACACACTGATTTATGTGGACCCATGAGAACACAAAGCATAAATGGTGACAAATATTTTATGTTGTGCATTGATGACTATTCTAGAATGACATGGATATTTTTCTTGAAGCATAAATCAGAAGCTTTTCAAATGTTCAAGATTTTCAAAAACCAAGTTGAGAATGAAACAGGAAAAAGGATCAAATGTTTAAGATCAGATAGAGGAGGAGAATTCATTTCAGAGGAGTTTACAGAGTACTATGAAAAATACGGTATTAGGAGACAGTTTTCAGCAGCCAGGACACCTCAAGGAGAATGGAGTGGTAGAAAGAAAGAACAGAACAGTGCAGGAAATGGCACGGACTATGTTGGTTGAAAGTAGAGTAGCGGACAGATTTTGGAAAGAAATAGTCCATACTACGGTATATATCCAAAATAGGTACATGCTGAGAACACATGAAAGCAAAACTCCTTATGAGTTGTGGTTCGATAAAAGGGCAACAGCAAAATACCTCAAAATTTTTGGCAGCAAGTGCTACATCAAAAGAACTGAAGATAATCTTGGTAAGTTTGAAGATAGAGCGAGATGAAGGTATTTTTGTTGGTTATTCATCAAAAAGCAAAGCTTACAAATGCTACAACAAGAGGCTAAAGAAAATTGTGGACAGTGTCGATGTTAAATTTGATGAAGGTAGAGAACGAGTAATTAGCTATGAAATGAACTACCCAATTTATGAAGAGGTCATTGAAGGAGATGAGGAAAATGAAACGGAAAAGATACAAAAAATTGACTCAGATGATTTAAGTTGTGATTCAGAAGTGGAAGAAAATAAGAAATTCAAAATAGGCAGCTGGCAGAAAAATCATCCTAGAGAGCAAATAATTGGAGACCCCAATGTTGGTGTTCAGACAAGAAGAAGAGTAGTAAGTAACTACTCTCTATTATCCAACATTGAGCCCAAAAATGTTGCTGACGCAAGTAAATATGAAAGTTGGATGAAGGCAATAAATGAAGAATTAGATCAGATCGAGAAAAATGAAACTTGGGAGTTAGTACCTAGACCTGCAAATAAAAATATAATCGGGACTAAATGGATTTTTTGAAACAAATTGAATGAAGACGGACAGGTAGTCAGAAATAAAGCAAGATTGGTATGTAAGGGTTATGCACAAGTTGAAGGCATTGAATTTGAGGAAACTTTTGCACCAGTAGCTAGACTAGAGGCAATTAGAATGTTTTTGGCTTTAGCAGTCTACAAGAACTTCAAAGTTTATCAAATGGATGTGAAATCAGCGTTTTTGAATGGGAAACTTGAAGAAGAGGTTTATATTGAGCAACCAGATGGTTTCGAACTTGGTGATGATCCCAACTTGGTTTGCAAGTTGAAGAAGGCATTATATGGCTTAAAACAGGCACCTCGAGCATGGTATGCAAGGCTAGACAACTATCTCACTCAACAAGGGTTTAAGAAAGGCATGGTGGATAGTAATTTGTATGTCAAAACAGAAAATGGGCAGCTTATTGTTCTTGTTGTATACGTAGATGATATCATATTTGGCAGCAACAAAGATGAGTCGTGTAAAGATTTAGCAAATAAGATGCAGAAAGAATTTGAAATGTCAATGATTGGTGAACTTTCGTATTTCCTCGGGTTGCAAGTTAATCAAAATAAGAAGGGCATATTTATTTCTCAAGTTAAATATGTGAAAGAGATGTTAAAAAGGTTCACAATGGAGGATTGTAAGCCAGTTAGCACTCCCATGATGACAGGTTGCAAGTTGAGCAAGGATGACAAATCTCCACCTATTGATCAAACCATGTACATATCTATGATTGGGAGCTTACTATACCGACGACTACCGAGACCAGATATCTTGCAGGCAGTATGCATGGCAACATGATTCCAGGCTAATCC
Source organism: Wollemia nobilis (assembly GCA_028583015.1). NCBI lineage: Eukaryota > Viridiplantae > Streptophyta > Pinopsida > Araucariales > Araucariaceae > Wollemia > Wollemia nobilis. The sequence goes on from JAQPPZ010016894.1 coordinate 3,223,093, forward strand.
CAAGGAGACTCATGTGACAACAGTGAAGAGGATTCTTCGGTACCTCAAGGGTACTATGGAGTATGGGTTATGGTATCCGAAAGGAAAAGACTTCACCCTTATTTCGTATTCAGATGCAGATTGGGCAGGATGTGTCGATGATAGAAAGAGTACCGGTGGAGGTGCATTCTATCTTGGAGACAGATTGGTCGCGTGGCACAGTAAGAAACAAGAGTCGGTTTCTTTATCGACAGTAGAGGCGAGAATATATTGCAGTGACAACATGTTGTACGTAGGTATTGTGGATGAAACAAACCCTGAAAGATCTTGGTATTAGCTTCAGTGAGCCAATATCAGTTAAGTGTGATAACACCGATGCCATTAACATCTCCAAGAATCCGGTTATGCATTCATGTACAAAACACATTGCTATCAGGTATCACTTTTTGAAGGAGAAAGTTGCGGAAGGTGAGGTTAAGTTGGATTTTGTTCCAACTACAGAGCAAGTAGCAGATATCTTCACAAAACCATTGCCCAAGGAAGTTTTTGAGTACCTTCGCAATAAATTGGGAGTGGTCACACTTCCCAAGAATTGACTAGCTATAGGGATCACATTCTCAGGGGAGCATTTAAGTATTTGATTATCTTTTTGCTCATGTTCATGATTTTTGCTAAGTGTAATAAATTTTGCCTGAGAATGTTGTGCATGGACTCAGGGGGAGTCTACGGTAGCCCTTTGGTATTATTGTCAAAGGGGGAGAAGAGTTACAGAAAATTGCACATGTGTTGCCAACAATTCCAAAGGGGGAGATTGTTGAGCAAGGTGCAACAACAGTATTGTCATTGTTGTCAACACAGTCAGATAGATCTGTTGATGCAGTGGACAGGAAGTTCAAAAGCTATTCAGATGCAGAAGACAGGAGTTCAAAGGTTATTCAGAGTATGTACAGTGATTTTCCAAGAAGACCGAAGTGGCCCATATGCAAAAGATCAAAGAAAAAGACAAGTAAGAAAAGTGTCACGATATCGCGACATATACAGCAGGCAAGAAAAACTATCACGATTTCGTGACATGTTGGAAGAGAGAAAAAGCAAGAAAAACTATCACGATTTCGTGACATGTTGGAAGAGAGAGAAGAAGCAGGAAAAACTATCACGATTTCGTGACATGTTGGAAGAGAAAAAGGCAAGTGGAAAAACTATCACGATTTCGTGACATATTGGAAGAGAGAGAAAGAGCAGGAAAAACTGTCACGATTTCATGACATGTTGGAAGAGAAAAAGGCAAGTGGAAAAACTATCACGATTTCGTGACATGTTGGAAGAGCAAGGAAAAAGTGTCACGATTTCACGACAAATTCGAAGAAAGAGAACAAGTAAGAAAAGTGTCACGATTTCGTGACATGTCGCATTTTCACGACTAAAATAGGAGAGAGAAAGTAAGTTGGAAAAGTGTCACGATTTCATGACATGTTGCATTTTCACGGCCAGAAGAGAAGAGAAAATGCAAGGAGAAAAAGTGTCGCGATATCGCGACATGTTGCATTTTCGGCCAAAAGAGAAGAGAAAATGCAAGGAGAAAAAGTGTCGCGATATCGCGACATGTTGTATTTTAGGCCGAAGCAAGAGAAAGCGCAAGGAGAAAAAGTGTCGCGATATCGCGACATGTTGTATTTTCGGGGGCCAAAGCAAAGAGAAAGCGTAAGGAGAAAAAGTGTCGCGATATCGCGACATGTTGTATTTTTGAGGGCCGAAGCAAAGAAAAAGCGTAAGGAGAAAAGTGTCGCGATATCGTGACATGTTGTATTTTCGAGGGCCGAAGCAAAGAGAAAGCGTAAGGAGAAAAAGTGTCGCGATATCGCGACATGTAGCATTTTTGCGGTCCGATGCAAAGAGAAAGAGAGAGAAAGAAAAGTGTCACGATATCGCGACATGTATTTTGGGGGCCAAAGCAAGGAAAAAGAGAGAAAGAAAAAGTGTCGCGATATCGCGACATGTTGCATTTTCACGGTTAAGTTGAAGCCGACGAAGTCCGATGATAGCCGACTAAAATTAGGGTTTACAGTTGTTATGAAAGCCGACTAAGATTAGGGTTTACAACCGACTAAGATTAGGGTTTTCATCATGAAAATGTTGTTATAAAAGGAGGGCTGTTTGGAGAATTGGAGTATGTGGAATGTGTGCGGAATGCGGTCGTTGTGCATAGAGAGCAAGTTGTGTCGAATCGTGCTAAGTGCAAAATTCATAGAGAAAGCAGAGTGCGAAGAAGGGAGAAGACGGTCGTGAAGTTCGACTGTAACGAAGTAGAGTGTGCGAAGTGATTGCACAGAGAGTGCAGAGTGCGCAGAGAGCGAAAGAGGTTGAAGCTCGACCAGGTGCTGCTGTGATTGCACAGAGAAAGCAGAGTGCTCAGAGAACGCAAAGGTGAAAAAGACCAGTCAGGGTCTTACAAAAGCAAAGGTATCTTACTGTCAAACTTATAGATTCAGAATTGAAGTCCAAGTTGATGCTTGGCATCAGGGGTTGGTGCTCCTTCCAGTAGGGTGCTGGTAAATTGATTGTAAAGTTGGTGCTTTGAAAAGGCTGGATTTGGATGGTAGTCCAAGCAGTCAATTTTTGAGGAGTAGCCACATTGGTGAACCTCGTTAAATCTTGTGTTGTGTGATGCTCTTGTGTTATACTAGCTGTATCTAGTAATAAGTTTTAATTACTATGGTTTTAAGAGCTATAAATTCAAGTTTAAAGAGCTACACTGATTCACCCCCCCTCTCAGTGTCATTGTAAGACTAACAAAATGACCCCATTTGAAGCTATGTATGGCAGAAAGTGTAAAATACTATTATCATGGGAGAATCTAGAAGACCGAATTGTGCTTGGACCATATATGGTCCAAAAAATGGAACAATATTTTAGGGTGATCAGAGAAAGGCTAAAGGAAGCTGCAAATCAACATAAAGGCTATGTTGATCTTAAGAGATCACCAAAGGATTTTTTTGTGGATGATAGGGTGTTTTTGAGGATAAAACCAAGAAAAAGTATAATTAAATCCATAAATCTAGATCCTCATTTTATCAAAACATTTAAAATCATAGAGAATATTAGCCCTATGGCATATTTACTTGCTTTACCACCCAAACTATCCATGATTCACAACACCTTTTATGTTTCTTTGCTTAAAAAGCATGTTGATAACCCTAAGCATGTGTGGAATTTTTCTAACTTGCACATGGCAAACCCAAAGGCTATAGAGGTTCAACCAATAAGAATCCTTGAGTATCAATACAAATCTATGAGGAAAGTAAATTTAGAGTAGTGTAAAGTTTAGTGGGATGGTTACACTAAAAAGAATGCTACTTGGGAAAAAGTAGCAGATATGCAAAATAATTTTCTTTTTTTGTTTGAAAATAATTTGTAATTGATAAACATGTCTTGATTGAATGAACTAGTAAAGACACATAGGAATGTGTTAAGCCTAAGGAGGGAGGATTTCATGACCCTCCCTTGGTAGAATTTTTTTGGTTAGATTAATACTAGTTATATGCTTTGGACTAATGATTATGCTTGATTACTTAATGATTTGAAATGCAAGTGCATGTATCTTGTAAAAAAATTAGAATATCTTCAATGGAATGAATGATTATTTCTTGATGTATTATTTACGGAAGCAATATTGATTATAAGAAATATGATCAAAATTTTAGGTGATTGAAATGACTATCCATGCTTACTTGTGTAAAATATATGTGAATCTATGAAAGGATATGATGCTGCTAATAGAATTGAATGATTGTGGGAATAGACGCTCATATAAGTGGAAGAAGGAAATTGAGCACTATGAAGGGGATGCTTAAGGGAAATTATGATATCCCTTAAAGAAGATAGCTCCAAGGAAGACAAATGTTCCTCTCATATAGTTGCATATTTTTTGCATGTGAAACTAACCATCGGTAGTGAGGTTATTTAAGAAAAAAAAAGAGTCAATGGAATGTGAATTGATGTTTGAAATGCTATCTTGTAAATCCATTATTGGTTGCTTAATTTATGTTGAATATTTATGTTTAGAATAAATAAGATTTGATTTCTTATTCCTACTCTAGTTCTTGTTGATGTACTTTCATAAAATTATTTTTGTAGAATCATGGAACTTCTTGAAATTATTAAAAATAGGTGATAGTTTGAAACGTTATTGAAATCTAAGTATTGCATTCACCTTTGACCATCTGGATGCTTAAAATTTAAGTCCTTCCTTGAATGCTTGTCACACCTTGGAGGTGATATATTCCCGTAACTGGGTTGTTACCTACCATTCCAGATCTAAAGTGGAGGTGAACTATAGTTACATTTGTGCTTCAATGATGATGTCGAAAAGGTTGGAAGACAGGGATGAAGTGGGGGAGATGGATGGTGGTGTAGGAAGACTTTGTGGAAGAAAAACAAAGGAAAGCAGAGGAAAAATGACCTAAACTAGAAAGATCAAAGATGAATAACCTGGTAGTAAAGCTTCCATTCTTATATTGGTTTATGAGATAGATGAACTTATTTCATATTGTATGTCTAAAAATGTTCAATGGTGTGTTGAGAATAGATTGTCGCTATTTTATGGTTGATAGTTTACCCATTGATGCCTTAAATAGATATTGTTCGGTTTCTTGACTAGATTTATTTTATTATTAAGTGGTGCTTGGTGCAAAATAGAAGTTTAAAATAATAACTCTTTCTACTATTGAATTTACCAACTGTGTGAATAAACCGTGTTTGGCCGCACCTATTACGAACCCTTTTTTGAAACTTTAGAATTAGTTTAGGGTTTTTGGGTCATAATATCCATAGTGGGGAGTCATTTACTAGGATCCATACCTACAATGGGAAATAAGGTTGTTCATATCATACTTATAAAAAAACAATGTACTTAGGAATTAGGTTCACCCTTTTTGAATGGTTGGGAACTCCACAGCGGTTTGTGGGAGCTAAACTTAAGATGTGAATCCTATTGTTAGGACTAGATCCCTGTATTGTTGATCAAGTTGGGTATGTTGGGATAATATATGACATAGTATCATAGATTATGTGTTGAGCACATAAAACCTTTTGTGTATTTGGGTGTAGATTCAGTTTTTGAATTGGAAGCTATAATGAGAGAATAGGAAAAACTTATAAATGATCTCAATGTTTATGTTTTAGAATATGATTTAATGATTATGGGTTTCATCTATTTAGTAGTGTAAACCAAGATATATTTATAATTATTGATATGGTTTCCTATGTTTATCGATGTATAAAAAAATAGATATTGTGGTTTAATTGTTTTTGGTATTTCTTTATATAATGATAATGTTGAGCAAGGTGCAGCAACAATATTGTCATTGTTGTCAACACAGTCAGACAGATCGGTTGATGCAGTGGACAGGAGTTAAGAGGTTCTTCAGAGTATGTACAGTGATTTTCCAAAAGATCGAAGTGGCCCATATGCTAAAAATCAAAAGAAAATCACAAGGAAGAAAACTGTCGCGATATCGCGACATGTTGAGCAAGAAAGAAAAACTGTCACGATATCGTGACATGTTCGAAGACAAAGTGCAAGAAAGAAAAATTGTCGCGATATCGCGACATGTTGAGAAGAAAGAAAAACTGTCGCGATATCACGACATGTTCGAAGAGAAAGCGCAAGCAAGAAAAACTGTCACGATATCGTGACATGTTCGGAGAAGAAAGCAAAACTGTCGTGATTTCGTGACATGTTCAGAGAGAAAGCCAAGCAAAACTATCACGATTTCGTGACATGTTTGGAGAGAAAGCGCAAGCAAGCAAAACTATCATGATTTCGTGACATGTTGGAAGAGAGAAAGGCAAGTAGAAAAAGTGTCATGATTTCATGACATATTGCAAGAGAGAGAGTACGAAAGAAAAAGTGTCACGATTTCATGACATATTGCAAGAGAGAGTCGAAAGAAAAAGTGTCACGATTTCGTGACATATTGCAAGAGAGAGTATGAAAGAAAAAGTGTCACGATTTCGTGACATATTGCAGAGAGAGAGTCCAAAGAAAAGTGTCACGATATCGCGACATATTTTACCCAAAGGCAAGAGAGAGACAGGAGAAAAAGTGTCATGATATCACGACATTGGTGATTTGACCCGAAGGCAAGAGAAAGAGCTAAGGAAAAAGTGTCATGATATCGCGACATGTCGGGTTTTCACGACCGAAGGCAAGAGAAAGAGCAAAGGAGAAAAAGTGTCATGATATCATGACATGTCAGTTTTCGTGACCCAAAGGCAAGAGAAAGAGCTAAGGAGAAAAAGTGTCACGATATCACGACATGTCGCATTTTCATGACTAAAGGAGGAGAGAGAAAGTAAGAAGGAAAAAGTGTCGCGATATCGAAAAAGAAAAGCAAGGAGGAAAGTGTCACGATATCGTGACATGTGTTTTCACGGGTACAAGCCAAGAAGAGTAGCAAGGAGGTGAAAGTGTCACGATATCATGACATGTGTTTTCACGGGCGAAGTCCGAGAAGAGGACAAAGAGGCAAAAATGTCACGATTTCATGACAGGTCACTATGGCGCGAGCTAAAAAGAGAACCCAACCAAAATAAAATAAGAAGAGTTAACTGAAGTCAGTACGATGGTTACAGGTGCAGACGTAGAAGAAAATCATGCAGCTAAAATAAGAAAAGTTAACTGAAGTCAGTACGACAGTTACAGGTGTAGACGTAGAAGAAAATCATGCAGCTAAAATAAGAAAAGTTAACAGAAGTCAGTACGATAGTTACAGGTGCAGTTACAGAGAACTTTGTTATAAAAGGAGGTCTACGTGGAGTATTAGAGTGCTGCGGAAGTAGTGTGAAAGTGCTACGAAAAGAGAGGTTGGGTTAGCAATAGACCAGTCAGGGTCTTGTATAAGCGAAGGCATTTTTATGTCAATCATATAGTCTCAAAATTGCAGTCCAAGTTGGTGCTTGGAATTAGGGGTTGGTGCTCCTTTCTATTGGTGCAGATAAATTAGGGGTTGGTGCTCCTTTCTATTGGTGCAGATAAATCAGGGGTTGGTGCTCCTTCCAGTGGGTGCTGGTAAATTGATTGTAAAATTGGTATTTTGCAAAGGCTGGATTTGGACGGGAGTCCAAGCAGTCATTTTGAGGAGTAGCCAAATTGGTGAACCTCGTTACATCTTGTGTTGTGGGATGCTCTCTTGTTATATTTGCTTTATGTGGTTTTAAGCTTTCATTGTTTTGGCTTTAAGAGTTGAAGTTTTTAAGTTTTAAAGAGCCACACTGATTCACCCCCCCTCTCAGTGTCATTGTGAGACTAACAATTGGTATCAGAGCCAAGTTCCAGAACAAGCTTAATCGGCTAAGGTGATCTTGGAAGTGAGACAATGGCAGGTGGTGAAGGATTCTCATCAAACAAAGCACCATTGTTTGATGAAACTAATTACGCATTTTGGAGACTCAGGATGCAGACATATCTGTGTGCTTTGGGATACGACATTTGGGAGTCAGTAAACAGTGGATACACAATACCCACCACTCCTCCAACCGATGTTGCCGGTAAGAAACTGTTTGAGAATAACTCTAAAGCAAAGAATGCTATCATGTGCGGTTTAGTGGACAACGAACTGATAAATATTATGAGTTGTAAAATGGCAAAAGACATGTGGGACAAACTAAGGAGCATTCATGAAGGAGACGACAAGATCAAGGAGGCCAAGTTACAAACGCATCGAGCTCAGTTCGAAGCATTAAAGATGAATGACGATGAGAACATAGAGGCATACATGCTGAGAGTTAATGGAATCATTAATGCGATTAGAGGACTCGGCGAGGAAATGGAAGATGTTGTCATCATGAAAAAGGTACTAAGATCTCTTCCCCAAAGATTTGATTCCAAAGTTTCAGCAATAGAGGAAGCTAAAGATCTAAATACTTTTAGTATGGATGAGATGCATGGTTCTTTGACTGCATATGAGATGAGAATAGGAAAAACTAAACCCACAGACAGAGAAGCTGCTTTTAAAGCACATAAAAATATAAAAGCAAAACAAGAATCCGAGGAAGAAGAGACATCAGATGAAACAGAAGCAAACTTTGTTCGGAAACTAATAAGGGGAAAAGGAAAATACAGAGGAAAGCTACCATTTAAGTGTTTCAACTATGGAGGCATTGGGCACTTTGCAGCTAAATGTCCACTTAATGAGAAAAACAAAAGTGATGAAGGTTCACACCAAGAAAGAAGTGACTCGAAGAAGAAACCAAATTTTAGAAAAGGCAACTTCAAGAAGAAAAGTTTCATATCCAAGAATGTCAGTCCTTCAGAAGATAGCTCTGGTGAGGACTCTGAAGAAGAAACAGGTGAAGCTCTTTTCATGGCATTCGAAGAAGAAAAAATAGAGGAAAAATAGGAATGTGAGGCTGAGGCTGAAGTAGATCTGGAAGGTGAGCTGATCGCTGCACTTAAAGAGCTGAGTATAGAAAGGAAAAAGAATAAGAAAATCTCAAGAAAGCTTGAGGATGCCAATGAAATCATAACCAGCTTGAAAGTACAGATAGACGAATTCAAGAAAATATCTGAAGATATCGAAGTTCGATTAACCGTGAAGATAGATGAGTGCAGCAAGCTAGAAGAAGAGATTATTGGTTTAAGGATGCAGCTAGAAGAGATGAATCAAAAAATGAGTTGTTATCACAAACTTGAAGAAAGTTCTATGAAGCTGGATAAGATTATAAAAAACCAAAGGACTACAGGCATCAAATTTGGTTTAGGCTTCGTCGAAGGAGAATCATCAAATGGATCAAAGGCCATAACTGTAGAACCCATAAAGAATGAAGATAAGATCGGGGTTGATCAAGAAAAAATGAATCATGCTAAAGAAAGCAATAATGCCAAGCACGAGAGGAGTATTGACAATGATGGATTCACCAATGTCACTCATCAAAGGAGAAGAAGATTTATGGCTCCCACTACAAAATGGCAAAGACCATCACCCAGGTTCACTCATTCCTTTTCTGGTTATTGTTTTAAATGCAATGGTTATGGACATAAGATTTCAGATTGCAAGTATAATGTAGGACAAAGGAACTTTACCAGTAGAAATGTTTTTTCACCGTTGATGGATTATGCAGTAGAATGTTATAACTGTCATAATTTTGGGCACATTGCAAGAAATTGTCGAAGTACATTTGCAGCAAATAAACATCAGGGAAGAAAATTTCAACCAAATGGTTTGAGACAAAATAGAAAATTTCTCGAAAAACATGCACAGGCTACTGACAAAGAAAAGTCAAAACAAGTGACCAAAACTGTAATCAAACCAGAGTGGAAAGAAAAGGAGAGACCCAAGGAAGAAAAGGAATCTTTGATCGTACAGACAACATTTAAAGCACAGAACAAATCTGCACCATGGATACTTGATAGTGGATGCTCCAGTCATATGACAGGTGACAAACAAAAATTTGAGAAGTTACAGAAATATGAAGGTGGTTCTATAAAATTTGGAAATAATGATGGAGCTAAGATAGTTGGCAAAGGATCAGTTAATATCAGTGACAGAAAAATCAAGTCAAAAGAAGTCTTGTTTGTGATTGGTCTGAAGCATAACTTGTTAAGCGTAAGTCAGATTTGTGACAGAGGTCATGAAGTAATTTTCAAGAAGCGGGGTTGTGAAGTCAGAACAACAAACCATGGAAAGTTGATAGCAACTGGATCAAGGACATCTGGAAACCTATATACTCTCTCAGAGACTTCAGAAGGAGCGTGCTTGATTGGATAGGAAGAAGAAAATTGGTTGTGGCACAAGAGGCTCGGTCATATCAGTTTTGACAATCTAGTAAAAATCAGCTCAAAAAGGGCAGTGAGAGATATTCCCACCATTGGCAAACCATTAAATAGCATTTGTGCTTCATGCCAAAAGGGGAAGCAAACTAGAGCCACATTTAAAACAAAAGAGTACTTCACAAGCAAACCTTTAGAACTAATACATACTGATTTATGTGGACCCATGAGAACTCAAAGCATAAATGGTGACAAATACTTTATGTTGTGCATAGATGACTATTCCAGGATGACATGGGTACTATTTTTGAAGCTTAAATCGGATGCCTTTGAGATGTTCAAGATTTTCAAAAAACAAGTTGAGAATCAAACAGGAAAAAGGATTAAATGTTTAAGATCAGATAGAGGAGGAGAGTTCATTTCAGAGGAGTTTGTAGAGTACTGTGAAAAATATGGGATTAGGAGACAGTTTTCAGCAGCAAGGACACCTCAGCAGAATGGTGTGGTAGAAAGAAAGAACAGGACAGTGCAGGAAATGGCACGGACTATGTTGACTGAGAACAAAATAGCAGACAGGTTTTGGAAAGAGGCAGTCCATACTACGGTATACATCCAAAATAGGTGCATGTTGAGGACACATGAAAGCAAAACTCCGTATGAGTTGTGGTTCGGGAAAAAGGCAACAACAAGATACTTTAAAGTTTTTGGCAGCAAGTGTTACATCAAAAGAACTGAAGATAATCTTGGTAAGTTTGAAGATAGAGCTGATGAAGGTATTTTTCTTGGCTATTCGACAAAAAGCAAAGCCTACACTTGCTACAACAAGAGGCTAAAGAAAATTGTGGAGAGTGTCGATGTTAAAGTTGATGAAGGTAGGGAACGAGAAATAAGCTATGAAGAAAACTACCCAATTTATGAAGAGGTTATTGAAGGAGATGAGGAAAAGGAAACGGAAAAGAAACAAAAAATTGACTCAGATGATTTAAGTAGTGATTCAGAAGAGGAAGAAAACAAGAAATTCAAAACAGGCAACTGGCAAAAAAATCATCCTAGAGAGCAAATAATTGGAGACCCCACAGTTGGTGTTCAGACAAGAAGAAGAGTAGTAAGTAACTACTCTCTATTATCCAGCATTGAGCCCAAAAATGTTGTTGAAGCAAGCAAAGATGAAAGTTGGATGACGACAATAAATGAAGAATTAGATCAGATCGAGAAAAACAAAACCTGGGAGTTAGTACCAAGACCTGCAAATAAAAATATAATCGGTACTAAATGGATTTTTCGAAACAAATTGAATGAAGATGGACAAGTAGTCAGGAATAAAGCAAGATTGGTCTCAGTAAAGGCTATGCACAAGTTGAAGGTATTGACTTTGAGGAAACCTTTGCACCAGTGTATAGACTAGAGGCAATTAGAATGTTTCTGGCTTTAGCAAGTTCACAAGAATTTCAAAGTTTATCAAATGGACGTGAAATCAGCATTTCTGAATGGAAAACTTGAAGAAGAAGTCTATATTGAGCAGCCAGATGGTTTCCAACTCGGTGATAATCCCAACTTCATCTGCAAGTTGAAGAAAGCATTGTATGGCTTGAAACAGGCACCCAGAGCATGGTATGCAAGGCTAGACAACTATCTTACTCAACAAGGGTTCAAAAAAGGTATGGTGGATAGCAATTTGTATGTTAAAACAGAGAATGGCCATCTCATTGTCCTTGTTGTATACGTAGATGATATCATTTTTGGTAGCAGCAATGATGAGTCGTGTAAAGATTTAGCAAATAAGATGCAGAAAGAATTTGAAATGTCAATGATTGGTGAACTTTCGTATTTCCTCGGACTGCAAGTTAATCAAAATGAGAAGGGCATATTTATTTCTCAAGTTAAATATGTGAAAGAGATGCTAAAAAAGTTCACAATGGAGGATTGTAAGCCTGTTAGCACTCCCATGACGATAGGTTGCAAGTTGAGCAAGGATGACAAATCTCCAGATGTTGATCAAACCATGTACAGATCTATGATTGGGAGCCTACTATATTTGACAGCTACCAGACCAGATATCTTGCAGGCAGTTTGCATGGTAGCACGATTTCAGGCTAGTCCCAAGGAGACTCATGTGACAGCAGTGAAGAGGATTCTTCGATATCTGAAGGGTACTATGGAGTATGGGTTATGGTATCCGAAAGGTAAGGACTTCACCCTTATTTCGTATTCAGATGCAGATTGGGCAGGATGTGTCGATGATAGAAAGAGTACCAGTGGAGGTGCATTCTATCTTGGAGACAGATTGGTCGCGTGGCACAGTAAGAAACAAGAGTCAGTTTCTTTATCGACAGTAGAGGCAGAATATATTGCAGCGACAACGTGTTGTACGTAGGTATTATGGATGAAACAAACCCTGAAAGATCTTGGTATTAACTTCAGTGAGCCAATTTTAGTTAAGTGTGATAACACCAGTGCCATTAACATCTCAAAGAATCCGGTCATGCATTCTCGCACAAAACATATTGCTATCCGATATCACTTTCTGAAGGAGAAAGTTGTGGAAGGTGAGGTTAAGTTGGATTTTGTCCCAACTACAGAGCAAGTAGCGGATATCTTCACAAAACCGCTGCCCAAGGAAATTTTTGAGTACCTTCACAATAAATTGGGAGTGGTCACGCTTCCCAAGAACTGACTAGCTATCGGGACCACATTCTCAGGGGGAGCATTTATATATTTGATTATATTTTTGCTCATGTTTGTAATTTTTGCTAACTGTAATAATTTGTGCCTGAGAATGTTGTGCATGGACTCAGGGGGAGTCTGCAGCAACCCTTTGGTATTATTGTCAAAGGGGGAGAAGAATTACAGGAAATTGCACGTGTGTTGCCAACAATTCCAAAGGGGGAGATTGTTGAGCAAGGTGCAACAACAGTATTGTCATTGTTGTCAACACAGTCAGACAGATCGGTTGATGCAATGGATAGGAGTTAAGAGGTTCTTCAGAGTATGTACAGTGATTTTCCAAAAGATCGAAGTGGCCCATATGCTAAAAATCAAAAGAAAATCACAAGGAAGAAAACTGTCGCGATATCGCGACATGTTGAGCAAGAAAGAAAAACTGTCGCGATATCGCGACATGTTCGAAGACAAAGTGCAAGAAAGAAAAACTGTCGCGATATCGTGACATGTTGAGAAGAAAGAAAAACTGTCGCGATATCGCGACATGTTCGAAGAGAAAGCGCAAGAAAGAAAACTGTCGTGATATCGCGACATGTTGAGAAGAAAGAAAACTGTCGCGATATCGTGACATGTTGAGAAGAAAGCAAAACTGTCACGATTTCATGACATGTTCGGAGAGAAAGCGCAAGCAAGCAAAACTATCACGATTTCGTGACATGTTGGAAGAGAGAAAGGCAAGTAGAAAAGTGTCACGATTTTGTGACATATTGAGAGAGAAGTCGAAGAAAAAGTGTCATGATTTCACGACATATTGCAGGAGAGAGAGTCCGAAAGAAAAATGTCACGATTTCGTGACATATTGCAAGAGAGATGTACGAAAGAAAAAGTGTCACGATTTCATGACATATTGCAGGAGAGAGAGTTCAAAGAAAAAGTGTCGCGATATCTGACATATTCAAAGAGAGAGAGTAAGGAGAAAAGTGTCACGATATCATGACATTCATTTCTGACCCGAAGGCAAGAGAAAGAGCAAAGGAGAAAAAGTGTCGGGATATCGCGACATGTCGGGTTTTCATGACCCGAAGGCAAGAGAAAGAGCTAAGGAGAAAAAGTGTCACGATATCGTGACATGTCAGGTTTTCATGACCCGAAGGCAAGAGAAAGAGCTAAGGAGAAAAAGTGTCGCGATATCGCGACATGTCGCATTTTCACGACTAAAGGAGGAGAGAGAAAGTAAGATAGGAAATGTCATGATTATCAAAAGTAAAAGAGCAAGGAGGTGAAAGTGTCGTGATATCACGACATGTTGTGTTTTCACGGGTACAAGCCAAGTAAGAGTAGCAAGGAGGCGAAAGTGTCACGATATCATGACATGTGTTTTTGTAGGTACAAGTTCGAGAAGAGGACAAAGAGGCAGAAGTGTCATGATTTCATGACAGGTCGTTGTGGCATGAGCTAAAAAGAGAACCCAGCCAAAATAAAATAAGAAGAGTTAATTGAAGTCAGTACGACGGTTACAGGTGCAGACACAGAAGAAAATCATGCAGCTAAAATAAGAAAAGTTAACTGAAGTCAGTACGACAGTTACAGGTGCAAAAGAAAATCATGTAGCTAAAATAAGAAAAGTTAACAGAAGTCAGTACGACAGTTACAGGTGCAGTTACAGAGAACTTTGTTATAAAAGGAGGTCTACGTGGAGTATTAGAGTGTTGCGAAAGTAGTGTGAAAGTGCTACGAAAAGAGAGGTTGGGTTAGCAATAGACCAGTCAGGGTCTTGTATAAGCGAAGGCATTTTTATGTCAATCATATAGTCTCAAAATTGCAGTCCAAGTTGGTGCTTGGAATTAGGGGTTGGTGCTCCTTTCTGTTGGTGCAGATAAATTAGGGGTTGGTGCTCCTTTCTGTTGGTGCAGATAAATCAGGGGTTGGTGCTCCTTCCAGTGGGTGCTGGTAAATTGATTGTAAAATTGGTATTTTGCAAAGGCTGGATTTGGACGGGAGTCCAAGCAGTCATTTTGAGGAGTAGCCAAATTGGTGAACCTCGTTACATCGTGTGTTGTGGAATGCTCTCTTGTTATATTTGCTTTATGTGGTTTTAAGATTTCATTGTTTTGGCTTTAAGAGTTGAAGTTTTTAAGTTTTAAAGAGCCACACTGATTCACCCCCCCCCTCTCAGTGTCATTGTGAGACTAACAAACAAGAGATGATGGATTGTTTTAACTAACCTCTTATGGGAATATAGAGGTTTTTATTTGTATGATTCTCAAAATGTATTGACTGAATGAATGGAATTCTATTTTAAATTGAGTGTATAATAATTATCCACTCATAGGAATGTATAGCTTATGAAATAGTTGATGGAAAAACTTGTAGTTATATATATAGTATTTGTTGGATGTTATGTTAGACTACATATATATAGAGAAATGTATGTTCAAATTTAAAGGATTTGGCTAGATCCTATGAAATCATCCCCCTCTCAGTGTGTTTGATACGAATGCTAGATTCGGTTGGGTGCAAAAGGACAACTAAACTAGTGGTTATCGATTCGAGTATTTTGTTGTATCGTTGGAAATCAGCTTCAAAATTGTATATAGATTTTGTGAGATTGGTATGGAGGATATTTTATCTTCCATGGGTCATTTTGGTATTGATTATCGTGTGATGTTCAATAGAGAACACTATGTATTATTATGAATATTGAAAGGAGCTTCACCATGTAATAAAAGGCTCCACTATATTGTTATCTTTGAATGAAATAAAATAATTATGTCTTTAATTACATTGGAATGTATTAATGAGCTCTTCACCTCCTTACATAGTCTCATATATGGATGCTTTATGTGGTATGCCTCTAGTTGTTTAAAAAAATTCAATGATGGCAGTGGGGTGCATAGCTTGAAATAGATGATTATAGATACTATATCCTGAGCAATAGATGATTGAGTTTTATGAGGCTTTCTACGTAAATTTTTGGTAGTTGGAAATCGATTATGTCTTTTACGTGGTTTTGGGTATTTTCTATATTTTTATACACCTCGTTAAAGAAGGAATCCATGGCTAAGTTTGGATGTGTGTAGACATAGGTGTTGAGATGTGAGATTTAATTAATCTAGTGAGGATCTAGTTTAACTCCATTGTCCTACATAAACTTATTTTTGGTAGAGAAATCTCTTAAGAGGGTTTCTATATTAATAGTTAGTTAAAATGGAACTTAACCTTAATAACATTATAGTGGATAAGAGTATTCAAGGAATAAATTGAGGTAGAACTTATCCAAGGAACATTATAACACCTAAACTCCTACTTTCGATCAAGAGAGAGACTGTCCTTAAAAAAGACTATTCCAAAAAATTAGGATATATATAGTTAAACCTATAAATACTTGGTATGAATACTCTAAGGGATTTGGGTGGCCATGGTGTAACCTATCTTCTTTGGCTAACTAAAATGATAGTAAGACCAAGTTAGTAAACTAGGCCTTATAGAAGATAAGGATAGTTTGGATGATACCTAGCACACTTGCAAGAAGAACTTATGTAGGTTGTGGATATTGGTGAATTAAGGAGGGCCTAACACACTTACAAGAAGGAAATCTATAAGTTGTGGAGATAGGTAAACTAAGGAGGAGTTGAGATGAAAAAAAAGGGTTAGGAATTTTGGGTCTTGATATTTGGTATCAGAGCATGGTTCGTAGAGGGATAGGTTCACTACATAGAAAAAAGTGGGATATGTAAGTAGGAATTGAACCCTAAAAATAATAATACCTATTAGAAGTAAATCTATTGAATTAATTGAGATGATAAGGTAAATACTTACTAGTTAAATGAGCAATTTGAAGGACTAACTGCTAATGAAATCTTACTATCTCTTTTATGTATGGCTAGGGATAATTCCACCAAAGAGAAGAAGAGGAGGTGTTGCCCCATCACCAAGGTAGACAAAATGGAATAGTGAATGGGATAGGATTCTAGATGAGGGTTCAAGAAAACCTAGTGATGTTAGGGAGAATCCTAATAATTAGAATCTCACTAAGACAATGGCTCTACTTCGAGAGTAGATAGAAACCATAAAATAGTTGTTGGATGTCATGTTGAGTTGTGAAACACAGATATAAAACCCTAGAGTAAGTCAGGAAAATGAACCTCTAATCAAGGTACATCAGGCTAAGGTCAAATTAGAGGCCAAGTTGGCCAATGAAATGAAACATTTAAAATCTTCCAAATTTAATGGAGAGGAATATGGGGACAAGGCCGATGTATTTTTAAAAGAGATAGAAACATACTATAAGATGAATTTTTTTTTTTCAAGAACTTAAACCTCTTATGCCATACTATATTTGCAATGTGATGGTTTAGATTGGTGGGAAGCATACAAGAAGAACTAGATATTGAGGCAGTAGTTGAATTAAAATGGGTATATTTTATAAAAGCCTTCAAAGATAGATTTCTCATGAAATATTTCTATTCCCCAAAATTTGAAGAATTCTCTAGACTTTGGTAGGGGACTAGGATAGTGGAAAAGTATTATCAAATATTTGTCAAGTTAATGAAGTATGTACCTAATTATAACAAGAAAATGAAGATCCATAAGTTTATATTGGGAGAAAACCGTAGAATTGGCCAAGAAGTTGATATGAAGGAAACCAAAATTCTGCAAGAGGTCTACAATTAAGCCAAGAAAGCTAAAACATATCTCAAACCCTACTTTTATTATGAAAGATTAGATGAAGAGGGTAAAGAGGCACTATGAAAGTGAAATAGTATAGGTTTTGTAAAATGGGAAGAGAATAGGCCAACAAGATTATCTTTCAATAGGACCTACGAAATGATAGGAAGAAAATTTAGGAAAAGGTACCAGGGGAAGAACTGAAATAACAAGTGTAATAACAAAAAATTACAGGGATAGGCTAATTCTCAATATACAAAAAGAGCTGAAGAGGGATAGAAGCGAAAAAGAACATCCAAGGCTGAAATAAGGATGTTATATTTGTAGAGGACCACATTATGCTTCTAATTGCCCACAAAGAGCCAAAATGAGTTCTAAAGGAAAGGAACCCATGTACAAGGAAAATGCACCTAGAGAGCCCGTGCACAAAATTTATGCAACTACAAGAAACTATAATATTGATGGTCAAGCCACACCAGTAGTAATTCAAGGTAATATTTTTGGTAGGGATATCAAAATATTAATTGATAGTGGTGCTACAGATAGTTTTATTTTCACTAGTTTAGTTAAAGATATTTTAAAAAGGCCTAGAATCTTGGCTCATGGGTGGAAGGTCGAGTATGGTTTAGGATAAACCTACTCCGTAAATCAATGTTACCCTATGGTAGAAATTACCTTACCTAATGGAATAACTGAAGGATGTTTGTATGTAGCACCTCTGCATGCTTTTGACATAATCTTAGGAGTGGATTGGTTGAAAGTGCATAAGGCAATACTCAAATTTTAGGATAGATTGGTTGAGTACATAGATGATAGGGGTGTTGTGCATAGAATTTATAGTCTACAAGAGGTATTTCAACCTCAAATTCTATCGACAATGCAACTTAAGAATGCCACAAATAAAGGTGGAATGGTATATGTTTTTAAGATAAATGAAATTGATAAAGAGAATAAGGAAGAGGTGTTTGAGAAACACCCAGTTCTTTAGGATTTTAGGGATGTTTTTCTAGAAGATTTACTTGGATTACCATCTAAGAGAGAATTTTATTTTACTATTGAACTTCAACCTAGAAAAGAACCAATACATAGAGCTCCTTATAGAATGAACCCCATAGAAATGCAAGAGTTGAAGGTGCAATTGCAAGAGTTACTAGAGAAAGTTTTGATCCAACCAAGTGTATCACCTTGGGGTGCACTAGTACTATTAGTGAACAAGAAGGATGGTTCCTTGAGATTATGCATCGATTATAGAATGTTAAACAAGGCAACCATCAAGAACATATATCCTCTACCTAGAACCGAAGATCTTTTTGATCAAATCAAATATGCCACAATATTCACAAAAATTGATTTGAAGTTAGGATTCCACTAATTAAGGATCCATGAGGAGGGTACCCATAAGACAACCTTTAAAACTTATTATGGGCATTATGATTTTGTTGTCTTGCCTTTTGGATTAAGAAATGCTCTAGCGGTATTTATGAATTTGATGAACAATATCTTTAGGAAGTACTTGGATAGATTTGTACTAATATTTCTAGATAATATTTTGGTATATCCTAGAAATAAAATAAAGCATGATGAGCATATATATATTGTGCTAGAAATATTAAGGAAAAATCAATTGTATGGGAACCTATCCAGGTGTGAATTTTATGTCTCAAAAGTGCAAAACTTAGGTCATATCATGTCGGTTGAAGGGATCATAGTGGATCCAAAGAAAATAGAAACCATTTTGAATTAGTTACCACCTACAAATGTGACTAAATTTTGAAGTTTCATGGACTTAAATAGATACTATAGGCATCATTTGAAATACTATACCAAGATTGCTTCACCAATAACCAACCTTCAGAGAAAAGGAAAAGAATTCAAGTGGACAGAGAAATGTGAGGAACCCTTTGGTTTTTTAAAGAAAAAGCTTACCACATCCCCTATATTAAAGGTACTTGATCCACAGGGAAGTCTCTTAGTTTGTACAGATGCATCACTAGAAGGTTTGGGAGGAGTGCACTCGTAAGAAGAAGCAATGGTAGCCTATGGATCCAGGAAACTAAAAATACATGAGGTTAACTATGCAACCCATGATTTAGAGTTTAAAGTTGTAGTGTTTTCTCTCAGTATTTGGCAACATTATCTGGTTAGGAGACCCTTTGAGCTAAGGACAGACCATCAGAGTATACAATATATTTTCACTCAATATTTACTCAATGCTAGACAAAGGAGGTGGATGTAATTCCTTGCAAAATATGATTTTTGCATTGAGTATATTAAAAGGAAAGATAATAAAATTGTCGATGCATTGAGTAGGAGAAGACACATCACAATTTTGTCTTCCATCCATGTCAATTTCATGGAGCAAGTCAAGGAAATGCAAACACATGATGCATACTGCAACCAAAGTTAGGAAAGGATGGAAAGTAAACTTGATGAAAACAAGGACTTTAACATCAAGGATAGTTTCTTATGTTTTACGAATAAAGTAGTAATTCCTAAGATTGAAAATTTGAGAAGGATGATTATGAATAAAGTGCAAAAATCTCCATATTTTGCTCATCCGGGAGGATTAAATATGAGGGAGAATATGAAAAAGATATTCTAATATTCAAAATGAAGAGAGACATAACTAAATTTATCACTCAACGCCTCGAATGTCAAAAGGTTAAAGTAGAACATAGAAATCCTATTGGTTTTTTGTGTCTACATTATGTGCCTATGGATAAATAGTAAGTAATTTCGATGGACTTCGTAGTAGTACTCCTTAATAATAGGTTTCAACATGATGCAATTCTAGTATTTGTCGATAGACTGACTAAGATGGTGCACTTTATCCTTGGGAACACCAAGGATGACATTGTGATTGTGGCTAATAGATTTTCCAGGGAAATATTTTAGCTTCATGGTTTTTTGGAAGTAATTATATCAGATAGGGACCCAAAATTTACATCTGATATTTATCAATCCCTCCATCGTGCCATTGGTACTAGATTGAACATTAGTTCTACTTATCATCCAAAAAATTATGGGTAAACTAAAAGAGTGAATTAGATGCTAGAGGACATGCTTCGCATGTACTATATGGAACATTAAACTTATTGGAAGGATTTCTTGCATCTAGTAGAATTTTCTTACAATAATGGTCACCATTTGACCATAAAAATGGCTCCATTTGAAGCTTTGTATGGTAAAATGTGTATAACACCATTGTCATGGGATAATACAAAAGATCAAAATGTGCTTGGACCAGATATGAATAGAAAAAATGGAACAATAGTTGATAGTAGAAAGGCTAAATGAAGTTGTAAACCTACAAAAAAAGCTATGTCGATCTTAAGAGATCATAAAAGGAATTTTTTGTGGGTGATAGGGTTTTTTTGAGGGTAAAATAAATAAAAAGTACAATTAAATCCACAAAACTAGATCCTCGCTTTGTTGAAACCTTTGAAATCATAGAGAATATTAGCCATGTGGCATATAGACTTGTCTTACCACCCAACCTATCCAATATTCACAACAAATTTCATGGTTCTTTCCTTAAAAAGCATGTTGCTATCCTTGAGCATGTGTGGGATTTTTTTAACTTACAGATAATGAACCCAGAGGCTATAAAGGTTCAACTAGTAAGAATCCTTGAGTACCGATACAAATCGATGAGGAAATAAAATTTGGAGCAGTGTAAAGTTTAGTGGAACTATTACAATGAAAATAATGTAACTTGGAAAAAAGTAGTAGATATTTCCTTTTCTATTAGAAAATGATTTGTAATTGATAAACATGTATTGATTGAATGAACTAGTAAAAACATGTATGGTTCTTTGTATTTGAATGAAATAAACCATTGGGAAGGGGATACTTAATGGAAATGATGATATATCTTAAATAAGGAAGTTTCGAGGAAGACCAAATTTCCTCTCATATAGTTGCATATTTGTTTGCATGTGAAACTAACCATCGACGGTGAGGTTGTTTAAGGAAACAAAATATTCGATGGAATGTGAATTGATGTTTAAAATGCTATCTTGGAAATTCATTATTGGTTGCTTAATTTATGTTGAGTAATAATTTTTAGCATAAATAATATTTTATTTCTTATTCCTACTCTATTTCTTGTTGATGTACTTTAATAAAATGGTTTTAGTATAAGATTGAAACTTGTTGAAATTATTAAAAATAGGTGATAGTTTGAAATGTTATTTAAATCTAAGTATGTCATTCACCTTTGGCCATTTAGATGGTTAAAATTTAAGTCCTTATTTGAATTCTTTTCGCACCTTGGAGGTGACATATTTCCATAACAAGGTGGTTGCCTACCGTTCTGGAGTCGAAGTGGAGGTGAACTAGAGTCACGTTCGTGATGATGATGTCAAAAATGTTGGAAGGCAGTGATGAAGTGGGGGTGATGGATGGTGGTGTAGGAAGGATTTATTAGAAAAAATAAAGGAAGGAAAGTGAATGAAAATTAACCCAAACTAGAATGATCAATGATGGAGAACCATGTAGTAAAGCTTCCATTCTTATACTGATTGTGAGATAGATAAACTTCTTTCATGTTGTATGTCTAAGAATATTCAATGGTGTGTTGAGAATATATTGTTGCTATTATGTGGTTGATAGTTTACCTATTGAAACCTAAAATAGACATTGCTCGATTGCTTGAGTAGATTTGTTTTATTCTTAAGTGGTGCTTGGTGCAAAATATCAATTTAAAATTGTAACTCTTTCTACTATTGAATTTACCAACCATGTGAATAAACCGTGTATGGTCCAACCTATTACGAACCTTTTATTGAAACTTTAGAATTATTTTGGGGTGCTTAGTTAGAATTTCCATAGTGACGATTCATTTACTAGGAGCCATACCTGCAGTGGAAAATAATGTTGTCCATATCATGCTCATCAAAAAAATAGTGCATGTAGGAATCAGGTTCACCCTTTTTTAATGGTTGGGAACTCCATAGTGGTTTGTGGGAGCTAAACCTAAGCTCCAAACCTTGATGTTATTATTAAATCCCTATATTTCGATAAATTTGGGTATGCTGGAATAATCTACGACATAACAGCATGGATGATGTGTTGAGCACATCAAAACTTTTGTGTATTCGGGTGTAGATTCAGTTATTGAATTGGAAACTGTAACAAGAGAATAGGAAATACTTGTAAATGATTTCAATGTTTCTATTTTAGAATATGATATAATGATTATGGATTTCATTTATTCAATAGTGTAAACCAAGATATATTTATATTTATTGAGATGGTTTCCTATTTTTATCAATGTATAAAAGAATAGAGATTGTGGTTGAAATGTTCTTGGTATTTCTTTATAGAATGACAAGAGATGATGGATTATTTTAACGAACCTCTTGTGGGAAGATAAAGGTTTGTATTTGTATGATTTCAAAAATTATTTGATTGAATGAATGGAATTCTATTTTAAATTGAGTGTAAAATAATGATCCACTCATAGGAATGTATAGCTTATGAAATAGTTGATGGAAAAACTTAGAGCTATATATATATATATATATATATATATATATATATATATATATATATATATATATATATATATATTATGTTTCTTGGATGTTATGTTAGATGGAATACATATAGAGCAATGCATGTTCAAATTTAGAGGAGATGGTAAGATCATGTGAAATCATACCCCTCTCAGTGTGTTCGATATAAATTTTGGATTCGACTGGGTGCAGAAGGACAACTAAACTAGTGGTTACCAATTCGATTATTTTGTTGTATCGCTAGAAATCAGCTTGGGAATTGTATATAGATTTTGTGAGATCTATATGGAGGATATTTTACCTTCCATGGTTCATTGTGGTGTTGACTACCATGTGATGTTCAATAGAGAACACTATGTATTTTTATGAATATTGAAAGTACCTTCACCGTGTAATAAAAGACCCCACTGTGTTATTATTTTTGAATCAAATAAAACAATTATGGCTTTGATTACATTGGAATGTATTAATGATATCTTCATCTCCTTATGTAGTCTCAAATATTGATGCTTTATGTGGTATGTATCTAGTTGTTGTAAAATTTTTAATGATGGCAGTGGTACGTATAGCTTGAGATAGACGATTCTAGATATTGTCTCTTGAGCAATAGATGATTGAATTTTATGAGGATTTCTATGTAAATTTTTGGTAGTTGGAAATTGATTTCTTTTAAGTGGTTTGGGACATTGTCTATATTTTTCTATAACTCATCAAATAAGGAAGTTGTGGCTAAGTGTGGATGTGCATAGACATAGGTGTTGATACATGAGATTTAATTAATCTAGTGAGGATCTAGTTTAACTCCGTTGTCCTACATAAACTCATTTGTGGTAGATAAACCTCTTCGGAGGGTTTATATTAATATTTGGTTAAAAGAGAATTTAACCTTAATAATTTAATTGTACATAAGAGTATTCAAGGAATAAATTGAGGTAGACCTTATCCAAGGAACGTTATAACACTTAAACTCCTAATTTCAGTCAAGAGAGATACTGTCCTTAAAAATACTATTCTAAAAAATGAGGAGATAAAAATTCAAACCTATAAATACTTAGTATGACTACTATAATGTATTTGAGTGGCTATGGTGTAACCTATCTTCTTTGACTTATTAGATAGTAATACCAAATTAGAAAACTAGCTCTTGTAGAAGAGAATGATAGTTTGGATGACACTTGGCACACTTACAAGAAGGACCTATGTAAGATGTGGATATTGGTGAACTAAGGAGGGTCTAGAACACTTACAAGAAGGAATTATGTAATTTGTGCAGATAGGTAAAATAAGGAGGAGTTGAGATGAAAAAATGGTTAGGAATTTTGGGTCTTGACATTTGGTATCAAAGCATGGTTTGTAGTGGTATAGGTTTGCTACATAGAAAATAGTTTTGGTATGTAGTAGAAAGTATACATAGGTAGTAATTTAACCCTACCAATAAGAATACCTATTAGAACTAAATCTATTTTATTACTTGATATGATAGGGTAAATACTTACTAGTGAGAATAGCAATTTGAAGGACTAATTGCTAATGAAATATTATTACCTCTTTTGTGTATTTCTAGGGACAATTCCATCAAAGAGAAGAAGAAGAAGAGGTACTACCCCATCACCAAGGTATACAAAATAGAATAGTTAAGGGGATAGGAATCCAAATGAGGGTTTATGTAACCCTAGTGATGTTAGGAAGAATCATAATAATGGTAATCTCATTGAGACATGGCTCTACTTCGAGAGTATATAGAAACCCAAAAACAATTGTTGGATGTCATGTTGAGTTGAGAAACACAGATAGGAAACCCTAGAGTAAGTCAGACAAATGAATCTCTGACTTTGTCATAGCAGGCTAAAGTTAGATTAGAGGCCGAGTTGGGTAGGGAAATGAGTCATTTGAAATATTCCAATTTTTAATGGATATAAAGATGGAGATAAGGTCGAGGCATAACTAAAAGAGATAAAAACATACTATAACATGAAGAATTTTTCCTCAAGCACTCGAACCTCTTATGCCATACCACATTTGCAAGGTGATGGTTTAGCTTTGTGAGAAATGTACAATGATGAACTAGGTCTTGAGGTAGCAATTGAATTGAAATGGGTGGAGTTTGGAAAATCCTTAAAAGATAGATTTCTCATGGAAAGTTTCTATTCCCAAAAATTTGAAGAATTCTCTAGACTTCGGTAAGGAACTAAGATAGTGGAAAAGTATTATCAAATATTTTTGAAGTTAATGAAGTATGTACCTACTTATAACGAGAAAATGAATATCCATAAGTTCATATTGGGAGCAGACCCTAGAATTGGACAAGAAGTGGATATGAGGGAATACAAAACTCTACAAAAGACCTATAATTTAGCCAGGAAAGCTGAAACATATCTCAAACCCTACTTTGATTTCAGAATATTAGATGAAGAAGGTAAAGAGGCACTAAGAAAGAGAAATAGTACAAGTTTTGTAAAATGGGAAGAGAAATGAGCCAACAAGAATATCTTTCAAAAAGACCTAGGAAATGACAGGAAGAAAGAAGGATGTTATCTTTGTAGAGGACCACATTATGCCTCTAATTTCCCATAAATATTTGAAATGAGTTCTAAAGGGAAGGAACCAATGTACAAGGAAAATGCACCTAGAGAACCCATGCATAAAATTTATGCAACTACAGGAAACCAAAATATTGATGGTCAAGCCACGACACTAGTGATTAAAGGTAATATTTTTTGTAGGGATGTTAAAATCTTAATTGATAGTGGTGCTATAGATAGTTTTATTTCCACTAGTTTAGTTAAATATATTTTAGAAAGGCCTGGAATATTGTCTCATGGGTGGAAGGTTTAGTATGGTTCAGGATAAACCTACTCCATCAATAAATGTTACCCTGTGGTATAAATTACATTACCTAATGGAATAATCAAAGGATATTTGTATGTAGCACCTTTGCATTATTTTGACATAATCCTATGAATGGATTGGTTGCAAGTGCATAAGGCAATACTCAAATTTTAGGATATATATATTGAGTACACAAGTGATAGGAGTGTTGTACATATGATGTATAATCTACAGGGGGTAAACCTAGAGGTTATAGAGGTTAAACCAGTAAGAATCCTTGAGTGCCAATCCAAATCGATGAGGAAAATAACTTTGGAGTAGTGTAAAGTTTAGTGAGACTATTACACTGAAAAGAATGCTACTTGGGAAAAAGTAGCAAATATGCAAAAGAATTTTCCTTTTTTGTTTGAAAATAATTTGTAATTGATAAACATGTCTTTATTGAATGAACTATTAAAGACACAGTGGATTGTGTTAAGCCTAATGGGGGAGGATGTCATAACCCTCCCT
The DNA here is from genome assembly GCA_028583015.1 of Wollemia nobilis. Classification (NCBI taxonomy): domain Eukaryota; kingdom Viridiplantae; phylum Streptophyta; class Pinopsida; order Araucariales; family Araucariaceae; genus Wollemia; species Wollemia nobilis. The sequence goes on from JAQPPZ010016894.1 coordinate 3,249,028, forward strand.
TGGCATAATTTTATTCTAGTTAGATTCATACTAATTATATGCTTTGGAATAATGATAATGCTTGTTTATTTAATGATTTGAATTGCAAGTGCATGTACCTTGTGAAAATTTTACAATATCTTCGATCGAATGAATGATTATTTCTTGATGTATTATTTCTAGAAATAATATTTGATTAAAATAAATATGATATATTTTAGGTAATTGAAATGACTATTCATGCTTACCTATGTAAAAAATATGTGAATCTATGAAAGGATATGATGCTACTAATAGAATTGAATTATTGTATGAATAAATTCTCATATAAGTGGAAGAAGGAAATCAACCACTGGTAAGGAGATGCTTAAGGGAAATGATGATATATCTTAAATAAGATAGCTCTGAGGAAGGCAAATTATCCTCTCATATAGTTGCATATTTGTTTGCATATGAAACTAACCATCGGTAATGAGGTTGTTGAAGGAAACAAAATAGTAGATGGAATGTGAATTGATTTTTGAAATTCTATCTTGGAAATCCATTATTGGTTGCTTAATTTATGTTGAGTAATTTTTTTTAGCATAAATTAGATTTGATTTGTTATTCCTACTCTATTTCTTGTTGATGTACTTTAATAAAAGGATTTTGGTAGAACCTTCAAACTTCTTGAAATTAGTAAAAATAGGTGATAGTTTAATACGTTATTGAACTCTAAGTATGGCATTCACCTTTGGCCATCTGGATGGTTAAAATTTAAGTCCTTCCTTGAATTCTTGTCGCACCTTGAAGGTGATAGATTTTCGTATCTTGATTGTTACCTACCATTTAGAAGCTAAAGTGGAGGTGAACTAGAGTTACATTTGTGCTTCGATGATGATGCCAAAAAGGTTGAAAGGTAAGGATGAAGTGGGGTCAATGGATGGTGGTGTAGGAAGTATTTGTGGAAAAAAAAGGAAGGAAAGTAGAGTAAAAATGACCCAAAATAGAACGATAAAATATGAATAACCAGGTAGAAAAGCTTCCATTCTTATATTGGATTGTGAGATAGATGAACTTATTTCATATTGTATGTCTAAAAATGTTCAATGGTGTGTTGAGAATAGATTGTTGTTATTCTATGGTTAATAGTTTACCCATTGATGCCTGAAATAGACATTACTTGGTTGCTTTAGTAGATTTTTTTTATTTGTAAGTAATGCTTCATGCAAAATGTTAATTTAAAACTGTAACTCTTTTATTGTTAAATTTATCGAATGTGTGAATAAACCATGTATGGCCACACCTGTTGCAAACCCTTTCTTGAAACTTTAGAATTCTTTTGGAGTTGCTCGATCAGAATTTCCATAGTGGGGATTCGTTTACCAGGAGCCATACTTACAATGGGAAATAAAGTTGTTCATCTCGTGCTCATCACAAAAATAGTGCACTTAGGAATTAGGTTCACCCTTTTTGAATGGTTGGGAACTCCATAGTGGTTTTTAGGAGCTAAACTTAAGATGCAAACCTTACTGTTAGGATTAGGTCCCTGTATTGCTGATCAAGTTGGGTAGGTTGGGATAATATACGATGTAGCATAATGGATGATGTGTTGAGCATGTCAAACCTTTTGTGTATTCGATTGTAGATTCAGTTATTGAATTAGAAATTGTAACGAGAGAATAGAAAATACTTGTAAATGATTTCAATGTTTCTATTTTAGAAGATGATATAATGATTATGGATTTCATCTATTTAGTAGTGTAAACCAAGATACATTTATAATTATTGATATGGTTTCCTATGTTTATCGATGTATAAAAAAATAGACATTATGGTTGAATTGTTTCCGGTATTTCTTTATAGAATGACAAAAGATGATGGATTTTTTTAACGAACCTCTTGTGGAAAGATAGAGGTTTGTATTTGTATGATTCTCAAAAAATTTTGACTAAATTAATGGAATTCTATTTTAAATTGAGTGTATAATAATAATCCACTCATAGGAATGTATATCTTATGAAATAGTTGATGGAAAAACGTGTGGCTATATATATGGTGTTTGTTGGATATTATGTTAGACTACATATATATAGAGCAATGTATGTTCGAATTTAGAGGAGTTGGCCAAGATACTATGAAATAATCCCCCTCTCAGTGTGTTTGATATAAATATTGGGTTTGGTTGGGTGCACGAGGACAACTAAACTAGCAGTTACCGATTCAAGTATTTTGTTGTATAATTGGAAATCAATTTGGAAATTATATATAGATTTTGTGAGATCTGTATGGAGGAGATTTTACCTTCCATGGGACATTATGGTGTTGAATACCATGATGTTCAATAGAGAACACTATGTATTATTATGAATATTAAAAGGAGCTTCACCGTGTAATAAAAGACCCCACTATGTTGTTATCTTTGAATGAAATAAAACAATTATGGCTTTGATTATATTGGAATGTATTAATGAGATCTTCATCTCCTTACATAGTCTCAGATATGGATGATTTATGTGACATGTATCTAGTTGTAAAAATTTCAATAATGGCAGTGGTGTGCATATTTTGAGATAAACGATTATAGATACTATCTCTTGAGCAATAGATGATTGATTTTTATGCATTTTTCTAAGTAAATATTTGGTATTTGGAAACCTATTATGTATTTTATGTGGTTTGGTACATTATAAATCTTTTTTTGCACCTCTTTAAAAAAGGAAGTTGTGGCTAATTGTGGACGTGTGCATACGTAGGTGTTGAGATGTGATATTTAATTAATCTAGTGAGGATATAGTTAAACTCCATTATCCTACGTAAAATCATTTTTAGTAGAGAAACCTCTTCAAAGGGTTTTTATATTAATAGCTAGTTAAAATAAAATTTAACCTTAATAACGTTATAGAAGATAAGAGTATTTAAGGAATAACGAGTTAGAACTTATCCAAGGATCACTTTTTGCACTCAAACTCCTACTTTTGGTCAAGATAGAGACTATCCTTAAAAAGACTATACCAAAAAATGAAGAGATAAATAGTCAAACCTCTAAATACTTGGTATGACTACTCTAATGGATTTGAGTGGCCATGGTGTAACCTATCTTCTTCGACTAACTAAAAATATAGTAAGACCAAGTTGGCAAACTAGCTCTTGTAGAAGAGAATGATAGTTTGGATGACACCTAGCACACTTACAAGAAGGACCTATGTAATTTGTGGAGATTGGTGAACTAAGGAGGGCCTAGCACACTTACAATAAGGACTTTTGTAAGTTGTTGACATAGGTAAACTGAGGAGTTGATATGAAAAAAAAAGGTTAGGAATTTTGGGTCTTGAGACATTTCATATAAGAATGATATTGACATATAAATGACATTGCAAATGAGTTATCATAAAATTATTTTTTCATATTGATTTAAAAAAAAAAAAACATGGTTTCATTTCATATAGTAGTTTTCTAGATGGAGAAAGAAGTCAAGTATATTTTTAGGAATGAATTGCATAGATGATTTTTTCTATTTATTTAACTATTATTCATTCAATTATGTCCATACAACTTGTTTGTGTAAAGTATGAGGTCACCAACATTTAAGCATCTTTGAAAACATAGAATTTGGTAAAACTAATTGTGATTATCAAACTATATTTAGAAGTCTATTAAAAATTACAATAAAGAGTGAAACATACATGTTACAAACTGTGTGAATTGTGATTTTTAATAGTAGTGAAAAGTTTATAGAATAAAATTCAGCAGTCCTAACCTCCATTAAAAACTTTATGATATTACTATTTTAGTTTGAAAGATTTTTTTTTTGCCATTAATATAGTTAATGTATTTCATTTCTAAAATAAGATAATGAGAAAATTCACCACCCCCTATGGTGATCAACAATTATGGCAAAGTAATGTAATTCATATATCAATTTTTGTAGATGAAGAAAGAAATCAAGTAGATTTTTAGGAATGAATTGCATAGATAAAAAATATTTAAATTTATTTCAAAGTTATTGTTTGTTCAATTATGTATATAAAATTAGGATGATGGACCTTTTTACTATTAGGAGGATGGACCTTTTCACTATTAGGAGGATGTTCAATTATGTCCATACACATTATTTAAATTTATTTCAAAACTATTATTTGTTCAATTATGTTCATACTATTAGGAGGATGGACCTTTTCACTATTTACAAGTTAGTTGTCAACACTCTTTTCACAAATGCATATTAGACCTCTATAAGGAAAAAATGACACTATAAGGGATAGCCAATTGTGAGTCCCTAAGGAAAAATAAAAAGAGTGACATATGATAGTTGAAGCAACAAAAAATAAATTCTATGCTAAATAATTTTTTCATTAGTTTAAATCAATTGTCTATTCAATAACCTTTTCAATAAATAGCAGAAAAATACAAAAACAATTTTTTTTGTTATTTTAAATCTACTATGTATGTAAATAGAAGAAAAATGCAAAAACAAAAATTTTGCTAGTTTATCAAATACCATTATCTCAACTATTTATGTTCCTCAATTTTCAATAAGAAGACTCAAGTTCAAATCTTGCTAAGCAATACATGCATAATTGCAATGTTTTTGTAATACCACTAAATGATCATAATGTAATACATGTGGGGCATGTTTCAATCCCATATAAACAATTAAAAAATTATTAGTTTAAATCTACTATTTTTGAAAAATATAATTTTTTTGAAAAAAAATAGCATAAAAATACAAAAACACAATCAAATAATGCAAAAGTAGAGGAAACCAAACCATGCCCCTAAAAATTTTGCCTATATGAAAATAATTATTGCTTACCCTATGCATCTTCAATGAATTTTACCTGCAAAAATATCCAAAGCATTGAAAACAGTAGTTGAGTACAAAATATGCAAAAAATGGGATGCACAAATGAGATTGGAGAGCTAAAATATCTAGAAGCACTACCCCTATGATATTCTTACAAAATACAATAAAATATCACACATAAAATCATTTTCTAATTAAACATTTAAAAAAATAAATAAGGGATAAATTCTCATTCTCCCTTTTCATTTACATGTTCATAGTTAGCACTCTCATAGCCACTACACATAAGATTAGATTTATGTACAAAGATAGACAATGGTGACTAATCGATGAGGTAGTGTTAGTGAGGTAGACCCTCTAACAAAATTTTACACTTTTGAACAAAAAGGAATACAATTGTTAAAATAAGATTAAATAACAAACATGTAGCTAGGGTAGCTAGAAAATAATTAGCATAACACAAAAAACATTATTAGGATTACCATGTCATGCTAATGGTAGGATCTATGCAAGATAGTAAAAAATGGCCTAAGCATTGTCCTAAATAGCTCAAAAAACTTAGGAAAACCAATATTTTCACTTCTAAAAATAGCAATTATTGTAAAGTTGGTTATTATGGGAAAATATAAAGAATGAGGCAATCCTAGTGAAAACTGATGATCATGGATGAAAATGTCAATCATAGTAACACACCAAAAAGGGTGACCATAATTATAGCAAAATAGGGACAATCTTGGTATTTGCTAGAAACCAAAAATCATGGTCAACATAAATACAACATAAGTTTTATGAGACTAAGCTTCTTATAAGAATGACCCGTAGAAGGACAATAAACATAGGAGGTATCAAGGACAAAGATGCAACTACGATCGACATGCTATCAAGAATCGTACTAATAAAGTGACCAAGACAATCAATAATAATAGGGTATTAAAAAGTTGTCAATGGAGATAGAGGTAGCTACTATGGATGCAAATACAACTCTAGTAGCATATAGCATCAGAGTAACTATGACTCCTTATAGATATTAGATTGGGTATCCTATTAGATATCCCATAAACCAAGCCTCACAAATGACTATGTTATGAGTTTATGTTATTTTGGAGTATGATGACCAACACTTTGTTATAGCATCCTACTCTAAATGACCATGATAATATTATAGTGACCTTGGAGAATGTCTATTTCATCTTTAATCTCTACATCATAGGACAAACACCATGAAATATTGTGACCTAGGAGACACGACTAATGCTTATCAAGTGGGTGACCAAAGAGAGTAGACTAGACATAAAATATACCATTTTATTAGAGTGGATCTACACTACTACTAGGGTACCATTCATGAGACATGTTGGGAGCCTCCTCCCATTTTCCTTTGTATATTATCACAAAAGGACAAACAAGATCCCAATTGCACTGTTATACCCTATATACCTAGAACTAGAGGAGGGCTATAAAGGACCAAACAAAGAATTTACATGGGAAAGACACTACTAAAAGTGTCATATCAAGATCTATATTGTATCTAGGACCAAATGGTATAAGGGATTGGATTGATTTATCTATTATAGTTTTGGACATGTGAGAACTTTACCATGTATCATCCACTCAGTCTTTCTCTAGAAACATAATGCAAAGATATATAGGCTAGGAGATGGGTATATATGTAGGGGTGGGACATACATATTTGTCATTGAATACATATTCTATATCATAAATTTATATGGATATCCCACAACCATTTGTGTAACATAGAATTCTAGAGCATATAATAATTGGCTACAATGTGGCCAACAATAGTTTTAAATAACCATCACAACAAGGTGGAAGAGACACATAGGATGGATCAAGTGTCTAGGATATTAAATAAGGAACCTCAATAGAGAGTACTCCATTTATCCTAGACAATATAGAGACATAGATAAAATAGGGAGGATTATGGAGTGAGTAGGTTTTCCCTTGCTCATGTGCCCATTAATAGGTGACACCATCAATATACATGGGGAGGAATTTATTCTTATGCCATACAGATAGATAAGAGCCAGGGAGGTAATCCCTATAATGCCACTATATCAATCCTTGAGTAGTGGGACCCTAATTGATATAGGCTCATCACTAGTATCACCCATATTGGATAGAGGAAATCCATCTAGGACAATAGAGTCATGTGCAACAATAATGATTTCCTAGGGTAGGAGGGGATTGTAGAGGAGGCAAAAACAATGAATATTATCAATCCTTGGGAGGAGGCAATATTGGAGGAGGAAGATGAATATAAGTATGGATGCTCATGGATGAGATATACATGTCCAAGGTGATAGTGGACTTCACCATCCTAGAGGAGGACTGGACTAGACAACTTGGTGACTAAGGTACACCCTACTAACCTATTTTGGATTTAATCGAATGTATTTTTATAATTTTAGCTTTATATTAGTATCTAATATTTATGTGCTTACAAAAATGATCCAAGGATGAATGCAATTGTCATTTACTTCATCCTTAGAAAGAAAAACATTTTAGTTTTAGGTCTTGTTGTGCTATTTGTATGTTGAAATAGAAATAGGTTAGAGTTCAATTTAGTCAAATATGTATCTTAGGAGAATTTTAGGTGTTATTCAATCAATCCATCAAAAACTAAGCTCTAAGCTAACAAATTGCCCATATCCTCAAGGTGAGAGGGAGAAATACATGATAGGTTCGCTAAGAGACCCTTTACAGTCTCGTTTCCCAACCCAAACCTATTAGCAAAAAGTTTAGAAAGTTTTTGGGCTCATAAATCACTCAAGTACCACAACCAAAATAATGTAGGATTATTCACACATGTACATAGTACACTAGCTAAGAAAAAATGAAGATTATCACAATAAACTAGTTAGAAAGAGAGAGGGGTAACTATTCCATAGGTTATAAAGTGAAAGAGGTGCAACTATCCCTACCACCATAGGCTAGAAAGTGAGACAAGCCATAACTCGATCTAATCCCATAGGTTTGAAAGAGAGAGAGGGCCAAACATCCCTAAACCTAGAGGTCAGAAAGTGAGATATCCCTATACAAAAGCTATTTAGGATGATACGTGTAAATATTTATATCATGAGTAAACTACAATAGTTATTTAGGATGATATGAGTAAAAACTAGTGAAGATTAATGATTTCTTCTTTATACCATATTTAATTTGTTAATCTTATTATAATTTATTTTTGAAATCTTGTGGTCTATTAACAAGCTCCTAAATAATATGGAAAGAAATATCTTGTCCTTAATAAATAACTTGGAAAGTGTTTGTGATGGCCCCTTACAAGATCTTTGTTATTTATTTATTTTAATTATATATATTTTTATATTGTTATAATTTGAGTGAGTTTAAACATAGAATTATAGAAAATTTAAATAAGAAGTTTAAGGTTCTAATTTAATGAATAAAATATATGATAATTAAATTTTTTTAAACTAAACATATATTAAGTAAATGATTGTTACAAATTTATTAATAAATTTTTGGATAATTTAAAAAAAAAAAGCCTCAAACCTTAAATTTAAACTGTTAAATAATTTTAAAGTACATTTTTTAAATAATTTGAAAATATTTGGACTATTAAATTATTTAAAAGATAGGTTAAATAAGTTGAAAAATAATACCTAACCATGGCTCAATTTCCTTTATTCTTGACGTTACTACAATACTTACTATGAACCTTTTTGGCCTTTTACTAAAGACATGTTTCACAATTACAAGGTTTTACTTTTGACTTAACAAATTTTATATGCATATTATTATTATTAATTTTTAATTGTGTACTGGTGAATCCTCTTTCTTTCTTTAGATGTGTTATTATTGGGATTTATACACATTGATATGAGATGTATTGTGACGTATATGATTCATTTAGGATAAAGACATTATTCCCCCTCCCAAAAAAAAAAACAAATTTGATATTAATAGTGAATATTCTAGGTGTCTACCTATATTTCCTTTATTTACCTTGGTAACATTTGTATTGTACTATTTACATGAATCTAGCCCCAGTAAAAATTAATTACATAAAGAATGATTGACTAAATATGATTCAGTATCTAAAAAAATAATAAAATAACAAGAGAATTCATATAATTATTCTTAAACAACAATAGACTAAGTCAAATATTATTTTTAATGGCATTTACAAGCAATTTAAATTTATTGTAGGACATTCCTCCTTTGACTACATCTCTTGCAGGTTTTTTCAACTCTATTGCTCTTGTCCTCATATCAATCCATTCACCACCCAACTAATAAATATCTTTGAAAAAATATATATATATTTGATTCAACAAACTATTGACACTATTAAAACCCTATATAAAGAAGATCCTATTTTGTTTTACCAAAGGTTGTTTAATTACAAAAGGCACATGAGGATGCTACCATATTGAAACAAGTAACATCTTGTGTAAACAATGACAACATATGGAGAAAAATGATAGTGATACAAACAATAATTTTAGTCAAGCCTTTAACACTGAAAATGAGAATGCTCCTACTCCTGTTATTTCTAAGGTGGGTGTAGGGCATTACCAAGTAGGTTCAATGGAAGTTCCTATCTTAGATGATAATGATGATCAACTTGATATATTTTTTTGTATAATTTATAGTAGTAATTTGTTTACCTACTATATGCTTAAGAATACTAAATTTAATCAATACAAAGCTAGGCTATATAGGCATAGAAAAAATAATATTTCTATTATCTCTACTTTAAAAAATTGTATAGGTTAGGTGAAACATGAATTATTCCATTACCTAGGCATTTAAAAAAGGATGAAATCTATCAACTTCAAAACTATAATGTTGTGTGTTATGTTTCTATAAATATTAATTCTAGTATAGACTAAACATGTCCTAAACTAGAGTAAACTATTGGGTCAAGCTCGATTAAAATTTCTCTAGTAGTGTTAGGACCACCACTAAAAGTGGGAATCCTAGTCAATCCTAATTCCAAGTATTTGTAGGCCTGCTCCTATTGTTTTCCTAACCCCTGAAGATTTTTTGAACTATAATAATTTTGCTATACCTATATTGCTTTACTTTTTTATGACATTTCTTGGAAAATATGACCAGCCCTTAATATGATGATATTTGTTCTTGTTGATTTCTAGGAGATAAAGTGTTCATGTGTTTCTTAGTATCCCTACTAGACTATTTCTAGATATACAAATATTTTCATACTCAAATAGAATATGTGACAAGTGAGTTAATGAATTTATTGATCCTACATCCTCTTGTCCAACTAGGCATCTGATCGAAGCTATTTTTTATTGATCTAACAACTAGGGTTGTCATAAAATCCTTAATGAGAATTTATAAGCAAGTAAGATCTTACTCTTATAAACATATTCCTATATTTCTCAACACTCAATATCCCTCTCATAGCATTTCTATGATTAGGGGAAATACATGTAAAAGAACCTATAACACAAGTCCCTAATAATATGCTCTTCCTCCTATTATTTACCAATAATGAAATGATCCTAGAATTTTTGTATGCTAGAGAAGAAATACTTCCATGGCAGTATTACAAGAGAGGGTTTCTTGAAGAACCTAATCATAAATGGAGAAGGCATAAGTGGTCTAGCTATGTTTTTTAGGTTGAAATTAATTTTAAATTAGAGAATATTCCCCCTTATCCAAACCATTTTGAAGAATGCAGTATCATTAATGGTAAACCTACCATAGATGTTAACATAGATACGTCCTCTAGCAACTACACAATAAAAATTAGGATTGGCCTATATGCTAAAGACAAAGCGACCTTTATTGTTTTGCTTAAATAATATAAGGAAGTCATTGCATGGGAATATTTTAGCATGCCCAAAATGGATGGATATTTGGTTTTCCATAATATTTTCATAATTTTACTTATGAATATGCCTCTCTCATTCAACAAAAGTAAAGGATATTATCTCCACTCATTCATTACCTATGAAAAATGAAACTCCAAAAGTTGTTATAATTTTATAAGACATGTAGATTATTTAGGATGGGTGTCCAATATTGTACCTATGAAATAGAAATTAAAGAATGTTATATGGATATGTTGTGATTTTAGCAACATCAATATAGCTTATCCCATGTATAACTTCCCTTTACCTCTATTGATACTATAGTAGATTCTACCATAAGTTATCAAATGTTATCCCTTATGGATTGCTATTCATGGTATGACCAAATATAGATTATCCTAAGGATCAAACAAAAATGATATTTACAATGCCTTAGAGAATATATTGTTAAGTTGTCATGCCTTTTTGACTAAAAAATACTTGTGGTACTTATTAATGGGCTATGAAAACAATATTTTATGAATTAATAGAAAAGATAGTGGAATCTTATGTAGATGACCTATCAGGTAAGACTAAAAAGTGGTCCAATAATACAACTAACATTTAGGGCATGTTTGAGCAATTATGCTATTAGAAGTTCAGGCTTAATTCTAAGAAGTGTGTTTGGTGTTACTAGTGGTTGACGACTAAGATTTATGGTGTCTCACAGGGGTATAGACAACAATAGAGACAATATCAAAGCCATTTACACTATGTCATCCCCTACAATTATTAAAGATATTAAATCCTTCTTGTAGAATCTTGAATCCATTATGTGATTTATTCTTAAGTTCACTTTTAAATCTTACCCATTGAATCACTTCCCAAAAAATATGTGAAATTCAAGTGTGAAGAAAGTTGTAACAAGGATTTCCTACAATTTAAGAAATTTTATTTATGTTCCCCAACTCTTTGCCCACCCAACCTAGATAAGTTGTTTATATTATATACATCATCCACTCAAGTTTTCTTGGGAGTTGTCCTTGCTCAACAATATGATAACAATAAATATTATATCATGTACTCGATTAGTTGAACAATACTTCTAGCACAAACTGGATACACTTCCATGGAGAAGGATTGCATATACATATACTTTTTATGTAACGAGCTAAGGAATTATATGTTATATTAGACTACTTATGTGGTCATTAAATTTAACCCCCTGAGTCATCTATTTTAAAAGCATTGCATTCCTAGTGACACTTGACAAAGAAAATGGATCACTATAGTGCAATAATTTTATCTCCATATTATTACACAAAAATTTATTAAAGTTTAAGTTATTGTTTATCAATTGACAACAACTCTTAACCCCATACAACAGCCACTAAATAAGACATTGTGTGATGAGTACATAGTGTTTATTTCAAATGCCCCTCATGACATTGTCATATTTCCTTCATCCATTACCTCTAATATTATTTAGGAGTCTATTCCTTATGATATTACTAAGTAGGAAAAGGCCCTCTTAGAGTCTTGTAAGGAAAACAAGAGGTATTATGAAGCAAAGGATAAATCTAAAGTTGGCACACATTCAACTTCTCAAATATCTGACAAAAATCTCCACCCTAACACTTGGATCCTTCACATTGATGGAGCCAAAAATGATTTTGGGATAGGATAATGGTATCTTTCTCAAGTATTCAAATGGTCTTTCTATGGCCTTATACTTAATTTTTTTTGGTATTACTAATAATTTAGAAGAATATGAGGTTTTAATATTAGGACTCCTAACTACCCAGTGTATGCATGTTAAACACATCAAAGTGTTAGGTGACTTTAAAATTATAGTTCATCAGATCACTAGTGAATATGCTATCAAAGCTCCCCATTTGATCTCGTATCACCAAGTGACTATTAATTTATCAATGCTTTTGAGTCCTTCTCCATTAAGAATTCCTCTAAGGGTAAAATGCTAAGGATGATTCCCTACCCACTTCAACTAGTAAATTCATACCACATGAAAACATTTTTTTAAAGTAATTTTATGGTAAAAGTTCATAATGATCCTATTATTTCTATCATTGATGGCTCGATGGATGTGCATATAATCAAGGTTAATATTATTGATTGCAAAACCCCTGTTGAAGATCCTTGGTATGGAAGCTTTTTGATGGTCAATCCTATCAACCTACATCTAATGTTAAGTAGTGAGCTCATATTCAAAAAAGGGTTGTTAGATATGTTGTTCTTGATAGGGTCCTATACTACCATAATCTTTATGGTGTTCTCTTATGATGCCTTCCAAAACTTGAGGTACCCGAAGCTCTTTTTGATGTTCATAATGGTGATTGTGGGGGGAACTTTAGTGGTCATTCCTTAGCCTATAAACTATTATGAATGGTTTAATTTTGGCCAATAATTGTACTTGATTCTAATAAGTATGTTAATTATTACGATAGATAATAGTTCCACAAAGATGAAATCCATGTCCCTACTCACGTTCTTCATCCAATTGAGTCTCCACCTTTTTCCACTTGAGGTCTTGACCTTGTAGGACCTATATCTCCTATGTATTCATATAGGCATAAGTTTATCATCATAGTCATAAAATATTTTATAAAATGGGTGCAAGCTTTACTACTGAGAAATCAGATGGATTTCTTTGGTGTACAATCTACTCTCATTTTAGATAAAAGTATTCCTTATAAAATTTTAAAGAATGCAAGATTTGACATCTCAATTAGGGATTCAACACCATTTTTCTATACCTTATTATCCATAAAGGAATGGTTAAGTTAATTCTAGTAATAATATTTTGATTAGTATTTAGAAAAAACAATTTAAAAATTAAATATAACATATATTACAATATTAAAATAAACAATATATTAATTATTAGTCAAATTTATATTTTAATGCTAATGTTAGATATTAGTTAATATAGATGTTAACCTATCCACCCATTATTCATTAACTAATATAATTAATATTATTACAATTAGGTTATTTATACACTTAATATATAAGTTAATTGATAATAAGATTAGTTGCCTACAAGGAAAACATAGTGGTTTGGGCTTTGGCCTCTTTCAGGAGATCCAAATTGGTAACTGAGCTAGAGTTTATAGTGGCTAGGGTTTATAGTGGTGACGTCTAAATTTGACTTAATGTTAGTTAAAGGTATTATCTATTCCCCTATGTATATATATGTGAGTTTCCTATACGTAGATATATATTAATTATTATACCTTCTTTATATAACTAATAATTGAATGTCAGACTCGCCTTATAGAACTTTACAATGTAACCCAACATGCTTTATATGCAACATCTACCAAACAACCACATACTAACTATATCATAGTTTTTAACACAGCTTAATTTTTAGATAACTATATTATAAAGTTTAAAACTATATAATTAATAAATTAGTATTAAAGTGAAATCCATTGCAACGAATAGCCAACATAAAATTGCATCATTGCTTCAACTTTGGGTCACCTGTTCCACTCATTTATAAATGGAACCCAAAAAAATCATTAAGAATGAAAAATAATGTTTGACTAATAATAATACATGTGGACAAAAAATAAAAAAAAAGTTTGGATTGTTCATGGGGTGTGGTCTAGTTTCCCACCTAATATTATTCTATTCATTTTATTAAGGTATAAAATGCATTGATACTATCAAATGGGTGGTTGACATGCGGTCTATGATATATCCTATATACCCCATGATCTATTATATTACCTATTGGTAAAGGTATAGCAATCAACCTATTATATGACATTGTTAGGAACCTTATTGTAAAAATAAACTCATTCGCATAAATATTGTAATTAAAGCATAATTTCATGAAATAAACGTATATTCCAATATAAAATGTATATGTAAATGCAGAATTAAAGTAATATCATTAAAAAACACAAAATCATAGGCCTCTTCAAGAGGGCAACCTCCCTCAATACTTTCATTAATTTTTAAAAAATATACATGCATTCATAGACCCCTATCTTTTAAAGATATACTTCATGCAACTCTAACCTAATGCTCAAGAGTTTTCTTCCATGTAAAGTGCCACTCAAGCTAGAATCTTCTACCAAATATAGATTACATTATTGATAATGATTACATGAAATTTCCCCACTTGTCTAGGCACCTCACTTGCCATATACCATTACAAAGTATTACAAAATAACATTATAAAGGGGTTCCCATGTTAGAAGGGGGTCATTACATAATCGTATGAGAATTACAAAATTAGTGTTAGGATGGGGTCCTAACAAACATTTTATTAAACTAGTCAGCTAATATTAACTTAATTAAGTATACTTATTTCACCATTAACTTATAAATTTGATATACTATATAGGTGTAATAGTGATAGATCAAATGTATTAGTGGATTTGAATATTTCTATAGGTATAGTGTATAAATAGCTATAAATTAAATTTATGAGCTATAATAAGTTAATTTATATACTTATATTTTATTTCTTAGATATATGATGACCATTAACTATATTATATTTTATTTATTAAGGTCTATGTCTTATTGATAATTTATGTAAAAATATGTTAGGTTTTGGAAAGAATATTGTAAAACCTAAAATCTAATCTATGATGATAATTTCCTTTTAAAGAGGTGACCACAATATTGTTTCCCATTAGGACACATGTAAATGCATCCCTTTATCATGTTTATATCCTTATTTTAGGTTTTTGATAAAGTTAGCGCACAAAATGACAAGGTAAATATACACAAAATATGACAAATTGGGTGTTAAAATGGAAAACAAACTATTGACTAATATGGATTGATGTTTTCCTATACAAGGAATAATAAATTTATTCTATCCCCATCCCACATTAGGAGGATGAGCTTTTTCACTATTTACAAGTTAGTTGTCAACACTCTTTTTACAAATGCATATTGGACCTCTATAAGGACCACAAATGACACTATAAGGGATAACAAATTGTGAGTTCCTAAGAAAAAATAAAAAGAGTGATATATGATAGTTGAAGCAACAAGAAAGAAATTATGTGCTAAATAAATTTTTTGTTAGCTTAAATCTACTATCTATTCAAAATATAAATCTTTTGAATAAATAGCAAAAAAATACAAAAATAATTTTTCTATAAGTTTAAATCTACTATCTATGTAAATAGAAGAAAAACGTAAAAACATTTTTTTTGCTATTTTATCAAATGGCATTATCTCAACAAATTATATTCCTCAATTTTCAAGAAGACGGAGGTTCAAATCTTGCCAAGGAATACATGCATAATTGCAAAGTTGTTATAATACCACTATGTGGTCATGATGTAATACATGTGGGGCATGTTTCAACCCCATATAAACAATTAAACAAATAGTTTCTTTAATCTACTATCTATGCAACATATAAATTTTTTGAAGAAAATAGCAAAAATTTACAAAAACATAATCAAATAATGCAAAAGCAGAGGAAAAAAATGATGCTCTTAGTAATTCTATCTAGATGAAAATAATTATTGCTTACCCTATAAGTCTTTAATTACCTGCAAAAATATCCAAAACATTGAAAACACTAGTTGAGTACAAAATATGCAAAAAATGAGATGCACAAATGAGGTTGGAGAGCTCAAATACCTAGAAACACAACCCTTATTATATTCCTACAAAACATAATAATATATCACACAAAACCATTTTGTAATTAAATATTTAAAAATATAAACAAGGGACTTTCATTCTCACTTTTCATTTACATGTTCATAGCTAGCACTCTCACAACCACTACACACAAGATTATATTTATACACAAATATAGTCAATGGTTAAACGATGAGGTAGTGTCAGTGAGGTAGACCCCCTAAAAAAATTACGCATTTTTGAACAAAAAGGAAAATTAATTTTAAAATATAATTAAAGAACAAACATGTTGTTTAGGTATCTAGAAAATAATTAGGATAGCAACATAAAGCATCATTAAGATTGCCATGTCATGCTAATCGTAGGGTCTAGGAAAGATAGTAAAAAATGGCCTAAACATTGTCCTAAATGTCTTAAAAAACTTAGGTAAACCAAGATTGAAACTTCTAAAAAAAGAGCAATTATAATAAAGTTGGTTACCATGGGAAAATATAGAGAATGAGGTGATCCTAAAGAAAACTGATGATCATGGATGAAAGTGCCAATCATTGTAACTCAGTAAAAAGAGTGACCATAGTTATAGAAAAATAGGGACAATCTTGGTATTGGTTAGAAACCAAAAATCATGATCAACATAAATGCAACATAATTTTTATGAGACTAAGCTTCTGATAGGAATGGCCCATAGAAATACAATGGACATGGGAGGGGTCAAGGCCAAAAATGCAACTATGACTACCATGTTGTCAAGGCTAGTACTAGTAAAGCGATTAAGATAGATAATAATAATAGGGCATTAAAAAATCACCAATGGATATAGAGGGAGCTACTATGGATGCAAGGACAAATCTAGTACCATATAACAACAAAGGAACTATGACTCCTTATAGAGATTAGATTGGGTATCCTTTTGGATATCACATAAACAAGGCCTCACAAATGACTATGTTATGAGTTTATGTTATTTAGAGTATGAGGACCAACACTTTCTTATAGCATCCTACTCTAAATGAGCATGTGAATGTGATTGTGACCTTCGAGAATGTCTATTTTATATTTCACCTCCCCGTCATAGGATAAAAATCATGAAATATCATGATCTAGGAGACACGACTAATGCTTATCAAGTGGGTGACCAAAGATAATAGACTACACATACAATAAACCATTTTATTTGAGTGGTTCTACACTACTACTATGATATCGTTCATGAGACATGTTGGGATCCTCCTCCCATTTTCCTTTGTATATTATCACAAAAGTACTAACAAGATTCCAACTGCACTACTATACCCTTTATACCTAAACCTAGAGGAGGGGTATAGAGGACCAAGAAAAGGATCTACATGGGGGAAGGCACCACTAAGAGTGTCATATCATGATCTATATTATACCAAAGACCAAATGGCATGAAGGATTTGATTGATTTATCTATTGTAGGTTTGGACATATGAGCACTTTACCATGTATCATCCACTCAATCTTCCTCTAAAGACATAATGCAAAGAGATTTAGGTTAGGATATGGGCACATGTGTAGGAGTGGGACATCCATATGTTCCATCGTATACATATTCTATCTCATCAACTTATATGGATATCCTACAACCATTTATGGAAAATAGGATTCTAGGGTCTATAATAGTTGGATCAGGAGGATAGGATATTCAATGAGGCACCATAAGAGAGAATACTCTCTTCATACCAGAGACTATAGAGACATACACAAAATAGAGAGGAATATAAAGTGAGTAGGTTTTCCCATGCTCATGTACCCTTTAATAGGTGATACTATCAATAGTTATGGGGAGGAAGTGATGCTTATTCTATAGAGATAGAGAAGACCTATGTGATTAATCCCTATAGCACCACTACATCAATCCTTGGCTAGTGGGACCTTGATTGATATATGCTCATTACTAGTAGCACCCATATTGGAGAGAGGAAAACCATCTAGGAGAGTAGAGCCATGGAGCAGCAATAATTATTTCCTAGGGTATGAGGGGATTATAGAGGTATCAACAAGAAGGGATATTATCAATCCTAGGGAGGATATAATATTGAAGGAGGAGGGAGATGACTCTAAGGATGGATGCTCATGGAAGATATTTGCATGTGCGCTGTCAAAGTGGACATCACCATCCTAGAGAGCTCATTTATAGAGGAGGACTAGACTAGACAACTTGGTGACTAAGGTACACCCTACTGACCTATTATGGATTTAACCCAATCTATAGTTTTATGATTTTCACTTTATATTAGCATTATGGTGCATGATGCTAAGGTTACAAAAATGATCCAAGGATAAGGGAAATCATAATTTACTTCATCCTCAAAAAGTAAAAGCATTTTAGTTTTAAGCCTTGTTGTTCTATTGGTATGTTAAATTAGAACTAGGTTAGGGTTCAATTTATTCAAAGAAGTATCTTCAAAGAAATGTAGATGTTCTTAAATCAATCTATCAAACACTAAGTTGTAAGCTAACAAACTACCCATATCCTCAAGGTGAGAGGGGAAAAATACATGATGAATTCCCCAAGATGCCCTTCATGATCTCTTTTCCCATCCCATTCCTATTAGCAAATATTTTGGAAAGTAGTTGGACTCATAAATCACTCAAGTCCCACAACCAAATCAATTTGGGATTACTCACACATGAACACACTACACTAGCTAGGTAGAAAAGAAAGAACATCACAATGAATCAGTTAAAAAAAAGAGAGGAAACTATCCCACAAGTTAGAAAGTGAAAGAGGGCCAACTGTCCCTACCCCATACGCTAGAAATGAGACAATCCATAACTCCATCTAATCCCATAGATTTGAAAGAGAGAGAGGGCCAACTACTCCTAACCTAAAGATTAGAAAGTGAGATAACCATACACAAAAGCCATGATTTGACATTAATAATGTTAAAAAATCCCACATGACTCGGACTAAGAGCTTGTACCTTTAGACCTATTACCCTATTAACAAATTTAAACTGATTATCCTATTAACAAAGAATTTTGTAGGAAGTAGGGCTGATAAACCATTCAAGTTCCACAACCAAATCAACAACCAAATTAATATATGATTATTCATGGACGCACATACTATATTATCTACGCAGACCAACTACACTCACAAAAGGAAGGGAACCAAAAGAGACAAGGAAAAAGATATTGAAGAACATAACACACAAATTGGTTTAAAATCCCCAACAATTATAACATGGGTTTGAAGAGAATATTTCTAGGGTTATGTGTAAGGGGTCGGTCCCAAAATGTATTTATAAAAATTTGACGAATCAATTTTGAAATCCATGAAAATAGTGTCCAAATGCATAGTTCACTATTATTAAAGGCAATGTTGGAAATTTAAACTTAAAATGGTCAAATTATTATAAAATTGAGGTGAACTGACCCAAAAAAAAAATTGCACCCAAAATTTTTTTGCTAATGGATCCTTGTCAAGGGTCCCAAATATTAACCAATTCCAAATTTCAAAAATCCTAATTTTAACCAATTTGGTGATAAATAACCGCTATGCATAACCATAAATATTTCCCACATGTTCTTTCATCTCCTCAGTGGAATTCCGAGCCATCTGTATTCCTGTAAAAAAAATTGCATAGCCCTTGCACTCTAGAAAAGAAGTGTTCTTGTAACACTTTGGTATCGGCCTAGGTTTTAGGAACTCGTAATGTAATTTAGCGAGGGCTTCTTCATTCAGATGGTACATATAATCCAGAGCTTCTTCTTCTGTGCATCCAGGATGATCATTCATGTAGCATTGAATGCATGAAACCAATTCACCTCGATCTCTCTCTATCATCACAATTGGAAAGTGGAAACAACAGCATACTAGAGAGATTTATGAGAGGCCAAGTGTGCAACTACTACAACGTAAAAACCATATAAAGTACTTAATACTGACCTTGTAAGATCTGAGATCATTTATTAAATGCCCTGTCAAAGCCACAAGACACTGGAAATGGGATTGAAAGTCAAGTTGCTCTAGCATCTCTAGATATTTCGCCAAATGAACCTTCACCAGAGAATTTATCTCTTCCATGACCTTTTCACTTGGAAAGTTGATCTGTGAACACCTATACAAGCTTAGTATATCCAATAATCCTCCTATGTGTTGATCACCACAGAGGTTGGCCTCTCTTTGATATTTTCCAGGGCCTCTACCATAATTAAAAAGTAAAGATTTAAGATCAAATTGATTCTAAAATTTGAAAACCTCTGGTTTTTTTTATACCAGTTGAATCATGAAATTTAAATAAAAATATACCAGTAGATACATCATACTATTCATCCTCAAGAGTCTAAACCTAGTAGTAGTCATATAAATATCAGGAAAAACACCCTCCCTTCCAAATCCAATGCCATTTTCGTCTTAGTGGCTAAAAAAATCATTTATAAGAGTAATATAGTTTCCAGTGCCAATCGACTACCTCTTGAATGCCCTCCAGGTAGGATTTCGGCTATGTTGTACTACCTATAAGGCATTCAAGAGTTAGTCGATTGGTTTTGAAATTCGCTAGGGTGAGTGGAACTTGACTTTTTAAGGTGAAAGTCCCACTTTTGGTTGTTTTGCTTCATCACAGATGTCTCAAAATGAGGAAGGTCCAAGCTCAACTCTTTGGCTTCATTCAACATTGTAGGAAAGACCATCTGAAATCATTTTAGAAAGCCATGATTGCCTACTGCTTCTCTTCCCATTGATTCTGCATCGCTTTTTACAAAATCGAGACCTGGAACATCTCATAATGAAGTCAACCTTAAAGTTTTAAAATTGCATTCAAAATTATCTTTAACCTATTATCCAAAATATTAAGGAGATATAAGGAAGTCTACAAGGGTTATTCATGACTACACATCAATTATTTCTTTTAGAATATCAACTACTTAAAGGTCCTAATTACACCTCATGGAAAAATAAAATGATATCAATATTGATAGTAAAAAATCTTTGGGATATAGTTAAAATATCAAAGACTAAACCTACGGAATATGATAGGGAAATTCAAAAATATGAAGAATATGAACCCAAAGCTTTAATTATCATAAATTTTGCAATTACAAATCATATACAACCATATATTAGTTCAACATTGACTTCTACAAAAGCCTAGTTAACAATGGTGAGAGTATAGAATTATTTCTAAGGAAAGTTATTAACCTTAGGAGATAAGGTAGAAGATAAATTTCTAGTTCAAGTAATTTTAAGATCTCTTCCTAAAATTTACAACCACCTAGTTACATATTTACAAATTTTGAGTAAAGATACATCATTTGATGAGTTGGTCAATATACTACAAGAGTATGAAGTGAAGAATTCAATCAAAGATAAAATGACTAGTAATGCTTTAGTCTAAAAAGATAATTCACAAGGAAATGTTGCTGCATTCTCAAGGAATATAACAAAATGGAGTGATAGATACTGTCAATTTTGTAAGAAAAGAGTTCATAGAACAAGTTACTATAGATTTAATCCAAGGATCCAATACCAAGGGAATCAAATAAATTTAGGAAACCAATCAAATAGGTTATTTCAACTGATACAATATCAAAACCAATATAGACTTCATCAAAAATAATTTTGACGTCAATACAATCCACTTCATCTATATTATAGAGAAGGAAATAAAAAAGGACACTTAGTTCAAGAGATATAGGAAATACAAGAACTAGAAGAAAATATAGAGGAACATGAAGCTAAAGAAATTTTATTAAAAGTAGTATTTTATGAAGATACTAATCATTTAATTGATCAGAATACAAATAAGTATTAGTAAGAATAAAGTAGAAAAAAAGAGCACAAGCTACATCAAAAGGACAAACACCATATTGAAGACTAAAGTCTTCAATAACAAAATAATGTAATATAGGGGGGTTTTGGAATATATTACATTATTTTATACATGCTAATGTACCACCTTTGGTACATCTTTGGATTAGGAAAGAGTGTCCTAGATTAGATGTTGAGTTGTTACTTTATGCAATGTAATAAATGCACAAGTATTATTAAAGTGTGCAAAGTCTTTTGGTATTGTAAATGTGTATAGTTGTCCATGTGCACATGAGTACAAAGAATAGGAAGTTGGAGAGTCTCTGGAAGAGTGAAGGCCATGAGTGCTCCATATTAAGAGTCACTTTACTTCCTATATGTATGGGATATGACATGTTTTGTAATATGGAAGTATGGATACTTGAGATCTTGATTCAATAGATATACAATTTCGTGAGAATTTATTAATGGAAATTTTATGAGTTATAGTTCAAGTTATTTTTTATTTTTATACTTCTAGAATATCACCATTATTATATATTTCATATTGGAACATTATTTTTGATCTTTTAGTTGATTTTATCTTAATTATTTAGCTTCAAAATCTAATAGACTACATTGGAAAGTTCAAAAATTTGAGGATTCTAAATGGAATCCTAAACTCAACTTCAAAACTCACCAACAAATTTAAAAGTGGCTTGTAGTATCCACTTATTAGGGAGTTTAAGTATACACCTTGCACCACTTTGAATGAAGTATATGATAAAGCACAACTTGAAGAGGAGAAAATGTCTACTAAAGCAGGTGCATCTCATTCTTCTTGTGCATCCAAAGCACCAAAACAAGTAAAACCATAACAATAGCAACCACAACAATCATTAAAGGCACAAACATCTTCTTCTCCTTCTCCTTCATCTTCTTCTTCCTATTCTTCTAATGGTAATTTTTTTTGTAATCATTGTAAAATATGAGGGCATCTCGAGTTAAAGTTCTTTTAAAAGAATAATAGTTTACTTTTAAAGGAGGCACCACAATATGGTCCCCTGAAGATAGCAAGTGAGACTAGGAATTATGAAGAAATTTAGAGTAAACTAAACCGTGTGACCCTCATGCACCGCAAAAGTCACCATGATAGTCTATTTTTCACAAGAGCACATCTCCTACACAATTTTGTTGTGCCTTGAATTTTTTATAATGGATTTCTAAATCCATAGTTGATCAACTCAAATTTCCTTTTCAAACCCCATCCTTTCCCATATTCACTTGTATGGAAGGATGATGATTTAGCCTATGTAATCAAAACATGTTGTATTATGTCTATTTCCTTTGGACCACTCTATGTGGATCGAGTCACTTGTGACGTGACTCCCATAGACTACTATGGAATGATTCTTTACTAGACTTGTCAATATAATAGGTAGGCTTAATATGATGCTTTCAACAAAACATACACCCTGCATCATCAGCATAATAACTTTCTTATTTGAAATCTTCCACAAGCTCAATTCTTGATTTCTTTACCAAGGATTGCCTTAGTCTCTTGTTCTAAATACATTCGTGCTTCTGCTACTAAGGAGTTCATTCCTCCTCCATAATTAGTACCTCCTCTTGTTGCTCCTACTACTCCTCTAATTATTCCACCTCGAGCACTGCAACGACCTCTTTCCATGTTGCCTCCACAAGTTTCATATGTTTAGCAGAATTCATACTTTTACAATAGTTACTTGCTCCTCATCCTAGTATTTCACTTGGTGAGGGAGTGATCTCTCGATATTGTTTCTGTACATCAACATTCTGAAGCTTTTGCGATCTTATTTTGATTGGTTATGAGATATGTATGCAATATTTGGTGACTCACCATTCAACTCCTATTGTACAAGCATTGGAATCCAATGCTTCTTGAGTGGGGATGTATGATGAGGGTATTACATTTCCTAGGTTAGTCTCTATAGTTCCTAGGTTCATTTTATTATTGTTGCAAGTAATTTCCACATGATTTTCACCCTCATGGAGGTTTCTAGTTGGACATTATTTGGCCTTAGGTTTTTTTTACCTCCTTCCTATTAGCTAGAATTAGTTAGCATATTGTTTAGCTTACATCTCTATTTGTCCTCATACATGATATGGGCATATTGTTATGTATTTTGGGCTTTGAAAGCCTATGTAAACCTTTGGGTATTAATAAAAATCATTTTGGTTTTTTGAAAACTTCTCATTTAAGTTCTTTAAACCATTAATGATATATTCCAAACTCAAATAAGATATATTTATTCTTTTAAACATAATTATAATAAAAGATGACAATCTATGAATCCAATATCATTATGGAGTTAAAACTATCAAATATGGTGATTCATCAAATCTTTATGGTACTCTTGTAGACTAATAGTGATGAAGTATCTATGGATGCTCTTTATGTAGCCTATGAGCAATTACTATGTAAACCTTTAGGTATCTTGATGTAAGCTTAAGGAGACTCTTCATGTATTCACCCTTAACAATATTGGTTAATCCACATTTATGAATAAATTTGATTAAATGGTATAATTTATTATTATATTATTGTAATTCAACCTCAAATTCAACTCAAAGTCAAATTGAGGTTAACTATTAAATTAGGTTATAATATCAATCGAAATAACCCCTAATGACTAATCCATTGCATCACTTTATGATATGAGATGTATTAGGGTGTAGATGGGCACTCACTCCTTGTTACTTATTTTATTTTATATTTATGTCTTTATCTATTTTTATCTGATCCATTTCTTTATTTTTCTCTTCTTCCTTTGTTTACATATGAGTGTGGTGAATGTATGTTATGAGACATTTCTTGAAAATATTGTGCATTCCATAATGGTATCAAAGCTAAAATAAAGCTACTTAACTAAATCACACAAAGAGAATATATAGGACAAATTGTGGTAGATATGGACAAACCATTAGCTCTAGTGGATTTCTTATGAAATTTTATGGGGGGATCTCGATTCAATATTTTTCATGATTTTGCCATTTGATATCTCCTTTTTTAGCATGAAGAATTTTCTTCTTCCCTCTAAAAATCCAAAATTTAAATTTAAATTAAGAATATCCCACCAAATATTCTATGTGGTAGTGGCAAAATACTTGCAGAGGAATGAATAGGGAGGAGGTGGAAGTTCAACATGATTATATCTATTAAAATCATATTTTATCAAATTGAACATGATTACAAGTATGGTGCAATGGTAAGCCCTTTCTATTGCAAAGGTTTTTTGTTGGGTTTGGATCTTTATGCATTCATTACAATGTGCAAATACCTATTTTGGTACCTTCAAAAAATGGTGCATGATATTTTCTAGTCCTTTCACATCTTTGTGTTTTTGATTAGCACTTAGTAGTATAACTGTACTATGGCATAATGGTAATTCTCATGGCTTGTCACAAGATGACTTGCATTCAATTCTTCCTCAATTCATCTTTTGAAAGTTGTATCATTTTTTATCAGGTGTCCTACTTTTCCTTTAAGGAGTGGTACCCTTTCCTAAGGTGTACTCATGTTGGTTTTGCAACAACAAGATTATTTGCTAGCATGAGTAAGGTGTTCAATACAAATATAGATTAATAGTAGAAAGTAATAGTTTTGTTTATGCAACTCATGCCATTTTTTTTTTTTTTGCTAATGTTTGGATGTACGGAGTGTGAAAATTATGAGTTGATATTGTGAGTTCCTAATTATAAAGGCATATTGGGAGCTCCAACTAGTGCAATAATACTAGGGCTCTTGCCACTCAATCAACACAATTTCGAGTTTCTCAGTTGACATGGACATAATTTGGACATGCATTATTATCAATTATATACACATAAAACAAACCAATCAGTATCTATCAAATATATTCATTGCATTTACCATTTTTTAGCCTTGTTGGTTGTCCTATTAGTGAGTGACATCAATAGAAGTGGCACATAGGGGTTATAAGTTGTAATATTTGGTTGGTTAAAATTTTCTCTAAGGTTTGTTATTTAATTTTTTTCTTTCTTTTTAACTCTATTATGCCTAAGCTTTTAGAGGCCATAACTTTTGTATACAAAAGCATTTTGGGCCCATAGTTTTTTCTAATTGTATATTTTTTAAGCTCTATAGATTGCTGATATTAATTCAAGGATCTATTACTATTTTCTATTAGATTTTTCTATGAAAAATGGACCCAATTGGCATTCTTCTTTTTTATAAGACTTTAACTCCAATAGTCCATAGGCATGATAGTTAGAAAATTTTCTTACATCCAACTCATGTATGATTTAAAAGTATTTTCCTACAATATCACATGTTCAAATCTCACTTTTTCTTTTTTATTTTATAGCAATAGGTTTGATGTCTTCATGGAGCATCAAGAAACAAACTCCAACTGAGCATTTAGGTGTAGTGGTTGGTTAGCTATACTATATTTGAGATATTTCAAATTACTTGTGTTTATCCTTATATTCTTTTATAGTGGATGTTTGATATAACTCGAACAATCCATTATTGTGTTGAGTGGTCATATTTTGGGTTGTAATAGGAGTAGTATTTGGATTATCAACATAAGGTACACCTTGCTTCTATGGGACCTTTCTAGACATTGGGGTTGATTATTTAGAGATCTTCACATTTATTCATAATTAAACTACCTTCTATTGATATTATGGGATAAATTAAGGTCCCCATAGTGTATGTTTAATATATTCTCATGGGAAGATCAACATATTTATTCAAGAGGTATAATTATGCCTTCATGTTTAGGAAGAGGTTTATCTAGTTCATGCACCTTTGTTAGGAGAATATAGTAGGATCCAATGGCCCATAAAAGAATTTATTACTGGGAAGATATGTATCATATTTAATATCTTCTCTTGTTGGACCCTTAGTTAATATTATGGAAATGTGTTAAAATATTTGTAATTTGACCTTATTTGAGCAACACCAATAATTATTAAGTACCTAAGGGTGTTCTTGATGTAGCCTATAATAAAGTGTTATGTAAGCCTTTAAGAATAAATGTGTTAGCCTATGATCATATTGATCTAAAGTATATTGTTCATGTATTCATCCTTAGTGATATTGATTAATCCACCTTTATGGGTAACCTCAATTAAATGTTTAATTTATTATTATATTATTGTAATTTAACCTCAAAGTCAATTAAATGTTAGCTTAACATTAACTATTAACTAGGCCTTTGGTATCACTATAATAGCCCCTAATGACTGATTCATTATAGTAGTTTATGATAACATAGATATTAGGGTTCCTATGGACATCCAATCCCCATTATTTCTTTCCTTTTAAGGTGTTTATCTCTTTCTCTATTTTCATCTAATCCACTCCTTTATTTATCTCTTCTTCCATTCTTTGCATATGATTTTGGTCAATGTATGTTTTGGGATATTTCCAAAAAGCATTTTGAATTTCAAGATCTCCATATATTTATATTTATATATATATATATATATATAGATAGATAGATAGATAGATATATAAGGTAGAAGAAATAGTTTTACGAGGATCTCCAAACCTATATACAAAAAGAGACTAACCTCCACACCTCTAAGGAGGTAGAAATAAAACAGTACAAATCTTATTGACTAGAAGCTGAGAACTGCAAACAATAAGACTAACCCAAGAAAAACTTTAAAAAACAAAATATCTACATCCCATGCAGTGGAAATCACTAGGCAAAAAGTCCAAATAAAACAAAAAAAGTTGAGTGGGCCCTTAGACCGACAACACAGAACTTCCCACCTCCTCACTCGGAACTACCACAAATAGAAAACAAAACCTTTTAGAGCAAAAAATACTTTGGAAAGCTACCAAAGATGAAAACAACATTGCCAGCCAAGCGTATTCACAATCACGCCCATGATCTCACATCTTAGTTACCAAAATATTTACTAGTGAGGCAAAAAGGGATAATAAGTCCTGACGATGGTCTGAATTCCTCCCAACTCAGCAACCATGAGCTTCGCTCCCTTGAGAAAAGCCCCCAACACCACCTCAAATCTCATAAACTATCCACTTGACACCTTAGGTAGCATCCTAAAAAAAATAACTTTGTACATTTATAATCCACTTCCCTTGAAAAGAGGACCGCTAATACCCCACCTCAAACATGGATAAAAAATATTACCTTTGATCTTGACATGCTAACCACCTAGAAAAAGAAAACCCCTCCATATACCCCAAAAATGCATGGCTTCAATCAGGGAGAAATTTAAATTTAAAAATTGGTTGGCTTACCCCTTCGAGCAAATAAAAACTGAAATACTCTTGATAAGAATACCTAGCTAAAAATTAATTCTGCCACTATCTACCATTATTGTCCACTTTGCTAACTTCCATCGGGAAGTTATTTGTACACACTTTGATATTTTAAATTTTGAGATCATGATTAGCGAGAAGATCGACGACCTTATTCCTCTCCCTAAACCTATGGTAAATGTGAACCTCTTCAAGAATTTGTATTCATATCTAGTCTTCCCAAATAAAATTCGAAACCATCTAGGATGGGGTTTGGGTTCCTTTAAGCATATTTATTATATTCAGAGAATCTCCCTCAATAATAAATTTTGTACATTTGATCCTATACAACACTAAGACACCTTGAAACATCGTCCACACCTCAGAAAAGTGGTTTTTTTTATGGCCCAAACATTCGACAACGGTAAGAAGAATTTCCCCATTAGTATTTCTGAAAAGACCCCCACCACCCTCCTAGCTTAGGTTCCCTTTGAAATTCCCATCAAAATTTAGTTTTAGCCATCCATTCATAGGGGGTTCCCAAGAAATATGTGATATGTTCCTATCCACACTAGTAGCTGCATTTAGAGGAAGCAAAAACAGACCCGGTCTCCTCTCCAAGACAACCTTTGAATCATAAATTACCTTGTCCAGTATTAGGGTCTTAACGTTTTCCAACATATCACTTAAAACTCTTGAAGCAACATAACACCTTGATCAACACCTCCCATAAAACACATGAGCATTTCTTTCCTTCCATATTCTCCATAATAACTTATTAATATATATAAATTATCAATAGTCTCATTTATTTGTGTCACATATATCATGGTATGACCTTTGATATCATTTTAGTTTTTAGGATCTAATATCTAAGAAATATTCATAGTGTACAATTGTGAAAAGAATATACCTAAGCTAGCGTACCAATTAAATGCAAATTTAAAACATTAAACCACACTAACATGAATTTGACAAGAAAGAGGAATTTATTTATATTAATGGAATATAAATCGATTACAATTTTATCCCTCTTAGGGATACCCAAATTTGTAATACAATTAATACAATATTGAAGACCCTCTAAATGAGGGGGTGGTATAATCCATAGACTCTTCACAGATGCACATGAACTGCTCAAGGCCAAAGATAGCCTTCTTCTTACGTGATTGGAGGTATATGCTGCCCTGAATGCCTTGAAATTTATTAGGTCCTGTAAACGCTACGTTCAAGAAACAACATGAAAGAAGTTAATGATAAAGGAGGCCTATCTTGATGAGGATTTTGAGAAAATAGCATAAATTGATGATACATATAACAAGAAAGCATGTGAATCTATGAATATATGCAAGAAATCATCAAATTACTATAAAGCACATAAAGAAAATATGAAATATAGCAATTAGGAAGCCTAATTGTTCATTGGAACTTGAAAAGCATAAAACTAGTTTAAATTGATAAATGCAAGGAAATGAAAGCAATTCCACAACTAATCCCTAAATTAATCAATCAAATGTCTGCTACAATGTTAATTTATGCTAGATTAAACTAATTGAACAACTAGAAACATAAATCTACTACTAAAACAAATGGAATTAAATATCAAACCCTCGTCGTGGGTCTGAGGCACAACTGGCACTGTTAGCTGTGGCTAAGCTGAAAATATTATTCCTCTTGTAATCAGGGCTAGGATATCTGATTTCCAATATTGAATTGATGATCAAGGGTCACCTTTGTCTCCCAAGATATATTGGTGGTTGAATTTGATGAAATTTGCATTCGATTGGCTTAATTTTGTAATTTATGCTTCCTAGTCCTTTGGAAACTTCATTGATGGATTTATGCTTGTCACTCCATAATTGGGCAACATTTAAACTCTCCTCAAAGGGTTGCAAATTCACTATCCATTTTTTTAGAGCTTCACTATGTTTTAACTCAATATTTTTTCAGAATTGTCCCCAATTTGGAGGGGGGTCTTATAGGACTCCTAATCCCTAATCTTGGCTTGCTTTGGAAGCCAATATCAAGATCCAGGAGGTTGTATCAGTTGGGAGGAAGACTCCTGAAGCTTCCCTACCCAAAATTTTTTAAATATACCTTGCCCAGGTTGTTGCAACTAAATTTGGCTTGGCCTAGGATCCAAAATAGTTTTGATGCTAGCCATAGCTTTGAGGCACAACTAGCTCTATTAGCTGCTAGTATCAGCCGTAACTAAGACTGATTAGGCCAATATTGTCTAAATTGAGTGGTTAAACCATTGCTTCACCTTGGAGTTGTCCAAAATCATTCATATGGTCTATTAGCATGTCCCATATGAGTAGTCCCCTTGACATGATGTGTTTTAGGTGTCTATAGATGCCCCTTTTGAGATGTGTTGTGAGAACGAACAATGCTAAGCAAAAATAGACCTCCTAAAACCATGTCATAGGTTGAATGATTATTATTGATATTATCAATATTAGATGCCCAGTCCTACCAAAGGATGTGCATCTTAGAATCATTGCTTCCAACTGAGGGAAGGCTTAAATTTTCAAGGCTTTTGCAAGCTACAACAGCGATCGGGTAGCTTCAATGCTACAATAGTACCGATAGGTGGAGAGCTACTAAATTAACTATCATATTTACTTTTTGCCCCATAAAAAGGTAAGTTTATGATAGTTGTTGGCAATGATTCATAATATGAACACAATTTGACAAGATTGAGTGATCTCCTATTAAATTTGATTATGATAATTGATATTATGACTACCCCCTCAAGCGATGAGTCTATGAGGATAGAAAAATTAATGAGTGATGAGTCGCTTGACCAACATGATTGATCTGAACAATTGAAGACTTTAGCACTTTGATATTACTTGGAAAGGCCTAATTCAGACATTATTTCAACTTTTAATAGTAATTGTACATCTCTATCCATGGAGCAGTTTGGCAATAATGGCCTTCTTGGGGAATCAAGATGATAACAATTCCACTCAAGCATGAGTTTAATCACAATGTAAACTTCCTTCTATCAAAGTTCTAATACTAGGATGTGTGGTGTCTCTGTGATCATCCCTAATGCAATTTTATGCACATGTGGAATGATTTCCTAGACTGGAGCATCTCGCTTCCACCAACAACTAATTTTACCCCAAATATCCTTATGGTGACTTATTCATCTTGTTGGATTGCATGGATTGCAAGTCACTGTAACCTCCAAGTGTATATAATAAATTACTGTATATGAGGCATTTTGGATTTTATTTATTTGAATTTTTTGTTATTTTATAAAAAATTGAAGGTTTTGCACCATTAGATATTTTTTATTTTGCATTTTGAAGGCCCTCATGGTGAAATTCTGATAGTATTTATGATTGGATGCTATCCGCACTTGTCAAACACAAATGCTTTTTACAAATTCCTTAGTCATGGCTCTGACCCACGGTTGAAAAACCATAATTCTACTCCAACGATTGCTAGGCACAATAGAGAGAAAAATAAAAATATAAAAGAAAAATCTATCATTTTCAATTCATTATTTTCCAATTTTCTATCGTTGTCAAGAGAGCTCTAAGAGGTGATATTAAGAAATTGACCCGGAATACTATCGAATCAAAAAATCACATCCATGGATAACCAAGAAGAGACATCTTCTAGTGGTAGATTCGGTGCCACAAAGGTAGCATTGCAAAACACTCATTTTATTACCAACTTAAAATGAACCTCATTATGAAATGGGTTAAATGAACAAAATTAAATTATTGGTAACGAACCTCACCCTAGCTAGGATTAGTCTAGGTTAGCTTAAATGGGAGGGTTTTAATTTTTTTTTAGGTTGCCCAAGATGAGAAGTGACCTTGAAATGGGTGCTTCTCTTAGCCACGGGTGGCAGACACAACTCCTGATTGGTAAATTGGGGGCCATGAGTGTCAGCAGCAGTGGGATTCAAATCCCAACAGTCAAAAATTTGACCGTTGCCATCGGTTGTGGGTCTTGGCCATAGCTGAGCAACTTTAGGCAAAATTTTTAATTTTTTTGATTTTTTTGAAATTTGAATTGTTTAATTGATTTTTTAAAATTTTTGTGTGCATTTATGCATATTTTTTGTTTTTTGAAATTATTTTGACTTTTGAAGTTTTTTTTTTAATGTTTTTGATTAATTTTATGTATTATTATTTTCCCTTTTTAGCTGACTTCCTAGGTGAGGGAGTTTGAGCTCTTCCGAGATCTCCTCCACCAGATCAACGACATGGAATGGGATTTATTCGATGCTATAGGCCTCAGCTATGTTATTTGCCTACCATCCATTAGGGCTAACCAGGCCTACATGACTACTTTAGACCATCATTGGGATGCACGGACCAACATGTTTCACCTATCGACCAAAGATATCACGGTCCCCTTGGAGGATGTCTACTACATCTTCCACATCCTAATATATGGTGAGGCTATCACCTACTATGGTGAAGGTTGTAGTATTCCAGTGGATATTTAGTGCATGGATTGATGAGGCACTAGAGGACATCAACAACAAGGGTGTATCCATTAAGAGCTGGTATAAGGCGCATGTCTTCACAAAGTGACAAGCCATATTGTGTTGGCAATTTTGGGTTTGAGATCCTAACTTCTTGTCTATGAGTTTTCATTGATGTCAAAAGGAAATGGCATTAATGTTAAGAGGATGTTTTGGCTTCAAAGGTGGAAGATTCCAAGAGAATCTTTTAAGAGAATCCGGAGAGATTCCATTGGCTAGGGTTTTTATTAAAACCAAGTTAAATGGTTTTTATTAAAACCAATGGAGGTTCTATTTATTATTTATTTAATTATTATTTAAAACCCTTCAAGGTTTTAATTAATTAATTATTTAATTAATTAAGGGAGAAATTATTTTTAATTTATTAGTTTTTTGAAAAGACTTTTGATTAATTTCGAAATGGTCTTTATTTCTATCGACGTCAAGGTGTCTTCAAAGAGACTATTTATTCTCCAACTCCTAAGGTTGGAAGGCTAATTAATTTGAAATTCCATGAATGCAATTTGCGGTGTTTGTGCTCTGTATTCACTACGATTAAAGGAAGACTTAGAAGCACGTGCGGTTGAAAAGTCTTCGGGAGTTTTTTTGAGGGTGAAGTGGAGGGAAGTTCACTTGTGAACTTCGTAGCCCGCGTGGGCTAGTGGCAGCGAAGGCTGCTGTTGGGCGCTGCATTGGCGTAGGTCATCGTTTTGAGTCTCGTGGGGGTGCTTTGCTAGAGTAACACACATTTTTATTAAAACATCTTTATGCCATGAAATTCGGAGTTTCTTGGACAGCGATTTATAAGGTGTGATTAAATTTTATGAGTTTTGGCTTTTGTGATTAGCATTGAATAAAAGCTTAGGAGAAATAAGGGTATATTTCTTTGGATGTATTTTTAAGATTATTCTTTGCTATGCTAAAATTAAAAATGGAGGTATAAGGTGTGAGTCTGTGATTGTTGATTTATTGGCATGTTATGGTGGTTGTGTTTAAAGAAGTGGAGCTAAAAGGTGTAATAAAGGAAGTTTATATTATTGCTCATTTTTTTTATTCTAACGCTAACTTGGTTGGAAGTTTGAGATTTGTGTGTGGTTACAGCTTGAAGGTTCAATTATCTTCTACTCCAATAAGGTATGGGCACATTCTTCTTATGAGTATGATTGGTGTATGTTTTCTAAAATAAGGTTGGAGTGAAAAGGTATTTTACTAGGTATCCTTTGGCTAGGTGTAAATCCTATTTTCTGGTTTTTTGAAGACTACTTATGCATTGTTATCCTTAAGGAGAGTTTTTGGTGAATGCATAATTTTTGGTTTGAGATAGTGGAAGCTTTGTGCACTAGGGTTTATATTTGTGAGTCTAGCTACTTGCATTGAGTTGGTGGAACCCTTGGTTGGCTATTTTGAGTTTGATGGTTGAGTTACTTCCATAGAGGTTGTTTGATCAAGTTATTGCTTTACTTGATTCATGATATTGGGCTTACTCCATTGAGTTGATTTGAGAAAGTTATTATTTGCATTTGGTGATATTGTGTTGGTGGCTGTTTTGTTCAAATATCTTTGGAGGGAAAAGGATTTCTACTTGTTTCCTTTTCTTGTGATGATTGGTTGAATGCTTCAAGGTTGATGTTGAGTTGAATGGTGTTGGTTGACTAAACCTTGTTTGATGAGCATTGTTGTTGAAACCCTAATTGATGGTGAAAAGAACATGAGTATCATTGTTATGTGATTCTTTGCATAGTTGGCAATTGTTGGGGTTTCATGTTCTTGAAAGAAAACATTCTATCCTATCCATTTCGGATATTGAGTTGAGTTTTCAGATTTGAGATTGAGATTGAGCTGAGTTGATTTGAGTTGAGTTTTGAGATTGGGATTTGAGTATAGAACATATTGAGTCTCTAACAATTCTCTTTATGCTTCTATGAGTTTGACAAATCACATTGGGTCTCTAACAATTCACTTTGTGATTTCCTACTAAGAAATTTTTTCTTGGTGAGCTTGCTGAGTTTTTGGACAGGTTCCAGTGGGGACTTGTGAGTAGTTTTTGGACAGGTTTCGGTGGGGACTTGTGAGCAGTTTTGGACAGGTTTTGGTGGGAACTTGTGAGCAGTTTTTGGACAGGTTTTAGTGGGGACTTGTGAGCAGATTTGGATAGGTCCTAGCAGAGGACTTGTGAGTTGAGTTTAATAGTTCTAGTAGAGAACTTGAGGACAGAGGTGCATTGGTTCTATGAGAAGAACCTTAGGATAGTTATCAAGTATTTGAGAAGGCTTGTATGCAGAGGATTGATTTGTTCAAGAGTTGGATAGATCTGACAGATAGAGGAAGACTTGTACTAGACCAACTGATTGTGTTTGGTACAGATCGTTGAGCTGTTATGGACATGATCATAGAAGCTAGAGGTCTCTTAGGCTAAGCATTGAGGACAAGAGGTCTTCGATGGAAAGGATTTCCATGTTTTGGAAAGAGGTAGAGGCAGTTGATCTTCTGAGGGATCATTTCTAGAGCAGAGGGGAAGGTATCTCCTTTGAGCAGAGGCTCATAAATTCTAATTTGCGGAAGGCATCTCCTTTGATCAAAGGCTCATAAATTCTATTTGGGGGAAGGTATCTCCTATGGACCGAGGCTCATAAACATTGTAATTGGGAAGGATTCCCAAAGAACTTTGAGATAACTTTTAGAGAAAAGTTTTGTGGATGTAGCCCAGCCATTCTGGGTGAACCACGTTAAAATTGGTGTCACTCTATGGATGATATTGTGCATTGCTTTGATATTGCTTTGGGTATATTTCTTTACTATTTTGAAGTATAAAGGAAAAAGTAAATAGAGGTCTTATACTGTTCACCCCCCTCTCAGTATAAGCTTGTGTTCTTCAATTGGTATCAGAGCAGGTGCCTTCGAAAAGTTTAACAGCTTGAAGGAAAAGCTAGTAAAGAACACAATGGATCATTCAAGTGGCAATGCAGCACATATTCTTGATGGGTCAAATTTTAGTCTTTGGAGTGCAAGTATGAAGGTTCATCTAATGGCACTTGGGAATGAGGTTTGGGAAGTAATTGAAGATGAGTACACTATTTCGAACATGGTCCTAATACTAAATAAGAAAGACTCCTACATCACAGCAATTCAAAAGCAATGAATGCAATCCTGAAAGGCTTACAGAAAGTAGATATCACCAAAGTGATTCACGACAAGACAGATAGTGAAATGTGGAAACAGTTGAAGGTGGTTCATACAGGTGATACAAATGTCAGAAATGCCAAGTTGAGACACTTCAAAGGTATGTTTGAACAACTCAAGATGAACGATGATGAAAATATTAGTGACTACATGCTTCATATGGATGAGTTTGTTAACTCCATGAAAGACTTATGTCTTGAGCTTGCTGAAAATTATGTTTGTGATAAAATTTTAAGATCTCTTCCTAATAGATTTAGTGAAAATATTTCTGCTATTGAGGAAGCTAAATATTTGGATAAGTTGAAAAAGGATGAGCTCCATAGTATACTTGCAGCATTTGAGTTGAGAACTCAATTGAAGGTTGATGTCAATAAAAAGGCAACTTTCAAGGCTACCAACAATTCCAATGGTAAATAGCTTCAAGATAGTGATGAGTCTTCTAGTGATGAAGAGGCATATTACAGCAAGAAAGGCAAGTTCTCTAGAAAGCATAAAAGTATGAAAAATACAAGATGTTTCAATTGTGGAAATTTTTGTCATTATGCTACTAACTATACTGTTCCCAAGAATGAAAGTGATGAAGATAAACAAGATTCTAAGAGCAAGGATTTTGAAAAGCACAAGCATCACAGGAAAAACAAAGATGAACACAACAATCAAGGAAAGAGGTATTCTCACAAGCACAAGAATATTTTCTACCTAGATGAAGCAAGTAAGTGTTCTAGTAGTGATAGTGAAAGTTCTTCAAGTGATAATGAAAATGAGATGTTGTTCATATCAGAAAAAGAGGAAGAACCGAAACATAGATTCATTATCATGAAATGTCTTAGATGTGGAAATTTTGGTCACCATGAGGATGATTGCACAAATAATGATTTGGTTTCTAGTATGTATGAGGATGCTTTAGAAAACTATAAGGAAGATGCATGTATGGTTTTTGAAAATGGTAGCACCTCTAGTGATAAGAAATCTGAAAAAGGCTTTGATGATTCAAAAAGCAAACAAATAGAGGAAGATATAGAGGAAGGTGAAGTAGATCTTGAAGGTGAACTTATTAGTGCTCTTAGTGCTTTGAAAAAGGAAATAAATAAGAATGCTAGACTCAAGGATAAGTTAGATGAATGTTGTATGGAGAGAGATGATCTTATAGAAAGTCTTGACTTATCTATGGCTAAGACACAAGAACTCAAGGATGAGTTAGAGTCTAAGGTTCTTGAGTATAGTGAGTTAGAACAGAAAATGGCTTCTTTGAAAGAGGAAACTAAAGAGTACAAGGATAAGCTTTACAGGTTTCAAGATAGCTCCAAAAAGGTTAAGTCACTCATCAAAGGTCAAAGAAAGACAACAGATAAAATAGGCCTTGGTTTTGTTAAGCCACACAAGGAAAAAGTTGGAGAGTCTAGTAAGAGACTCCAAAAGGAAGAGAGTTCTGATGGGTAAAGTATTTCAGAAAAGGAGTCCTTGAATGATAGATGCACAGAAATAGAAAATAGAATTCATAATGAGAAGTTTTCAGAACCTAAGAGGTCAAATAAAGGAAAGTTTCAGGGTAGATGTTTTGCTTGTCACAGGTTTGGTCACATGGCTTCACATTGCATGGCTCAAGTGAAAGAGGTAAATGATAGTTTTAGAAGTGCTAGTTACTTTCAAGGTTATTGCTACTTTTGTCAATAGTTTGGGCACAAGGCAGTTTATTGCAAGGCAAATAACAAGAATAGGTTTGGTCAGAACAGGTTTGGACAGAACAGGTTTGGTCAGAACAGGTTTGGTCAGAACAGGTTTGGCTAGAACAGGTTTGGTCAAAATAGGTTTGGTCAAAATTGGTGGATTCAAATATCAGGTTTACCTCAAAGAAACAACATCATCAAGTGTTTCAAGTGCAACAATGAAGGTCACATAATCAGATAGTGTAGAGCTAAAATTCCAGAATACAAGAACAGGAACAATGGCATGATCAGGTCCAAGGATCAAGGCATGGACAAGAACAGAGATGATAACAAGAATAAGAATAGTGATATGAATAGGAATATGGACAAAGAGTTCAAGAGAAGGTCGGGCAAGGAAGTTATAGATGTTGATGATGATCAATGCCTAATGGGAGTTTTACTCCCACCCAAGAATTAATCACCTCATCAGGAGGTGGGGGAGGAACTAAGCTAAGAGGCTCATTCTTAGTCCCGAGCCCCAAAGGTTACCCTTTTCCATTGATGAAAAAGGGGGAAATATTTAAGTAAGGGGGAGACCCTCAAGATAGGGGGAGCTATTTATGTTGAGTTTCTATGTTGTTGAGAAGCATGGTTTGCCATCAATGACAAAGGGGGATATTGTTGGCAATTTTGGGTTTGAGATCCTAGATTCTTGTCTATGAGTTATCATTGATTTCAAAAGGAAATGGCATTAATGTTAAGAGGATGTGTTGGCTTCAAAGGTGGAAGATTCCAAGAGAATATTTTTAAGAGAATCTAGAGAGATTCCATTGGCTAGGGTTTTTATTAAAACCAAGTTAAATGGTTTTTATTAAAACCAATGGAGGTTCTCTTTATTATTTATTTAATTATTATTTAAAACCCTTCAAGGTTTTAATTAATTAATTATTTAATTAATTAAGGGAGAAATTATTTTTAATTTATTAGTTTTTTGAAAAGACTTTTGATTAATTTTGAAATGGTCTTCATTTCCGTCGACGTCAAGGTGTCTTCGAAGAGTCTATTTATTCTCCAACTCCTAAGGTTGGAAGGCTAATTAATTCAAAATTCCTTGAATGCAATTTGCAGTGTTTGTGCTCTATATTCGTTGTGATTGAAGGAATACTTAGAAGCACGTGTGGTAGAAAAGTCTTCAGGAGTTTTTTCGAGGGTGAACTGGAGGGAAGTTCACTTGTGAACTTCGTAGCCTGCGTGGGTTAGTGGCAGTGAAGGCTGTTGTTGGGCGCTGCATTGGTGGAGGTCATCGTTTCGAGTCTCACGAGGGTGCTTTGCTAGAGTAACACACATTTTTATTAAAACGTCTTTATGCCATGAAATTCGGAGTTTCTTGGACAGTGATTTATAAGGTGTGATTAAATTTTATGAGTTTTGGCTTTTGTGATTAGCATTGAATAAAAGCTTAGGAGAAATAAGGGCATATTTCTTTGGATGTATTTTTAAGATTATTCTTTGCTATGCTAAAATTAAAAATGGAGGTATAAGGTGTGAGTCTCGTGATTTTTGATTTATTGGCATGTTATGGTGGTTGTGTTTAAAGAAGTGGAGCTAAAAGGTGTAATAAAGGAAGTTTATATTATTGCTCATTTCTTTTTATTCTAACCCTAACTTGGTTGGAAGTTTGAGAGTTGTGTGTGTTGATAGCTTGAAGGTTCAATTATCTTCTACTCCAATAAGGTATGGGCACATTCTTCTTATGAGTATGATTGGTGTATGTTTTCTGAAATAAGTTTGGAGTGAAAAGGTATTTTACTAGGTATCCTTTGGCTAGGTGTAAATCCTATTTTCTGGTTTGTTGAAGACTACTTATGCATTGTTATCCTTAAGGAGAGTTTTTGGTGAATGCATAATTTTTTGTTTGAGATAGTGGAAGCTTTGTGCACTAGGGTTTATATTTGTGAGTCTAGCTACTTGCATTGAGTTGGTGGAACCCTTGGTTGGCTATTTTGAGTTTGATGGTTGAGTTACTTCCATAGAGGTTGTTTGATCAAGTTATTGCTTTACTTGATTCATGATATTGGGCTTACTCCATTGAGTTGATTTGAGCAAGTTATTATTTGCATTTGGTGATATTGTGTTGGTGGCTGTTTTGTTCAAATATCTTTGGAGGGAAAAGGATTTCTACTTGTTTCCTTTTCTTGTGATGATTGGTTGAATGCTTCAAGGTTGATGTTGAGTTGAATGGTGTTGGTTGACTAAACCTTGTTTGATGAGCATTGTTGTTGAAACCCTAATTGATGGTGAAAATAACATGAGTATCATTGTTATGTGATTCTTTGCATAGTTGGAAATTGTTGGGGTTTCATGTTCTTGAAAGAAAACATTCTATCCTATCCATTTCAGATATTGAGTTGAGTTTTTAGATTTGAGATTGAGATTGAGCTGAGTTGATTTGAGTTGAGTTTTGAAATTGGGATTTGAGTATAGAACATATTGAGTCTCTAACAATTCTCTTTATGCTTCTATGAGTTTGACAAATCACATTGGGTCTCTAACAATTCACTTTGTGATTTCCTACTAAGAAAGTTTTTCTTGGTGAGCTTGTTGAGTTTTTGGACAGGTTCCATTGGGGACTTGTGAGAAGTTTTTGGACAGGTTCTGGTGGGGACTTGTGAGTAGTTTTGGATAGGTTTCGGTGGGAACTTGTGAGCAGTTTTTGGACAGGTTTTAGTGGGGACTTGTGAGCATATTTGGACAGGTCCTAGCAGAGGACTTGTGAGCTGAGTTTGATAGTTCTAGCAGAGAACTTGAGGACAAAGGTGCATTGGTTCTATGAGAAGAACCTGAGGATAGTTGGCAAGTCTTTGAGAAGGCTTGTATGCAAAGGATTGATTTGTTCAAGAGTTGGACAGATTTGACAGACAGAGGAAGACTTGTACTAGATCGACTAACTATGTTTGGTACAGGTTGCTGAGCTGTTGTGGACGTGATCATAGAAGGCAGAGGTCTCTTAGGCTAAGCATTGAGGACAAGAGGTCTTCGGTGGAAAGGAGTTCCACATGCCGGCAAGAGGTAGAGGCAATTGATCTTCTGAGGGATCATTTCCAGAGCAGAGGGGAAGGTATCTCCTTTGAGCAGAGGCTCATAAATTTTGATTGGGGGAAGGTATCTCCTTTGAGTAGAGGCTCATAAATTCTATTTGGGGCAAGGTATCTCCTATGGGCCGAGGCTCATAAACATTGTAATTGGGAAGGATTCCCAAAGAACTTTGAGATAACTTTTAGAGAAAAGTTTTGTGGACGTAGCCCAACCATTCTGGGTGAACCACATTAAAATTGGTGTCACTTTGTGGATGATATTGTGCATTTCTTTGATATTGCTTTGGGTATATTACTTTACTGTTTTGAAGTATAAAGGAAAAAGTAAAAATAGGTCTTATACTGTTCACCCCACCTCTTAGTATAAGCTTGTGTTCTTCAATTGGTATCAGAGCAGGTGCCTTCGAAAAGTTTAATAGCTTGAAGGAAATGCTAGTAAAGAACACAATGGATCATTCAAGTGGCAATGCAACACCTATTCTTGATGGATCAGATTTTGGTCTTTGGAGTGCAAGTATGAAGGTTCATCTCATGGCACTTGGGAATGAGGTTTGGGAAGTGATTGAAGATGAGTACACTATTCCGAACATGGTCCTAATACTAAAGAAGAAAGGCTCCTACATCACAGCAATTCAAAAGCAATGAATGCAATCCTGAAAGGCTTACAAAAAGTAGATCTCACCAAAGTGATTCACTACAAGACAACTAGTGAAATGTGGAAACAGTTGAAGGTGGTTCATATAGGTGATGCAAATGTCAGAAAGGCCAAGTTGAGACACTTCAAAGGTATGTTTGAACAACTCAATATGAAGATGATGAAAATATTAGTGACTACATGCTTCGTACGGATGAGGTTGTTAACTCAATGAAAGACTTAGGTCTTGAGCTTGCTAAAAATGATGTTTGTGATAAGATTTTAAGATCTCTTCCTAATAGATTTAGTAAAAATATTTCTACTATTGAGGAAGCTAAATATTTGGATAAGTTGAAAAAGGATGAGCTCCATAGTATACTTGCAACATTTGAGTTGAGAACTCAAGTGAAGGTTGATGTCAAGAAAGAGGTAGCTTTCAAGGCTACCAAGAATTCCAAGGGTAAACAGCTTCAAGATAGTGATGAGTCTTCTAGTGATGAAGAGGCATATTATAGCAAGAAAGGCAAGTTCTCTAGAAAGCACAAAAGTATGAAAAATATAAGATGTTTCAATTGTGGAAAGTTTGGTCATTATGCTACTGATCTGTACTGTTCTCAAGAATGAAAGTGATGAAGATAAACAGGATTCTAAGAGCAAGGATTCTAAAAAGCACAAGCATCATAGGAAAAATAAATATGAGCACAACAATCAAGGAAAGAGGTATTCTCACAAGAACAAGAAGAGTTTCTACCTAGACAAAGCAAGTAAGTGTTCTAGTAATGATAGTGAAAGTTCTTCAAGTGATAATGAAAATGAGATGTTGTTCATATCAAAAAAAGAGGAAGAACCAAAACATAGATTCATTATCATGAAATGTCTTAGATGTGGAAATTTTGGTCACCTTGAGGATGATTGCACAAATAATGATTTGGTTTCTAGTATGTATGAGGATGCTTTAGAAAACTATAAGGAATATGCATGTATGGTTTTTGAAAAGGGTAGCACCTCTAGTGATAAGAAATCTGAAAAAGGCTTTGATGATTCAAAAAGCAAACAAATAGAGGAAGATATAGAGGAAGGTGAAGTAGATCTTGAAGGTGAACTTATTAGTGCTCTTAGTGCTTTGAAAAATGAAAGAAAGAAGAATGCTAGACTCAAGGATAAGTTAGATGAATGTTGTATGGAGAGAGATGATCTTATAGAAAGTCTTGACTTCTCTATGGCTAAGGCACAAGAACTCAAGGATGAGTTAGAGTCTAAGGTTCTTGAGTATAGTGAGTTAGAACAGAAAATGGCTTCTTTGAAAGAGGAAACTAAAGAGTACAAGGATAAGCTTTACAGGTTTCAAGATAGATTCAAAAAGGTTAATTCACTCATCAAAGGTCAAAGAAAGACAATAGATAAAATAGGCCTTGGTTTTGTTAAGCCACACAAGGAACAAGTTGGAGAGTCTAGTAAGAGA
The DNA here is from genome assembly GCA_028583015.1 of Wollemia nobilis. Classification (NCBI taxonomy): domain Eukaryota; kingdom Viridiplantae; phylum Streptophyta; class Pinopsida; order Araucariales; family Araucariaceae; genus Wollemia; species Wollemia nobilis. The sequence continues at coordinate 3,291,787 of JAQPPZ010016894.1, forward strand.
CTCCAAAAGGAAGAGAGTTCTGATGAGGAAAGTATTTCGGAAAAGGATTCCTTGAATGATAGATGCACAGAAATAGAAAAAAGAATTCAGAATGAGAAGAAGAAGTTTTTAGAACCTAAGAGATCAATTAAAGGAAAGTTTCAAGGCAGATGTTTTGCTTGTCATAGGTTTGGTCACATGGCTTCACATTGCATGGCTCAAGTGAAGGAGGTAAATGATAGTTTCAGAAGTGCTAGTTACTTTCAAGGGTATTGCTACTCTTGTCAACAGTTTGGGCATAAGGCAGTTTATTGCAAGGCAAATAACAGGAACAGGTTTGGTCAGAACAGGTTTGGCCAGAACAGGTTTGGTCAGAACAGGTTTGGTCAGAATAGGTTTGGCCATAACAGGTTTGTTCAGAATAGGTTTGGTCAGAACTAGTGGATTCAAATATTAGGTTTACCTCAGAGAAAAAACATCGTCAAGTGTTTCAATTGCAACAATGAAGGTCACATAATCATACAGTGTAGAGCTAAAATTCTAGAATATAGGAACAAGAACAGTGGCATGATCAGGTCCAAGGATCAAGGCATGGACAAGAATAGGGATGAGAACAAGAACAAGAATAGTGACAGGAATAGGAATATGGACAAATAGTTCAAGAGAAGGCCCGGCAAGGAAGTTATAGATGTTGATGATGATCAATGCCTAATGGGAGTTTTACTCCCACCCAAGAATTAATCACCTCATCAGGAGGTGGGGGAGGGACTAAGCTAAGATGCTCATTCTTAGTCTCGAACCCCAAAGGTGACCCTTTGCCATTGATGACAAATGGGGAAAGATTTGAGTAAGGGTGAGAGCCTCAAGACAGGCAGAGTAATTTATGTTGAGTTTCTATGTTGTTGAGAAGCATGGTTTGCCATCAATGACAAAGGGGGAGATTGTTGGCAATTTTGGGTTTGAGATCCTAGCTTCTTGTCTATGAGTTGTCATTGATTTCAAAAGGAAATGGCATTAATGTTAAGAGGATGTGTTGGCTTCAAAGGTGGAAGATTCCAAAAGAATTTTTTTAAGAGAATCTAGAGAGATTCCATTGGCTAGGGTTTTTATAAAAACCAAGTTAAATGGTTTTTATTAAAACCAATGGAGGTTCTCTTTATTATTTATTGAATTATTATTTAAAACCCTTCAAGGTTTTAATTAATTAATTATTTAATTAATTAAGGGAGAAATTATTTTTAATTTATTATTTTTTTTAAAAGACTTTTGATTAATTTCAAAATGGTCTTTATTTCTGCTGATGTCAGGGTGTCTTTGAAGAGACTATTTATTCTCCAACTCCTAAGGTTGGAAGGCTAATTAATTCAAAATTCCCCAAATGCAATTTGCGGTGTTTGTGCTCTGTATTCATTGCGATCAAAGGAAGACTTAGAAGCATGTGCGGTTGAAAAGTCTTCGAGATTTTTTTCGAAGGTGAAGTGGAGGGAAGTTCACTTGTGAACTTCGTAGCCCGCGTGGGCTAGTGGCAGCGAAGGCTACTGTTGGGCGCTGCATTGGCAGAGGTTGCCATTTCAAGTCTCACAGGGATGCTTTGCTAGAGTAACACATGTTTTTATTAAAACGTATTTATGTCGCGAAATTCAGAGTTTCTTGAAAAGCAATTTATAAGGTGTGATTAAATTTTATGAGTTTTGGCTTTTGTGATTAGCATTGAATAAAAGCTTAGCAGAAATAAGGGCATATTTCTTTGGATGTATTTTTAAGATTATTATTTGCTATGCTAAAATTAAAAATGGAGGTATAAGGTGTGAGTCTATGATTGTTGATTTATTGGCATGTTATGGTGGTTGTGTTTAAAGAAGTGGAGCTAAAAGGTGTAATAAAGGAACTTTATATTATTGCTCATTTCTTTTTATTATAACCCTAACTTGGTTGGAAGTTTGAGAGTTGTGTGTGGTGACAACTTGAAGGTTCAATTATCTTCTACTCCAATAAGGTATGGGCACATTCTTCTTATGAGTATGATTGGTGTATGTTTTCTGAAATAAGGTTGGAGTGAAAAGGTATTCTACTAGGTATCCTTTGGCTAGGTGTAAATCCTATTTTCTAGTTTGTTGAAGACTGCTTATGCATTGTTATCATTAAGGAGAGTTTTTTGTGAATGCATAATTTCTATTTTGAGATAGTGGAAGCTTTGTGCACTAGGGTTTATATTTGTGAGTCTAGCTACTTGCATTGAGTTGGTGGAACCCTTGGTTGGATGTTTTGAGTTTGATGGTTGAGTTGCTTCCATAGAGGTTGTTTGATCAAGTTATTGCTTTACTTGATTCATGATATTGGGCTTACTCCATTGAGTTGATTTGAGAAATTTATTCTTTGCATTTGGTGATATTGTGTTGGTGGTTGTTTTGTTCAAATATATTTTGAGGGAAAAGGATTTCTACTTGTTTCCTTTTCTTGTGATGATTGGTTGAATGCTTCAAGGTTGATGTTGAGTTGAATGGTGTTGTTTTACTAAACCTTGTTTGATGAGAATTGTTTTTGAAACCCTAATTGATGGTGAAAAGAACATGAGTATCATTGTTATGTGATTCTTTGCATAGTTGGCAATTGTTGGGGTTTCATGTTCTTGAAAGAAAACATTCTATCCTATCCATTTCAGATATTGAGTTGAGTTTTTAGATTTGAGATTGATATTGATATGAGTTGATTTGAGTTGAGTTTTGAGATTGGGATTTGAGTATAGAACATATTGAGTCTCTAACAATTCTCTTTATGCTTCTATGAGTTTGACAAATCACATTGGGTCTCTAAAAATTCACTTTGTGATTTCCTACTAAGAAATTTTTTCTTGGTGAGCTTGCTAAGTTTTTGGACAGGTTCCGGTGGGGACTTGTGAGCAATTTTTGGACAGGTTTCGATGGGGACTTGTGAGCATTTTTGGACAGGTTTCGGTGGGAACTTGTGAGCAATTTTTTGATAGGTTTCGTTGGGGACTTGTGAGCAGATTTGGACAGGTCCTAGAAGAGGACTTGTGAGCTGAGTTTGATAGTTCTAGCAGATAACTTGAGGATAGAGGTGCATTGGTTCTATGATAAGAACTTGAGGACAGTTGGTAAGTCTTTGAGAAGGCTTGTATGCAGAGGATTGATTTGTTCAATAGTTGGACAGTTTTGATAGACAGAGGAAGACTTGTACTAGACCGACTGACTGTGTTTGGTACAGGTTTCTAAGCTACTATGGATGTGATCATAGAAGGTAGAGGTATCTTAGGCTAAGCATTGAGGACAGGAGGTCTTCGATAGAAAGGAGTTCCACATGCTGGCAAGAGGTAGAGGCAGTTGATCTTCTGAGGGATCATTTCCAGAGCAGAGGGGAAGGTATCTCCTTTGAGAAGAGGCTCATAAATTTTGATTGGGGGAAGGTATCTCCTTTGAGTAGAGGCTCATAAATTCTATTTGGGGGAAGGTATCTCCATTGGGCCGAGGCTCATAAATATTGTAATTGGGAAGGATTCCCAAAGAAATTTGAGATAACTTTTAGAGAAAATTTTTGTGGATGTAGCCCAACCATTCTGGGTGAACCATGTTAAAATTGGTGTCACTTTGTGGATGATATTGTGCATTGCTTTGATATTGCTTTGGGTATATTGCTTTACTATTTTGAAGTATAAGGGAAAAAGTAAAAAGAGGTCTTATACTGTTCATCCCCCCTCTCAGTATAATCTTGTGTTCTTCATATTGATATACCTATGCATCCACATCCTACTTCCAGATACATATGGAATGAGGTTCCCTTAGAACCCCCTATCTAGGATACAAGATCTATTGGGGAGTACTAGAGAGCAACCATTGATTCTCTCTTGGGGTAACACTCTGCTAGCACAGCTGTATGATGAGCTGTACATAATCACACAACAAGGCCACGTTGGAGTTTCTTGTAGCTTTTTGTTACAAATTTGGGTGTGGCAACACATTGCCATTGACCACCCAGGGGGACTTCCACTTGAGATTAGTAACATTGTAGAGGCTTCATAGTGCTACACTTCCTGTTGTCCTAGGGATATCAAGGGCTTTAGGAGCAGGACCCAATCAGGGCACCTCCAACACTACTTAGATCAACTAACTTGATAGTGGTCAGATCATATTGTATGGTGGTCGTACATGGACTATCTTGCATGGTAGGAGGCAGATAGGTATCTGAGGTGAACACATCAAGATAGGTGGCTCATTGGATTTAAGCTAGACATACATGAGTTCTTCCATTTCTCAAGTGTCACTAGGCAATTTTGGATCTACCAGTATATTCCTCCATTGCCCACCATCTACTACATCCTTGTGGTGGAGAGGGATTTGACTTGACCTACTATGAATCCACTAGGTCATAAAGATGAAAATTGGTAGTATTTTGGGTTGGTAGATATAGGGACCACTATAGATTATGATTTATTGGTGGACTACCAATATCTGGTAGGATGATGGCCCACTAGGAAGGGATGGGGATGGAGCAATAGGAGAGGTAGTTGAGGCAGCAAGGCCACACATCCTCATGGGTGCAGAGTGCACCAGTAGATATAGGGTGGATGGGGTGAGGATGTAGCTACAAAGGAGGGACCCTAGGCTGAGTAAGAGGGTGAGGAGAATTTATACGATGAGACTTCATAGCTCAGAGCCTAGGTATCCAACCTGCAATAACAAATCCAAACTACAGGGATGCAGATCTTATAGAGAGATATCTTTGTGGCTACTTTATAGGTATAGGTGATGGCATATCAAGACCATCTAGCATAGGGATAGGATCAATGGTGGGGATACCAAGAGGAGAGGACTCTTCACTTGGAACATATTGAGAGTACCACTATAGCTCTAGAGAAGATGAAACTCGATCAAGATCTCACATGATATCAGCTAGACAACATGACTCAAGAGAGGGATCTATTGAGTACCACATGAGGTGAGCCCTCAAATCCATAGGCTTCTCCTATGGTTATAGTTGTATAGGGACTAGCAGGTATGGATCTTGCTATAGAGATTAGGAGACTACAGGCTCTCATACAAACCCATATTAGGTATCATGCATTATATGTTGCTCACATCACTCTCCTGGAGAAAGAGATATCAAGCTGCATATTGGTGAGATTCCAAAGATATCCATAGATCCAGGGACCTAGAGGACTCAGACGAAAGATATAGGGTAGTACTTAGCTCGACCTAGCCATATGATGCACAGATCTTAGAGGTCCACTGGTACCAACTCCAAGCAAACTCACCGAGAGGGTGGATATTATGGATAAGCCTAATAGATAGAGGGTGCAAGTCATTCATGATCATGCATTGGGCATATTGTATCATTTTTTAGTGTAAGGTCTGAGGACCTACACAGTTGTAGCCTTTAGGTATTTTTGGCACACCTATGTGCTCTTTTTGATACACACATATATATGATCATATATTTATGAGACTCACTATACGTATATATTTTTATTGTTTTATGTTTATGTGATGTATATAGATGTGATGCTTATATGTTATGTTTATATGATGCTATATGATGTGATGTATGGATGACATGCACTAGCTAGATGATGGATGTATGACTAAATATTGTGATCTAGATACATAGATGAACTACTATTATGTATGCATATGGATGCAATGTTAGATGTTAAATGCATGTTTAATTTTATTTACTTGTATGCATTAATTTATGATGTTATGATATGATGCATACAATATATGTAATGCATTATTTACATGATGATGATCTAATGAACCTATACGTTGTAATCACTTAAAACATAAGGAATGAATATAATATGAGTTAAAAATATAATGGATAACACCACAAAATGTATAAAAATAATGAAATATTATTGATATATCTTGTCATAAGAATTAATCAATTAGACATCCATATGTGAGATGAAATAATGTATTGTTCCTATTCATAAGCTTTTATAAGTTAAAATATATACACAACATAGTCAGTGGTCATCTAAATATCATTATTGATATCCATCCACTATCTATTCTATGTTATGAACACCCCTTAACAAACAAACTCTTATAAAAAGATGTTGATAATTGCTTTATTGATATGAGTTGCTATTTAGGATTTTTTAAGGTATTCCATGAGACTCAAACACCCTAATTGACTTATGAAAAGTTGTATACTAACTATACTAGACTTCTGCAAGACAAATATTTTGCTATGAAATACCAAACTATTCATTACCCCTGTGTGTGCAAATAATGGTATTCTGATATGCTAAGTGCTATCAAAACTAGACCTCATCCTCAAAAGCAAAGCAATATTTCTACAAAATCTTGATAATACCACTAGGTATGGTTGAATGATCGAAAAACCATAATATATTCTTCATAGCAATAGGAGGGGTTGTGTTGAGAAACATAATTACTCACAAGGATGATGGTTGATGATGATACATAGATGCATGATTGAAATACAAACATGGTGTCGTTTTTAAGATTGCAAACACAACCTATCCTAATTAAAAGTACAATAGATGGAAATACCTAAATGCAATGCAATTAAATGCAATGTTTGTGCAAAATAAAATGCATGATGCAAATGTTTTTTAAATTTTGAAGTTTTCCAATTTTTTTAAGTTTTATTGCTTTTTGATTTTTATGGATTTTGAAAATTTCCATTTTTTTTAGATTTTGAAATTATTATGTATGGAATGCCTTAATATAAAGAATATTGAGAGGTTAAAGTTCTTCAACACCTTCAAGTGATGTCAAGTGATACGTTTCAGGTCCAATTTGCTTTGATATGATATATGGACCTAACCAGTTAGCCATAAATTTATCTCTCAAGTGTTACGATAGGTTTGAGTTCTATTGGTTCTCTTTTAGCACAAGATCACCAACTTTAAAGTCTCAGGTGGACTATATTATTGTAATCTTGATTTAAGTGATCTTGATAAACATGGATATGCTCCAAGGCATTCACACGACGTTCATCAAAAAATGTCAATTGATCAAGGTGAGATTCTCATGCAGTGTCATCATCGATGAACTCTTTCAATATGATGCACAACATTGGAATTTCCAACTGTAAGGGAATAATGGCATCAATACAATATACTAGAAAAAATAGGGTTGCCCTAGTGGGCATCTGAATGCTAGTCCTGTAAGCCCATTATGCAAAAGGTAGCTAGATGTGCTAATATTTGTGGTTTTATTGTACTGTATTTTTCAATATGGCTACCACTGTCTTGTTTGAAGCTTCAGCTTGCTCATTTGCCTATGGATAGTATGGAGTCACAAAACTATGTTGTATATTGTACTTGGATGTCAAAGCCCTTACAATTTTATTCTTGAATGATGTTCCATTATCCAATATTATCTTGGATGGTATCCCAAAATGACTAATGATATTATGAAGTATAAACTCCGTAATACGTGCTCCAATTATTATTGTTAAAGGAATTGCCTCCACCCACTTTGTAAAATACTCAACCATTATAATAAATGTATGCTAGCTCGATGATGGGGGAGATATATTATCAATTAGATATAAACCCAACTGAGCAAATGGACAAGTTGTTTGGATGGTATGTAAGGCCTACGATGGCAAGTGTGTAAGATTAGCATGATGCTGAAATTTGATGCATTTCTTGACATATGCGATGCAATACTTGTCTAAAGTGAGCCAATAATAACCCATTCAAAGGATGCACTTGATAGTGGCCATTCCACTAAAATTGCCACCACATGTACTATCATGAGCTTGCAAAATTATCCAAGCTGATTCTTGGGGTTCAATACAATGAAGGAGAATTCCATCATAGATTCGATGATACAAGATGTCTCCAAGAAAGACATACTTTATCTCTTTCTATCTAAATGTGTGCTTCATGGCACGTGACAATCCTTGTGAGATTAACCAAGATTTAGGAAGTCATGTAATTATGACATCCAGTTCTGATAAGCTTCTACCTCGACTAACAAGAAAACTTATTCCCCTAGAATTTTTAAGTCTAAATGGCATAACTTTGTAATATAATGTTTCCCATGGTATTTTGAATGTGGTTTTGTGCTGGTCTTTAGCATTAATCTGAATATGATTGTAACCAGAAAAACCATCCATGAGGGAAATCATCTCATGACCTACGCTTATGTCTACAAGATAATCTATGTTGGGCAACGAGAATGAGTCCTTTGGTATTGCCTTGTTGAGGTCTCTAAAATCCATGCAAATACAGATCCTTCCATCAAGTTTTCCTACACCAATTTTGGATAGTCGATGAAGATAATGAACTCTACATCCAATGGCTTATGCAGTTCATATTTAACCATTAAAACAACTGTTGGATGCATCTTACTGAGCTTCTGCTTGATAGGCCTTTTGGAGGGATCTAGTGAAAGGTTATGAGTAACCATTTTTGGATCTAGTCCTAGCATATCCTTGTATGTCCAAGAAAATATATCAGGTCTATCTTTCAATAGAGGGATGAGGTTGGCATGCTCATCAAGATATAGAATTTCTCTAAACTTAACCTTCTTAGGATTAGTGGGATCATCACTGATATCCATATCAAAGGTTTCCTCTACTAACATGTGTGATCCCTCCTCAAGCTGATGAGGTATAGGAATCAAGTGGATGTCATTAGCTAGGTTTAAAGGTCCTACATCAAAATTTTCCTTAGCATGATAAACATCATATGCGCATCTTGGTGCAAAATGAAAAGGTTGCAACATTTCTTCGTTAGGGAAGAAATATTCAGGCTTTAGAAGTGAATCAATGTGATCCCAATAAATAGCATCCACAATAAGATACAATGGTTTGGAAGGATCGGCTAAATTGTGAAGTGGAGCGGTCAAATAAATGGAGATAATATTTATGGAATGTATTAGACATTTAATACCACGTGTGCAATCCTAACTTATTTGTGCTATTTTCATACCCAAGATGAGGCTCTAGGGGTATGGGGATGTCTAGATCTGGTCTATGAACAAATTGGAAAGCAGTATCATTGGGCTCAAGGAGTTGTATGTATGTTGGTAGATCAAGGAGGACTATATGATAAATTATATTCAAATTGGGTGGTCTCCCTCTGAGGCGCGGGCCATGATAGACTCACCAATACATCTCATCAATGTCAATCAGCTCATGATGATGTCATAAATAGTGAGGCCTAAGATAAGATATCTTGGTCTCATCCTTATCATCAATGTCGTATATGAGTCCTTCACCATGGCCAACTAGAATCGAGTGGTTAGAAAGATGAGGCCCAATGTAGGCCCACTCTTCATAGCCACTATCATCAATGAGGGGTACCTCATGCTTTCCCACTGCCTCCATGGACAATATATGATATAAATGTAGAGGATTTAAGCAAGCCAACTCAATATTGTACTCATATTATTCATTGCTTGAGTATCACTCATCATCATCTATTCCAAAATTGCAATCGTGCCCATCACTTTCGACCATGGACTCTGCTTGCACTTCCTCAGAAGCAACTTCTAATTTAGTGTCAATTGCTATACCTAGATTCTATATCTGCATGCCAGTATCATCGGTAGCTTCATGACTTTCGATGTCCAAGTTAGCTCTTGGATTGTATCCTGGATTGACCTTTACCATGATGTTGTCATGATAGATCTCATGTGGTTCAATAGAGACGTAGGTTACTAGTCTATTACCCCTTTGTATGTGTGGTTAGGGTGATAAGGATTCCAATCCAAATCATCCCCCAACGTGAGGTTCAAATGATCTAAATATGTTGCTAAGAGCTCGTCCTATCCTCTTAAATGGTAGCCTAACCCAAACCTATTAGTTGGTAGCTAATGTTGGCATTTAAAGTTACGTAGCAAAGTTTATCGTTTGTTATGAGAACTTCTAGGAAATAGGTTAGCATTTTTTTTATTAGAATAAATCTATTAAGAGGTGATTTGGTTATGAGAATCAGTGGGATTCCACTATTTTCAGCTATTCTACTCAAGCCTATATAATGTAATTTGGAGCATGCATTTTAATATAATGAGTTTAAGTTTCTCATTTTGGTATTATAACTAGATAAGAGATCTCGTAATCCTTGAATTTCCAATCACAATTGTTTGTGAATTTAGTTTGAGAAGGAGAAAGCTCAGTGGACATCATTCAAATGGTGAATGTCATACAGGCTTGGACACATGATATGTTTTTGCTGCAAGGATATGATCCATGTGAAAATTTGAATCGTATAATTTAGGAGCCATTGAGGTGAACGTGATTTAAATAACATTGAGCGACGTAACATGGAGGATGTTTTGATACAACAAGTTAAAAAAATGTTAAAGGTAGTTGTGCATCATATTATAGTCAAAGTGCATATTTAAATTTACTAAAACTTTATTTTTAATCTGTGTATGAGAAACATTTGGTGAATGAATATGTCAGCATTATCTTTGGATAATGTTTGAGTAAAAATATGAAATACGGTGTGATAAATTTGAAGAACATTGTGACCTATTACTTGTGGAGAAAGGTAATCTTAAGGATACATAGTGTGCATGAAGGAGACGCCCATTGAGTGTGGAGAAAGAGTCACCAGATTTGCAAAATTGTAAATACGTTTGGAGAGAAAGACGCATTGGTGTGACTATTGGCTATAAGTCCCAAAAAGTATGTTGTCATTTGAGAAGACGTTGCATGTGGAGAGATTCAATGAATTATTTTTATCATTTTAAGGTGCGTTTAATTTGAGTTTGTTTCTAATGAAATCATGTGTGTGCTCATGCACGTGAGAAGCATTTCATTGATCAAAAGGTCGTCATTCGCCATTGGAGAATTTTCATGATGTAGTCATTGTGATAATATCTCATCACTAGTGCATTCACCATTGGAGGATTAAGGATGTATCCTATTCAGCATTGAACTATGTATTATCTGTGGTAAAATTTGATTTGCTTGTGTAAACCCTTTGGCAGTTTTGGTTTGCATAACATAGTTTTGGTGAAGCGATTTGCTAACAATTTCATGTCATAGAGAAAAAAAATTGTGATTTATTGCACGTCCAGACCACCTTGATTTCATTCATGGAAGACCTACACATACATATTCTCGTAGAAAAAGTTGTAATCTCTTGAATACTGCATATTATGTTGGTGATACGTAGAGTTGAAAGGTATTTAATCTGCTGCTGAAGGAATAATGAAAATGATCTCATTTTGATATCATTTTTGAAAGCTACATGAAGGATGATTCATGGAGGCTGTGAAGAAGAGCAGCATATCATGAAAGGGTGTCAGATCACAAAGAAAGCTAGGTTATTTCTATTGCTTGGTTTTTTTAACTTAAAGATAGATTATTGTTGATTGATTGAAACGTTGATGTCAGAAAGCTAGAAAAAAACATTCCTACGTGTTTGTATTGTGAAAATAATGGTTTTCAATTTACAATCATTGATTTTACGTTGGTTTGCATTTTTGGAATGTTGTGATGACAGAGTGTATCCTTAGAAGCACAGTAAATTTTAAACAACAATAAGCCTAGATGGCTTCTCCAGGTGGTGTAGCTCGATTGAGGACGGTTGGCTGCTACATCACCAGCTTGAAGAGTCTTAATTTTGCTACTTTGGGAACTAAACCATACTATTGACTGCATTTGATAGTCTAAATTCTTGGTAGCGAATGAATTCTTGGTAGTGAATGAATTAAAGAGGTATAATATTTTTTTTGCATGTTAAAAAAATTATTTCAACATTGTTTTTAATAATTTGATATATTTTGCTTAAAATCAATATCCTTTAGAAAATATAATTGATTTTTAGCTTAAATATTTTATTATTAATTAAAATTATTGATTAAATTTGTTTTGCAAATATAATATAAAGAAGCAAAGCATTTTTTACTAAGTTTTTTTTATTACCAATGGCTTCCAATAATAATCTACCTATTCTTGAGTTCAATGGGCTAGATTATGAGTATTGGTCTATCAAAATGAAGACCTTACTCATTGGCAAAGGGTTATGGGATATTGTAGAAGAAGGCTACACTGAACCTGCAGATTGGACAACCTTGAGTGTAGTTGATAGAACTAGTAAGAAGGATGCCCAAAAGAAAAATTCATTTGCTCTCTACCATCTCCAAGCAGCTTTGGAGAAAAGCATCTTTCCAAGGATTGCTTCTTGTTTAACAACCCTAGAAGCATGGAAAGCCTTGAAAGATAGCTATCAAGGGAGAAATCAAGTGAATCAAGTGGGTCTTTAAAATTTGAAGAGAGATTTTGAAAATCTCAAAATGCAATATGATGAAAGAGTAGGTAATTATTGTGTGAGTCAAATTAATTATAAACAAAATGGAGACACTTGGAGAAGACATAACAACTGAAGTTGTTGTGAATAAAGTGTTGAGAACACTTATTCATAACTGGAATCATATTATTATTATTATTATTATGCATGAATCTAAAGATTTGTCTACTCTAAAATTTGATGCACTAATTGGTTATTTGATGTCCCATGAAGAGAGACACCAAGGTTCTCCATCATCAAGATTTGGAGGTGATGACAAAGTATTATCATCCAATGAAGGTGAGACTCATGGCAATGCACAATAAATAGGACAAGGAAGAGGACAAAGGAGAGGAAAATATTCAATAGGAAGAGGAAGAGGTAGATCAAGAGCTGGCTACCAAGGAAAAGGAAGAGGCATAGGAGGTGACAAATCAAACAAGTCTTCTTTTCATTGTGTCAAGCTTGGTCACTTTGCTAGAGATTGTAGACTCAAAGCTTCTCAAGAAGGGAGAAGTAATAATTATGGAAACTATGGAGAGGAGGAAGGAACTTCTTCAAATTTTTTCCTCACATATGGAAAATCATATCAAAATATTAATTAAACTTAGATTTTGGATACTGGTTTCTCAAATAATATGAGTGGAAAAGAAGATTTATTTTCTACAATGGATTCCACATACAAGTCCAAGATAAAATTGGGAGATGACAAGGCACTATAAATTGAAGGCATGGGAGCCACGGAGATTCCAAAAAAAGAAGGCACGAACAAGGTGAACAATATCTATTACACTCCTACACTCCAACATAATTTTCTTAGTGTTGGAAAAATCATGAAAAAGGACTATAAACTTATTTTTGAATATGGAAAATGTGTAATTTTTGACAAAAACAATTGTAATAGAGTTGTCACAAATGTACTTATGACAAAGAATATGTTATTTCCTCTTAAGTTTTGGGAATAAGGATGTGCTCAACTTGATAGTGTGGCAATAGAAAATCCAAGTGTGCTTTGGCACTTGAGATATGGTCATCTTAATTTTTTAAGCTTGAATTTGTTGACTTCACAAGCTATGGTATGTGGATTACCAAAAGTTGAAGAGGACAAGGAGGTGTGTGAAGGATGTGCTTTGGGAAAGCACTCAAGAACAGAGTTTCCAAGAGGTCAATCATGGAGAGAAATCCATCCTCTACAATTGGTACATTCATACATTTGTGGTCTAATGCATGCCAAAATCTTGGGTAACAATTCTTACTTTATCACTTTCATTGATGATTTCTCTAGAATGTGTTGGATTTATTTTTTGAAAACCAAAGATGAAGCTTTTAAATGTTTCAAGGATTTCAAAAATAATATAGAGAATCAAAGTGAGTATGTTGTAAAAATATTAAATACTGATAGAGGAGGGGAGTTTTGCTAAAATACATTTCTCAAGTTTTTTAAATATTGTGGGATCAAAAGGTAATTCACTAATGCCTACACCCCACAACAAAATGGTGTGGTTGAAAGGAAGAACCGCACTATTGTAAAAATGGCTAGATCAATGCTTAAAACAAAGAAAATCAGTAACATGTATTGGTCTTATGTTGTTAGTACAAGTGTTTATATTTTGAATAGGATTCCCACTTCTATTTTAGATGGGATAACTCCATATGAGGTATGGTATGGCAAAAAGCCAAATGTAAATCACTTCAAAGTTTTTGGTTGTCTTGCATATACACACATTCCTGATGAGAAAAGAAAGAAACTTGATCCCAAAACTCAAGCATGTATTTTCATTGGGTGTTGTGATTATTCAAAATCATATAGGCTCTGCAATCCAAAAACACACAAATTTGTAATCTCAAGAGATGTAATTTTTGATGAAGGCGGAGAATGGGATCATAAAAAACATTTTTTTGATGATGGGTCTCAAGATGCAAGCTCCTCTCAAGTGCATCCCATTAATAAGAACAGCTATGGAAGTCCTCAAAGTCAAAATAAGAGTTCTACTTCAAGTACAACAATTTCTACTTCAAGTTCTAATTTAGTACCATCATTATTTTCAAATGATGGACAAGAATTTTCAAAGAAGGTACACTAGAAGTCAAGCTACTGAAATGAATGAAGTCTTGAAAAGACTTGAGAATTTGCATATGTATGGTGATGAAGACTACCAAGAGCCTAAGGGAGATGTTTTAAACTATGCTTTAATGACTAATTTAGAGCTAAATCCATGTAGTTATGAAAAATCATGTACTCATGATGTATGGCAACAAGCCATGAAAGAGGAAATGATCTCTATAAAAAAGAATGATACATGGGAGCTAGTGGAGCTTCCTAAGGGAAATAAATGTATTGGATTTAAATGGGTCTATAATACTAAGTTAAATGTTGATGGGAGTATTGAAAGACACAAGGCAATGCTAGTAGTAAAAGGGTTTACTCAAAAGTATGGGATTGATTATGAAGAAACCTTTGCTCCTGTTGCTAGACAAGAGAACATCAGACTATTACTTTCCTTGGCTGAACACAAAGGGTGGAACATCCAACACATGGATGTTAAGAGTGCCTTACTTAATGGGTACTTGAAAGAAGAGGTTTTTGTGCAACAACCTCAAGGATTTGAAGAACAAGGTAAGGAGAACCTTGTCTACAAATTGAAGAAAGCATTGTATGGACTAAATCAAGCACCAAGGGCATGGTACTCATGCATTGATGGCTACTTTCAAAAGTATGGATTCACTAGGAGCAAAAGTGAACCTACTCTCTACTACATGAAACAAGGTAAAGATATTCTCACTATGTTCTTATATGTTTATGATCTAATATTCATGGGTAGTAGTGCTAAAATGAATGAGGAGTTAAAAAACTCCATGATGAAAGATTTTGAAATGAAGGATCTAGGTTTGATGCATTATTTCCTAGGAATGGAGGTACATCAAACATGAAATGAGATCTTCATATGTCAACATAAATATGCAAGTCTTTTGAAACTCTAACAGGACATGGGATACAATTAAGCAAATAATATGGCACACCAAAATTTGACAAGACCACTTACTAGAGCATGGTTGGGAGTCTAATGTTCCTCACCAACACATGACTGGATATTCAATATGATGTCTCTCTAGTATCAAGGTATATGGTTGATCCTTCTGAACTTGATCTACAAGAAACTAAAATAATTTTGAGATATGTAAGGGGTATAATGGATTATGGGATTCATTACCACAAAAATGATGATGTAAAATTAGTTGGCTTTAGTGATAGTTATTGGAGCAGCAATATAGATGATAGGAAATCTACTTCAGGGAATTGTTTTAGTCTTGGGTCAGGGCTAATTACTTGGAGTTCTAATAAGTAAACTATTGTTGCACTATCATCTACTAAGGTTGAGTACATAGCAATCATAAATGCTAGTGCCCAAGCCTTATGGTTGAGAAAAGTACTTGAATAAATAGGTGAAAGACAAAATGATCCTACCATATTGTATTGTGACAATATGAGTGCCATTCAATTGGCACATAATCCTATCCACCACAGTAGGTCAAAACACTTCGACATGAAGTATCACTTCATAAGAGACATGGTGGAGAAAAATGTGGTTGAGCTAAAACATTGCAGCACTTTGGAAAACATAGCGAAAATCCTCACCAAAGGAGTTTCTAAATCTCAGTATATAAAGCTGAGAGAGTGTCTTGTCAGCCCTCTCAAATTTAAGGGGGAGAATGTTGGCATTTAAAGTTATGTAGCTAAGTTTATTTTTTTTATGAGAACTAGGAAATAGTTTAGCATTTTATTTATTAGAATAAAGCTATTAAGATATGATTTGGTTACAAGAATTAGTGGGCTTCCACTATTTTCTATGGTGTTCTATTCTAATCAAGCCTATATAATGCAATATGGAGCATGCATTTTTAATATAATGAGTTTAAGTTTCTCAGCTGATACTGTGGTTCATAAGGAGTTCGACCCCCTTGCTTGAATAAACCTAAGATGTAACCATACCAATGGTAACATTCAAAATAGTTCAATGGAACTCAGGGATAGACAAGTAATGAATATTCATGGTGAATGGTTCATCATCCTCATATGTGGGCATGTTATTTACATATTGATCAATCCCTTCATAAATAAAGTTTATTTTGTTAGGTGGCACCCCTAGTGGTACCATAATTTCCATGAGAAAGTTATGGGCTCGAGGTCGACCCATGTCTTGTGCAGTTTTGATAAATGGCATGAATTTCACATTTTGCATGATATATTATACTAATTTAGGATTAACAAAATGTACGGTCACCTACGTGTAGACACCTAAAAGTTGCACATTGTTATACCTACATACTTGTAGATCCTTTTGGACACTTTTAGGTTTACATAGGCTATCCTAGATACCCATAGGCTATTGTAGACCAATGTATACTATTGTAGATCATACTAGACATATGTAGACTATTGTAGATATGCATAGACATGTGTAGACTATCGTAGACATGTGTAGACTAGCATAGATCACCATAGATTATCGTAGCATTGCTTAGACTTCCACACACCACTTCACAAGGTTTTAGGTCCAAAACCCTAATAAACTACCTACATCACCTTCCATGCATCGAAAAACCATCCACCATCCTCCTAAGGCAATGCAAGACTCATTTGTGCTTAATTGAGGCCCCCACGGGCTATTAATTGGCAAAATTATTAATTGAGTCAATTGTTAAATCTAATTTTAAAGTGACTTCACTTAAGTTCATTTTTAGGGCTAAAAAGGTTAATTAGGTCCTTAATCCCTAATATCCCTAATTACTTCCTCCCACATGTGTGTGCACTAGGTTAGTTAGGATATTTCTAAGAAACCCTAACCCAATCCTAGACCTAACCTAAAGTTGACTAACCCTAGTTAACCCTAATATCTCCTCACACATGTGTGATGATGAGATATTTCCCAAGGGAATGTGAGAAAGCCACCTCACAAACCCTAACTTAACCTTCACGGGATATTACCATAGGGCTTAGTTCTCCTAACTACCCCCCCTACACCTTGGATTTTCTTATAAATAGTGGGCCTGAACCCTCATTTATCTCTCTCTCCACTTATGTCCAAAGCATAGGAACTCTGCCAAAATGTATATCAAAGCATAGCAAAGTAGATATGAACTTGAACAATAGCTATTCAATAGAAAATGAGCCTTTCCATTGAAGGGTCTCTGGAAAATCACACTCACAGTCCAATTCACCCCCCACCCTGTGAATCTGGCACCAATTCACTTCTCGGGGGGCTAATTGGCTAATTGGGTTTCCTGTGAATCAGATACCAATTCACCCTCCGAGTGGCTAATTGCATTTCCAAACCTTAAAATACCTAAAATAGAGCTTTATAGATGTCCTTGAAGTCCCTGGAACCCTTTCAGACCTTCAAATTACATATTTGAAGCCTCCAAACCCAATTCACCCCCAGCACCATGAATTCAGCTCAAAACCATCAAAAACCCTAAATCTGAGTTGCACAAAGGTCTATGTAGCTCCTGGAACCCCTCCAAACCTTCAAAAACTAGATCTAAAGTCTATAAACTTGATTCGATCCTTGTCCCATGAACTAGATCTCAATTTTCCCCCCAAGTGGTGAATTCAACCTACTAGCCTCAAAAAACCCCAAAATTCTAGGGGTGAGTAGGAGAGGGGTTAACCTGACCACCTACAACATCAGAGTTCAGGTATTCTTCTCTATATGCTCTGTTTGCAAATTTTTGTATGTGTAATATGTTTAGTAGTTAAGGCACAAGAGCCAGTAACAAATTTTCCCCTTATTCTCATCTCCATTAAGTTTAAATTTTGCTATAATTATAAAACCTATAAAATTTCTAGCAACTTTAAATTTCAGAATTCCATGTAAATTTTAATTTTTCTTTTCTAATTTGCATGTATAAACTTCTTGTGACTTCTTGTATATACTTGTATAAATATTTATAGCAATTACTACATGTTGTTACACATATTTAGGGTCACATAAACCCCTTTCTTCACTCCCTTGTACTGCATGTTTCTACTATTTGAAAAGTAGAGTAAATTTATTTTCCTAAAAGCATATAGGATTATATTCTTTGTTCACAAAAAGCATTCCATTCTAGTCTTTTGCTTTAGAAAAATGCATATAGGACTAGCTTTTAATTCGAAAAGGAAATTAGCTAGATTTTCTATTTTACATAACATCAATAGCAAAACACAAACCCACACACACTCATGTGGTATTTTAAAAAGTGGTGATATTGGACTTCATCCCCAATCCATCACTAGATATTGGTGTGGTAGGTGTTTTACCCTCCACCAAATCACCTCCCTAGACACCTAGTATCCCCATAGGAGTGGTTTTATAGGCCTCATCACCGGAAAACCCCCCACTTTTGAGACTAGGCTTCTGGATTTCATCACCAAAAGTTACCTTCAGAGTGGGATATGATTAGATACCTTCGTCCACAAGGATTAAATAATTTGTGGACACGATCACTATCATCATTAACTAAGCACACCTGAGGGTGAAGCAAAAGCATGGGTATGCTAATAGCAGGTCTCAAATAGTGCCACCTCTTCTCATGAGAGGATATAGTGAACTCACTTCAGCATAGTGGGTTCTCCCCTTTTAGGATATCATTTTACTACACCTTCCATACAGGTCACCATTTGCACGTTGTGATATTGTTCTATTATGTGCATCTTTGGGTGTTGTAGGAGGTTCGATACCAATGACATTCCTAATTTACTAGAGTACTCACTCCACTACCTATGATACTACATAGGAAGTACCAACACCAAAACACTAAATGAACAAAACACTTTTCTTTTCAGCATTTAGAACTGATTCTAGTTTACCATTGTTTGCATGATCACAAACTAGTTTCAACATAGTACACCACTTGTCACTTTATTATTCAAGCTACACACAACACATCATTGCTTCACTTTTATATTAGATACATTTGAGTCTACACTACACAGGGTTATTCCTAACCCCTTCACATAGCACACATAGAACTATAGGATTTAATTCCTACGTAGTTCTAAATCTTCATGAAATGGCACATGCTACCATGCCTATTGTCACTCGTATCTGAGCATACAAGAAAGTACATCTTATAGAGGAAGCACCTGCCACTTCTTCTAGTTAACCCCTTCCTACTCCTTTGATCATGAAGGGGAAGGCCATACACACATCTAATTTACTCATAGGATCTGATGTACAATACACACACGATGCCTCAAGATGAGACATCCACTTTGAGTGAAGCCCTCACTACTTCACTTGTAGAATATTATCCACTTATTTCATCCCCATCCTCACCTAATCCATCGACCACATTCTACGACCACATGATCTACATGGTACCAAGACAACCTCATCCATTCTTTACCATAGATGAGGAGGTCATACCTACTTCTCCTACCTTTGCACACCCATTTTTCCATAGTTTGTCTCAATCCCTTTTTGAGAGTGACTCCTCCCTCTTGAACCACACTCACCCAGAGGTAACATCATTCACCCCTATCGTAGGAATGATTTTTGACCCTTCCTCTTCCACCACAGGTATTCAAAGACCAGGATTCCAAACTATGCAACAACAACCTCCCCTATAGGAACAACAAACACCCCCTCAAGCATCATACCCATCCTCTTCCCAAGAGACCCAACAATAATCATCGCATAAGCCATTTTTCACAATGTTTGAAGACTTATCACAATAGCCTCTCCAAAATCAAATCGTCCAATGGCAGCAACAACAACTGATAACCCAAATTTATTCAGGAGTGGACACAGGCACCACATCCTCTTCCCAAGATCATATTTTAGAATCTTATCCTTATTTTTCTATGCCATTACCATTGACATCCCATGTATTCATAGTATACAATACACAGTCCTTTAATTCACCCTTGCCTACATCAAATTTTAGGATACCACCTCCTCCTCCTTTCCAAGATCCCACAACTAGTCTTCTTCCTACTTATGGATCGAGACCTATAGCTCACACCCCTTCCCTGCTAGACTATTCTACATAGTTTAGTTTCACCACCACCTATCATCTAGGATAGAGACATATCCCATATTTTGATACCTTGTCTCGACCACCCTTAGTAGAGGTAGTCCCAAAACCTACACTATTATCCGTTGCACCCACATTCTTTACACCTCCTCCATCTTGGTCATCACCACCTATGGCCCAACCATTATAGCAAGATCCTACCTAGCAAATATCGGTGCCACAATCACAGTATTATTACACTCAATAGACATCTACCCCACAATCTAGTGTGCTTGTAGATGTGACATCACATGTTTCCAAATACTTGCCTTACCAGGATCAGGTGCAACAATACCCTTCATAGTATTGGAAAGATAAAAAGCTCCAATACCCACCACATTCATAGGCCCATCCAACCCTAGCGCAATCCTCCATGCATTTAACACCTAAAATTCAACTCCTACGAGATGAATTCAAGATGTTAAACCTATGCACTACAGCTTCACTGAAGTTGCACCTTTGATGAAGCTATTTCACAAGCAAAGGTTATCGAGGACATCAAGGTCAAATCTGGTAAAATCAAACTTCAACAAAAGTCATCTTCCACTAAAAATATTCACTTCAATTGCAACACATTATCAACCCTTCTTGGATCTATCATATACCAATAAAGTAGATGTAACCTATCCATATTCTTCATCAGTATCACAACCTCCTCCTCCATAATAACAATTATCTCATACTAATGTGCCTCCTCCATCCAAACCACAATGACCTCATGGTCCATGTACTCCACATCAACATCATGATTGGACTCCACTTTATGAGCCTCTACATACCTTATTCTAGAGGTTGTTTGAGGCTATTCATTTTACATTACCATACATTCAACCCGTAGATCCAAATCAACCCAACCCTTGTGGGCACATTGAACATACCTTTTGTGTTTACCATCGCCAACTAGGTCATGACGTTAACTCTTGTTGCACATTTCGTGACTTAGTTGAGGACCTTATCGATCATGGTACTATTCAAGTTTCAAACCCCATCATACCAAAAAATCAAAATTTGGGTAATTATCATAACACATTACCTGAACACAGGGGGACTAATCCCCATAAGACTCAACTCACTCAATAAGTTCAATCAAGGTAGTTCAATCATGTACATCACAATATTCCTTCCCATGGAATGGTTGGAATGATTAGCATCACTACTCGTAATCAACACTAACCACCATATCGAGATGTACCCATTCCTCCACTTCCACCATCATCCATCGATCATTTCACTAATAATGTCAATTTTCCCTTTCAAAAGGCTTGAAATCGCACATTCATCACTTCCAAAAGAAGGGTCATATTTGAACCAAATTTTCCCACATCACATAATATCCAAATTTCCCAAACCTTTCACCATTGGATCAAGCTCAAAAAGAGCTTTCCAACGGTATAAGGTTTGTCCAATTATGATATTGTTTAGTCCTCCAAACTACCAAAAGACTTCACATGGGTCTAATTTGCCTCCCAACCTACGATTTCAGGTTCAATTCACCCCCCGCCATGCGAATTGAAGATCCTAATACCAAAATCATCCAAATTTCATCCAAAATCAAGTACAAATTCACCTTCTCCCATTCATAATTAAAAAACTAAGGGTAATTTCATCTTACCCTAATCCATAATTCAAAAATTGGGTGTAATTTCATCTTCCTCCAATCCATAATACAAAAAATGGGGGTAATTTCATATTCCCCAAATCCATCATTCAAAACTAGGGCAACATCATCTTCTCCCCATCCATTCCTAAAAACTGGGGGTAATTTTTTCTTCCCCCAATCCATCATACAAAAACTAGGGGTAGTTTCATCTTCCTCAAATATATCATTCAAAAATAGTGAAACATCATATTCTCCTTATCCATTCCTCAAAATAAGGGTAAATTCACCTTCTCCCTAATTCATAATTAAAAATTAGGGGTAACTTCACCCCTCCCATTCATCATTCAAAACTAGGGTAACTTTATCTTCTCCCCATACATAATTCAATGCAGGGGCATACATCATACATCATCAGGTTCAAAAGGTTGCATTCTTTGCCTTACCCTCACAAAATCAAATCAATAACTAGGTTCAAAATGTTGTATCCTTTTATAAAATGTTGTGTTCTTTGCCTTACCTTCATCACAATTATTTCCAAAATAATAGGTTTCTCTTAAAACCTTAGCGAAAACAATCAACACATAGGTTTCTCTTAAAACCTCAGCAAAACAAATCAACATAGATTTCTCTTAAAATCTAAACAAAAAAAATCAACACATAGGTTTCTCTTAAAACCTTCAAACAACAAATCAACACACAGGTTTCTCTTAAAACCTCAGCAAAACAAATCCACACAAATGTTTTTCCAAAAAACCTCAGCAAAACAATCAACACATGTTTCTCTTAAAACCTCAGCAAAACAAATCAACACCAGGTTTCTCCAAAATCCTCAGCAAAAATTTTGGAACATTATTTTTAGAATCCCTTAGCACACTAGGTTTCCCCAAAATCCTCAACAAAAATTTTGGAACATTCTTTTTAAAATCCCTTAGCATACCAGGTTTCTCAAAAATCCTCAGCAAAAATTTTGGAACATTCTTTTTAGAATCCCTTAGCATACCAGGTTTCTCCAAAATCCTCAGCAAAAATTTTGGAATATTCTTTTTAGAATCCCTTAGCAACCCAGGTTTCTCAAAAAACCTTAGTAAAAATTTGGATAGGTTTATCCAAAAACCTCAGTAAAAATTTGGATAGGTTTCTCCAAAAACCTCGGTAAAAATTTGGATAGGTTTCTCCAAAAACCTTAGTAAAAAATTGGATAGGTCTCTCCAAAAACCTTAGTAAAAATTTGGATAGGTTTCTCCAAAAAATTTAGTAAAAATTTGGATAGGTTTCTCCAAAAACCTCAATAAAAATTTGGATAGGTTTCTCCAAAAACCTTAGTAAAAATTTGGATAGGTTTCTCCAAAAACCTCAGTAAAAATTTGGATAGGTCTCTCCAAAAACCTCAGTAAAAATTTGGATAGGTTTCTTTAAAAACCTTAGCAAAAATTTGGATAGGTTTCTTCAAAAACCTTAGCAAAAATTTGGATAGGTTTACCCAAAAACTTCAACAAAAATAGCCTAGACTAGCCTAGCACAATCATAGCCTAGCATTGCCTAGCATAACCTAGCATAGGCACATCATACAAATAGTCTAGCCTAGCAATATTTCACTTCTTTGTCACATCGTCCCTCATACCGCATCGTCCCTAAAATGTTTTTGTCATGTGAATCCTTAACAGTGCCAGCCTGCTACATCCACAATATGTCCAATTATGCAAGTCACCAAAGCCCAAGTTGTATCATTGCTTCACCCCCTCATGCACATCCTGACCTGTGCCATTTTGCCCACCAACAGGCTCTCCTTTATCATTCTTCTCACTTCTTCCTCTACTTATTTTTTCCTCGTGTAGTTGTGTGGTCATGCTTCGAGTGGCTACATAGCTACACTAATATATCCCCTTTCTTATATCATACTTTGACTTTCGTAATCCCCTTATCTTACTGGTTGCCACAAACTATGTCTTCTATTTTCTTCTAGTTGTACATTCCACCTTCATTCCTTTCCTTTTTTTGGCATTACTGCATGCATCCAACACATCATATTTTATGCACCTACTACACACACACCCCACATGCTGGGGAAACCCTTATCATGCCATCCCATTTTAGCCATTTTCATACATCTTACTCATTTGTATATAAGTTTTCCAAATTTCTCCTTCTACACATCATGAGTTTCCTCTTGTAGATATTGCATTCCCCCACTTGCATCATTTACATTACATCCATTGCATATATCCATATGTTTTTCAACAAAATTTCATTTCAAGTTTATACATTCTCCCCTAAAATATGCCTTCAAAAGAAGTAATACATGCACTTGTTAGCATCACCACCTAGATGTCCATTCCCCCTTTTTAGGATTAGGGTATACATAGGTGTCGTGTTTAGCTTTGACTACTCCTTAGTTCAGTCAATCAAATGTCACCCCTAGATGAAAAATTTTACATACTCCTTATGGTTCTTTAGGTTGGTTCAACTTCTCTCATGGACCACTCATAACAGGTTACACATTAAATGAATTTTGAGTCTAGGTAAGATGATACCTTGAGTAGGCATTACCATCTAGTGAACGGTCTCCCCTGCTCATCCTATCACTTGCATGGTCAACATACGACCTGGGGATAAAAAAGGGATAATAATAAGCAAAAGTAAAATAACGGGGTAGAAAACAAAAGCCAATGCCCATACAAAAAAAATAAATAAATAAATAAAAAGAGAAAAGAAAAAAGAAAATAAAAAGAGAAAATAAAAAGAGCACCACAATAAATATGTAAAAAATAGATGGGAGGAAGAAACAAAAGTAAAAACCTCTAGATATCACCCATGTTATGCTTCATCGCCTTTGGTCCTTAGGTTCAACATAACACCATGGGATGATTTCCATCACTAGCAATAGGATCCAATATCTTGCCTACCAGTGGAATAGTCTTACAAGTGGTAATATATCTATTACATTAGCTACCTGCTTTTGTACAAATCACTTTTCACTTATGGATGAGCTAGCTAGTTCAGCCATGTCTACAATGGGTTAATCCTACCTCCCTCAAAATGGATAAATGAACCTCACTTATTTACACACACAAGTCCATGACAGAATTTAAACTAGTCCAATTAGTTATGAGTTACCACAAACTTGCATAGTTTTGGGTCCGAGATTTGATTTCCATAACTACATTGGTCAAAGCCATTTATAGATTCCTTATACCATCCTACATATTTGAGATCATGGAATGGATCACATTCACATAGGTGCATGCAACAATACAAGTGCTTCCTTTACGTATTTCAGCCCTCCCATACATACATCCATGAATTTATACTACATAGATTTATTACATATTACATCAATGCATTTACCAAACATGCATCACACCAAACATTACATCAATGCATTTACACTACATGCATCACATCAAACATTACATCAATGAATTTATCCTACATGTATTTTCTTACATTGCATCATTGCACCTATATCATATGCATTTACTACAATTTCATTCACATCAAATCACATTACATACACATTAAATCACATACATTGTATGTAGGCACAACACAAAATCATCATGTGCACACTTCACAAGGCTTGAAATTGTGCATTCATCACTTCTAAAATTAGGTTCATATTTGTCCTACCTTTTAACCTATAAAATCATATCCAAATTCCCAAAACTTTTACCATTTGATCAAGCTTGAAAAATTCTTTTCAACAATATAAGATTTATCCAATTCTAACATTGTTTGGTCCCCCAAACTACCAAAACACTGCAAATGGGTCAAATAGTCTAATTTACCCCTTGCCCAATGATTTAGGTCCACTTCACCTCTCGTCTCATGAATCAAGATCCAATTAATCCCTTTCCCCATGAATTGAGCATATAACCACCAAAAACAATCAAATTGCTTCCAAAACCCTAGGAAATCATGCAAATTTCTTCCAAAACCCTAGGAACCTTCCTAAACTATCCTTTCCTCTACTTTCCCACAATTTTTCATTATGCATTGGTATTCTATCAATATTTGCATCACCAAATCACGGCATTCCATTTATCTCATTGTTGATTCCTTGTTTGAAGGGGTATTCATATCCAAAGTCAGCTTTGCATGCAACCAACAAACTAAAAATCCAAAAGCATGGATATTGCATCTATCTACAATTTTTTTTTTTAAATATTATCTTACAATCATAATCTCAATCCCAACCAAATATTTGTTAAATCAAGAGATTTGTGTGTAACAATGGAGAGGTCACTTTGGCATTCATGGTACATAATGAATGACACAGTTGACTAATTCAATATAATATTTGGAAGAATTCACTATGGCGTTCATGGTACACAATGAATGACACGTTTGAATAATCAAAATGTTAACTAACTCAAATGGTTTGACACTTGTCACCATGTGCCCATCAATCAATCAACAACAAAAATTTGAATAGGCATTTGTTCTATTTGTACTTTTGGACCATGTTGAACTGGTTGCAAAAGCAAAGCAGTCAAAAGTTACCTACCCCAAGCAACTAGTATGACATCAAAAATGTCATACGGACTCAGCAAAACCATCGCGTTCCACATGCAATCATCCGTTTCCATTTACTGGTATTTTTTTCATTTCATTTTATCTCTTTCCTCTTCTCTTATTATCCTTCCTCCTTCTTACCTATCGATCAATGTGGTATGGTCACACTTCGAGAAGCTACATATTTTTGATTGGATTCAATTCTCCTTCTATCCCTTCTCCTATACACAAACCCTTCATATTTTTGTATTAAACTATGTTCCACACAGTATAGTACAAAAAGGGTAAAATGTAGACACCTTAAAAAAACACATTGCTATACCTACATACTTGTAGATCCTTTTAGAAACTTGTAGGTTTACATACACCATTCTAGATACCCCTAGGCTATCATAGACCAATATAGACTACTGTAGATCATCCTAGACATATGTATACTGTTGTAGATATGCGTAGACATGCATAGACTAGCGTAGATCACCATATATTATCGTAGCATTGTGTAGACTTCCACACACCACTTCATAGTTTTTTATGTCCAAAACCCTAATAAACTACCTAAATCACCTTTCATGCATCACAAAACCATCCACTAGCCTTGTAAGGTGATACAAGACTCCTTTGTTCTTAATTGAGGCCCCCACGGGCTATTAATTAGAAAAAGTATTAATTGAGTCAATTGTTAAATATAATTTTAAAGTGACTTCACTTAAGTTCACTTTTAGGACTAAAAAGGTTAATTAGGTCCTTAATCCCTAATTATCCCTAATTACTCCCTCCCACATGTGTGTGCACTAGGTTAGTTAGGATATTTCTTAGGAAACCCTAACCTAACCCCAGACCTAACCTAGAGTTGACTAATCCTCGTTAACCCTAATATCTCCTCACACATGTGTGATGATGAGATATTTCCCAAGGGAATGTGAGAAAGCCACCTCACAAACCCTAACTTAACCTTCATGAGATCTTACCCTAGGGCTTAGTTCTCCTAACTACCCCCCCTACACCTTGGGTTTTCTTATAAATAGTGGGCCCAAACCCTCATTTATCTCTCTCTCCACTTATGTCCAAAGCACAATAACTCTACCAAAATATAAATCAAAGCATAGCAAAGTAGATCTAAACCTGAACAATAGCTATTCAATAGCAAAGGAGCCTGTCCACCGAAGGATCTCTGGAAAATCACACTCATAGTCCAATTCACCCCCCACCTTGTGAATCTAGTACCAATTCACTCATTGGGGGGCTAATTGGGTTTACATGACCCAAATTAACCCAAATCTTGGAGGTAAGCTTCATTTGGTCTTTTTATGTGGTTTTGCATAATTTATTTTAGTTTTTAATATATTTTTACAATTGATTTATCTTTCTCACAAAGGGGCCTAACTGAGGCAAGCCCCCTAACCCACTAACCCTATTTTGTAGGATTATCATAGGTGCAAGGAGGGAAACAACTACAAACTACAACCCCACGATGGTATGCAAGCCCATCTACACTGAGGAACATGAAAATAAGGCATCAAGCCTATTGTAATATTTATGAAAAGAAAGGAAAAATGGGAATTCCCCCCATTTGTAACCTATGCAATATTATCATGAATAAAATACATTTTCCTATATAGCATGTGTTTTTAATGTGTTATTAGATCAAATGTCATATTCTGGTTGTTTCACTACGGTGCATATGACCCTGTTGAAGAAGCAGGTGAAGCAGGTTGAGGTACCTCCTCGACTTTATTTTGAGCATCCTCTTCATCCATAGGACTAGGAACCTTGACAGTCGCTACCTTGGGTGCTTTCTTTGAATATTTTTTTCCCATAACTACCTTAAGATTATTATCATTCCTAAGCTTCTTGGATGTCATAGGCTTTTTGAAGTTGTTATTGTGTGCTCTAATAGTTGTGGTGTTGTCGTGGAAGTTCCTGCACACACTCCTTATAATTTACCTTATGGATGTTTTATAGGTGAATTTGGCCATATATCCAGATGCATTGAGGGGAGAATGAAATATCCAGGAAAATCTACTAAGTTCACATATTTGAATGGCTCCTCATCGAAAGGAACCATGTGAACATATCCCTTTGTATATATTTAATACATTGATGTAAAATCAAGGGAACGCAATGCATTTCTCTAATCCAAGGCCTCCCTAAGAGGATGTTATACTGCATCGCACCTTCTATCACATGACACATCATAGGGATGGTCTTCAGTCCAACCTGAATTGGAAGAACTATAGTACCTATCCTTGAGCATAGTGCATCGTTAAATGCTCTCAAGGTGAAAGTAGAAGGTACAATATGTGACTAGCAATTTCAAATGTTTCAATGCCTTGGTAATAATTATGTTTATTGATGACCTTGTATCAATAAAAACCCATTTGAATGGTGTGTTATTAACACATGCAATTATATGTAGTGGAAGGTACGCTATGGCAATGGAAACTGTCTTAATCTCATGATCATTGAATTGAATCACTGGTTCACTGCATTGTTGCACATGTCCCACAAAGTTTGTAAATGCTTTAAGGTCTTGGTATTGAACTTCAATTGATCTTAGAATATCCATAAGTGTCTCCATGTGCTTAGGAGACTGTTGAATATATTTATAGATCAACAACTTCACTAGAGTTATTTGTAGGCTTTGAACTAGCCTACTCCTGATAGTCACCACCGATATAGTTGGTGGACCTAGAACATTTTGCATTGGCCTTTGAGGGGGCACAAATTGAATTTTAATTAGATTTGGAGGTGGATTTGGTCGCTCATACCTCCCTTGTCTTGTGACAACATTGACCATGTCAATGAATCCTTGAGTTGGTAGTTCCACCCACACTTGATTCATATGACCAACATTGTTCCTCGATAGCTTGTGATTCAACAAGGGGTTGTTGAAGATCCCCATATTTTGGTTGTTTGGAGCCTAAGGGTTGTCCATAATTAGCTCATATTTTTTTATCATGTTCTATACTACGCATTTAAAACTCCAACATCCTTCGATATCGTGTCCTTTCATTTTGTGGAAAGTGCAATACAAATCATCCCTATAACCCTTTGGCTTGGGTTTATTAGGGTATATTAATTTAATATCTGGTAAATTAAGGGTCTTAGCCCCGCACAATTTATGGAATATTAATGTCATCAATTCTAAAAAAGGTGTGAACTAGTGAGGTGGGCATTGTTCTTTATTCTTACCCTTCTTTTTGTTATTGCGCTAATCATATCGTGTAGGAGGAGGTTGGTATTGATATTTTTTTTATTTCTCCTTATCACCTTTCTGAATGTTTAACATCATTTTGTTGATGTGGGCCATCTTGGCCTGCTCTTTTTTATTGTGGGTGTTCTTTGTATTCCATTCTTTCTTGTTTCAGAGCTTCAAGTTACCCTTCTATAAGTTAATGTCCTCTATTACCTTGGCTTGTGCCAAGGCCTCCTCAAATGCTTAATATTTTTGTAGTTGTATCAGTAACGAGATGTGCTTTGCACAACTCTTTATGAACATCCAAGTTAGATCTATGGTTGGAATGGAAAATGGTAGCTTTACCATTATCTTTCTCCATATTTTCCCATAATCCATGATCGGCTCATCATCATGTTGCATTAAAGCAACCATATTTTCACCTTATTCTTGATGTCGAAGGAGAAGCATTCAAGAAATGCATTAGCTAACTTCTCAAAGCTGGTTATGTTGTGCCTCTTAAGTTGATAGAACCACTCTCGGGTTGGGCCTGAAAGGGTTGTGATGAAGGTTCTCATAAAGAGAGCATCATTGCTTTCTATCTAAAAGCACATGTCCATAAATATTGTAACATATTCCTAAGCATCCTTGTTACCTTGAAAATTCTCCAGCTTTGGAATCTTGAAGTGATCAAAATACGTTGGAATGGGTACTGACGAGCATAAAGGCTCATTATGAATCTTGTTCAAGGTTGGCTTTTGATAAGCCATCCCTTCTTTCTCTATAGCTTGAACCTTGTCTGCCAAGTCCTGGTAGGCCTTCGAAGATAGAATTTCCTCATCTTTGAGAGGTCATTGGGGAGCCTTTGGAGGTAAACTCTTCTTCAATCAAGGTGGAGGACTAGGCTTGTAATCAAAGTATACTAAGGAGATCTCAAGATACTCTTGTTCTTGTTCATCTCCTACTACTTCTTCATACTACCTATACCCCTAATGTTCTAGCACTTGGTGTTGCATCGTATTTTGGGCAGTGTGGTGAGTATGAGTATCAATGTGATTAGGGCACAAATGAATCTACGAAGTAGCTCTTCTATGAGTGCACTCCCTATATTAACTATGAGGGGGTAAATTGATGCGAGGCAATAAATTCTCTCACTCAGCACACTCCTTTTTATCAAGGATGCATTGATCGTGCATGTGTTGCTCGAAATGATGCTGCCTTAGCAACCTCTATATCTGAGTATCCTCATTTTTGAGGTGCTCACACTCTGCACGAACATCCTCCAATTGATATTGGAGAATATGCTATCGATATTCCAACACCAGTATCTATGATAGATCTATAATATTGGTCATATATTATCCTTGGCGTATTCATTTAATCTGAGCAACTTTATCGATGTGACCTCCAATAGACTTATTTTCCACACTTTTGCCTTTATCTGTGTAGATGGCATTCACTTTTTTGTGTTGTATATGCTCTATACCCTCATGGACCGATGGGGTAAGAATATTATAATAATTCTTAGAGCATTCTCCTAGTTCTCTGATGGTCCTAGGTGTGCTCTCACTATGAGAACTCACAGAATGAGAATGCATAATCAAGGGTTTATAACCTAGCTGCCCTAGGACTCTATCAAGACCATCCAGTTGTCTAGTGCACCATGGCTCATGTGGTGGCATACCATTGGCTCCAACCTTAGACATATCAAATGTGAAATTACCAAGTTCATTATTGTTTAGAGTCTGTATGGACCTATTCCTTGAAGTAGCCCCCTCTTCCTGCCCCTAAATGGGTGGATTTTCTACTTTTCTATCCTAAAATAGCATAGGCCTTAAGCCACCCTTAGCTCGAGTATTGATGGGAATAAAATTTGTTATAGTTCCTTTCTCAATGATGTACTCTTCAGTAGATCCAGTGGATCTGCAATATGTACGATTGCAATATATTCTCCCATGCTCAAAGGCCCCATGTTGGGATCTTCTATACTCGGATCTATCTCATGAGGTATGTACATTGCCTCCTCTAGGTGGGGTATTCTGATGAGAACCCCTGTGCATAGATTTATCCCCTCTAATGCTCACTGAACATCATCTAGGAGGATCTTGTGATTGAGGGTTCGATGCATTGTGATGTGTGTTGGGTGGAGCTTCGACTTTGACCTTGGTTCTACGTCTGGATCAACCTCTCCGTGTTCCAACTATGATGTGTATTATCTTGTATGTATATTTTAAATCAAACAAAGTAAAAAAGAATGATTATCTCTTTTAAATTTTATTTGTGAGCTCTACACTAGTTTGATGTGTTTTGAATTTTTTTGAAAACTTAAACTGCTCTCATCGTTTTTGAAATTGTTGATGTAATGCTCAATATTTTAAGGGTTTTCACTTGTATGCTTGCAGCTCGACAACCGAAAATGAAAGTCACAGTCACGTAAACCCCCTGAAATGTGGAGATGAAATCCACACCCGGGTAGGGAGCACATGTCCTATTTATCCTCACCCAGCACCTCGTGCATAGCGATAAACCCCTCTTAAGAGGAATACGTGCTAGTTTGCACGATTAGGATAGATCTTGGAGTCAATATTGGCCAATAGTACAAGGTTCAATGGATTTGGACCAACGAATGAAAATCACTGCCACCATCATTGAAACCTACTAGTTGTTGGATATGACTTCCATGTGAGACAAGTAAAGTCTCCACAAGATCAAAGAATGCTCCACAAGATCAATCACACACAAAAGAGGAAAACCCACAACACCAATATTAAGTGGTAAAACCCTAATTCAAATGAATAAGGGAAACATCCACTATGAAGCTCACTATATTACTCATTTGATTCAACAATATAAGAATACTTCAATGTTATGCAATAATATGCATCAACATGATATTAAAACACAAGTCAATATGATAAGATATGTTAATATGTAGTAGACAACACCCCTATTTAAAGAGAAGCTTTTCTACTACAACCCTAAATCTTATCACAATCTAATCTTGAGATGTGTGACAAGTGGCATCTATCAAATATTAGAAAGTGCTTAGTTACTTTCTAATCTTATCACAATCTAATATTTGAGATGTGTGATAAGTGGCATATATCAAATATTAGAAAGTGATTAGTTATTTTCTAATATTTTCTAGAAAAGGGGAAATAACTTTTTCCCACAAATTAATTATTCCTAGAACCCTTATTTTATTTATTAATTGGGTGAGAATATTTTTACATAAAATAGAATTATTTTCTAATTCAAATATTATTCTTTAGACTTTATATTTTAGTCTAATAATAATTTACACAATGTTGCATTACATATTCCAACACTCCCCCTTAATGCAATATTGGGAAAAGAAATTATGAAACAAAGAAACATTCTCCCCCTAAAGATACAAACGTGGATGAGAATCAAATGAGTAATATAGTTACAATGAGCTTCTATGAACAAAAATGGTCTACAATAAGGCACCAATACAAAATGGGCCAAAATGAGACTACAAGCCCCCAATGGAGTAGCTTCAGATACAAGCATATTACAAATCCATCTATCAACCACAAGTGGTTGCAAATGACAAAGAAGAAAACATCACAAGGGTTTCTTCAGTAAGCCTGCAAAACCCCAAACGGAAGTACCTGCAAGCTAAAAGCAGCTCAACATAAGATCAGTTAGATACATCATCATAAATATATTCACCACAACATATATGAATATCCAAAGATGATAACAAAATTGATATAACAAATAGTGAACTACAAGTCATCACAAAAATATGCCAAGCCATACTTATAGTCATGTGCTATATAGTTGATAAAAAAATATCATGATCAAAGTTACATAAAGAAAACAAGGAGTACCATGATAATGCAAACTCTAAAGTACCATGTACAAAAGTTTCATAAGGTATATGAAAATAATAAAATGTGCACACCGGTTGCATAAAGCCAACTATAAAATATCATGTACAAAAGTAGCATAAATGCTAACAAGAAAGTACCATAATAAACCAATTGCATAATGCCAACTACATAAAAACATGTACAAATTTGCACAAGGCAACAAGAAAGTACCATGTAAAAGAGTCACATAAATCAATTCCATCATATAACATAATTGCACAATGCCATATACAAAGTAACATGTACAAAAGTTGCACAAGGTAAACAAGAAAGTACCATGTTCAAAAGAGATGCAAAAAGCAATTATACCACCAATGATAAACGCATATATATAGCACAAAAAACCTCATAAGGATGAAGTTGTCATCACACAAGTGTAACTACACTTCATTCCACCTTGAGGACAAGTTCACCAAACCAAGTGAGTCCCTCAGCTTACAAAACTACTCCTTGGGAAGAGGTTTGGTGAACAAATCAGTAGAATTATAAGATGATGGGCAATACTCCAATTGAATAGTCTCATCCAATACCTTCTATTTGATAAAGTAGGCTTGGATTTCAACATGCTTTGTCCTTTGATGCATTACAGGATTTTTAGCCAAGGCAATAGTTGATTTATTATCGGAGAGCAAACGTGAAGGACAAAATTGCTCAAAGTCAATTTCCTTCATGAGGGTAAGAAGCCAAACCGCTTCATGTGCAGCTTCTGTTGTAGCCTTATACTCCGCTTATGTTGTAGAAAGAGCAATTGTATCTTGCTTCTTGGAAGACCTAGAGATAGATGTATACCCAATACTAAAAGCATATGTTGTGGTAGACTTTTTGTCTATTCTATCCCCTCCAAAATCAAAATCAGCATAGTCAAAAAAAGCAAAGGAAGGAAGCCTAGAATACTTGAGTGCCAAATATCTAGTACCTTAAAGGTACTTCAAAATCTTCTTAGTAGCTTGTAAGTGCTCAATATAAGGTTTCTGCATGAACCTAGCCATCATACCAACTGTAAAAGTAATATCTAGCCTTGTGATGGTAACATAAAGAAGACTACCAATGAGCTGCCTATACAATGTAGCATCAACCAACTGAGATTATATACTTACTTCCAAATTAACCCCTATAGAAATATGAATGGAAGTAGGATTTCCATCCTCCAAATCAACCCTCTTAAGAAGATCTCCAAT
Source organism: Wollemia nobilis (assembly GCA_028583015.1). Classification (NCBI taxonomy): domain Eukaryota; kingdom Viridiplantae; phylum Streptophyta; class Pinopsida; order Araucariales; family Araucariaceae; genus Wollemia; species Wollemia nobilis. The sequence continues at coordinate 3,326,435 of JAQPPZ010016894.1, forward strand.
ATATTTTGATTGAATCAAAAAGGTACAATCCTCATGCTGATAAACTTGCATGCCAAGATAGTAGTGTAGAAGACCAAGGTCAATAATTTCATACTCTGACTTTAATTTGGAGATAAAAAAAAAATGGCCTCATTCTCATTTCCAGTCACAAAAATATCATCAACAAATAGAGAAATTAAAATTACCAAGTTATCCTTCCTAAGCACATAGAGATCTGTATTTGAATATCATTTATCAAAACCAGGAGACAAGAAGTAACCTGAAATCTTCATGTACCATACTCTAGGTGCTTGCTTCATACCATATAAGGTTTTCTTTAGTTTACACAAAAATATTTCCTTACCTTGTAAAACAAATCCTTGTGGTTGACTCATGTAGATATCCACATCCAAATCACCATTTAGAAAGGCACTTTTCACATCAATCTAAAAAATCTACCAACCTTGAGCAACAACAATAGCAATGAGAAGTCGAATGGTGGGCATTTTGGCAACTGGTGCAAAGGTTTCATCATAGTCAATGCCATGTTTTTGAGCATAACCCTTAGCAACCAATCTAGCCTTATACTTTTCTATCTCTCCATTAAAAATGTACTTCATTCTATAGACCCACTTGTTCCCAGTAACATTTCTCTTATTAGGATAAGCCACTAGATCCCAAGTTTTATTCTTTAGAAGAGAATCCATCTCAACCTTCATGGCATCAACCCAATAAGAGTGTTGTGAAGCTTCTTGGTAAGAAGTAGGCTCATGATCATTCTCTATCTTAGATAGAAGAGACATGTTAAGGGTCATACTTCTAGTTATCATTTGGCTAACTGAATTCTGCTCTTTAGGACCCCTAGAATGATCCAACCACTTGGTCCTTTTGACACAAGGCCCACCCTTTTCTAACTCAAGAATGTCTTCATTGAATTTGATATATCTTAAAACAAATACAATGCATGAAGAAGGTGAGTATAACCTGTAGCCCCTATGTTCTGTATCATAGCCAACAAAGATGCATTTTTGAGATTTTTTGTCCAATTTCTTACTCTTTTCTAAAGGAATATATGAAAATGTGTCACATCCAAACACTCTTAAGTGTGAAAAATTTTGCTTCTTACCATTCCAAACCTCATAAGGAGTCTTCCCCTCAATTGATTTTGAAGGACACCTGTTAAGAATGTAGATTGTTGTACTAGATGCTTCACCCCAAAGAAATTGAGGTAAATGGTCACCAAGCATGCATCTTACCATCTCCATGATTGTCCTATTTTTCCTCTCTGAAACATCATTTTTTTGAGGAGCGTATGGACAAGTAAACTACCTTTTTATCCCATGAGAAGAACACAACTCATTTAAATAATTGCTATCGTACTCCCCTTCATTGTCACTTCTAATAATTTTTATCTTTGCTCCCTTTTGATTTTCTACCAAATATTTGAACTCCTTGAATGTCTCAAAACAATCTGATTTATTCTTAAGTAGATACCCAAAGATCATTCTTGAATAATCATCTATAAATGTGAGAATATAGGATGCACCACCAAGTGATCTAACATGTAATGGACCCATAATATTTGTATGAATGAGTTGAAGAATTTGTGTGGCCCTTTTTGACTTGTACTTTGCAAACTTTTGTTTGCTCATCTTGCCTAAGATGCATGTTTCACACAAATCATGAATAGGTAAAATGTTAGGCAAGCCTTCAACCAAATTTTTGGACTTCATCATTTGAATATTTTTATAGTTTGTATGGCCTAACCTTTAGTGCCAAATCTTGCTACTAGGAGAAATAGTAGTTTCTAAACACACTTTAGGAGGAGCATCACCTAACACATAAATATTATTCTTCACATAATTTGTAATGATTGGTAGCATGCCTTTCCTAATGCTCCATGAATTTGCATTGAGCTCAATAGTGTGACCACTTCTAGCAACTTGCAAAATTGAAATTAAATTTCTCCTAAGGTTAGGCACATATAGGACATTATCAAGTAATTTTCCTTCAATTACAACATTGCCAACACCTTCTACTTGAAGTATCATATTATCACCAATGAAAAATGAATCTAAAGAATGCTTATGAAAGTCCACAAACTTATCCTTTTCAAAACACCTATGGTTAGTGCATCCAGAATCTAACACCCATTCATTATAAGTAGATGATTCAATGGAGTAGAGGGCACAAACAAAGGCATTTTTATTAGAATTTTGCTTTACATTGTTGTTCTTTTTATTTCTCTTGCCAAACCATTTCTTAGGTCCTTACCCCTTAGCCTTTTCTTGCTCTTACTTTTATGCAATATTCTTCTTCTTGAAACAATTTTGTTCCTTGTGGCCTTTCTTGCCACAAAAGTTGCAAGTGAAATCAAGTCTAGGCTTGTTGGGTTGGAAATTTTGATTTTTCCTTCCCTTGTATTTCTTCTTGAAGGAATCCTTAGTGGAACTCAAGGCAACATTCTTCTCCTTGAAAACTTGACCATTCACTTTGTCTCTATTAAGAGACTCTTCATGTTGAAGAAATAATTGTGAAAGAGTGTTGAGAGGAATGCCATCCTCTTCTTGCTCTAGTCTAGTCTCAATAATGGTGACCAAATTCTTGAACTTGCTTGACAAGTTCCTCAAAATGATAAATCTTAAGAGCTTCTCACTTATCCAATCACAATTACAAGACAATAGTTGAGTTCTCATGTCTTTCATCTTTGATAGGAATATCAGAGCACTTTCTTCTTCATTTTTCATAGTGCTAAGAATTTTGGATAATAAGGTAAATTTCCTTGATGTGTTGGACCCTAGATGGACTTATTTTAGCAAATCCCATGCATCTTTAGCATGCTCACAATGGATTATAGTGAGCAATATCTAATCACTCACACTATTGATAATCATGGAAAGTGCAAGGTGACTCTTGTTGTTGTATGTCTCAAGTGCCCTTGCCTGGGTTGGGATTGCTTCATCTCCATTCACAATGGGCCATAACTTTCTTGCTTGAAATTCATTCCTCATCCTTGGTTCCCATATTCCAAAATTTGATCCATCAAGGATTTGCTTAGGTGTGAAGTATATTCCATGATCAACCATTCTAGAAAGTGAACATAATAAAAACATAAGATGTATTGACAAAGGAAATAAATGATGCAATAAGAAAGTAGATAAACATACTTGCATATATAAAAAAACATAACTTTCAAGTAATCTACTTTTCAATCATCAAAGATAATCATCATGAAAGATAATTAAAATTAAGCATCATCAAGAGAGATAAGCATCATCATGAAATATAATCAACATTATCATGAACTACTATAACCATATTGCAATAAACAACTATAACCATATTGCAATTGAATAAAGGAAATAAACCAAGATAAACTTGCAATAGATTAAATTACAATAAGAAGGTAACTAATCATATTAACCATCTTGCAACAAAATAAACTAATTTGAATTGAACCATAAAACATTTGTTAAATGTTAGATAGTCAATAAGTTAGTATGTTAGTTTTCATTTTAAGGTTTTGCTATAGCCTAATGAATTGCCAATTCATCTCACCCAAGGTCAACCAAGCTACCCAAAAGGGTACGGGTACGAGGATCCGAAAAGGACTTGCTACCGATAGAGTAGATTCTTTTGGATTCAATAGATGTTTAGCAAATATAAATTGTGTTGCAAGATTAAGTAAATTTTAATCAAATACTAAATTTGTGGTTAGTAAGTTGATTCATTTTTAACCTTCTTGATTAATATGAAAATTAGTAAATTGCAAGTTAGTTGGTTAGTAGATTTTTTAGTAGCAAGTTAGTAATTAGATTAGTTGAGATGCAAAATGCAAAAGATGCAAAAAAAATGTAAGAAAGATGAACAAGAGATAGTGGAGACACAAAGCAAAACACAAATACACACACTCTCTCTCTCTCTCTTTCTCTCTCTCTCTCACTCTCACTTTCATTCTCTTTTACTTTCATTATGAGAGATACAAGTTACATTAATTTACATTATGCTTCAAGCAAATGCTTGAGAGAGATTAGAAGAAATTAATAAAAATAGGGGAAGAGAGTGAAAAAGTTGATCCGAAATTGCCTTGTATACTCCAAAACATACTTGGATAACCTTGCAAAACAAGCAAACTCACAAACAACCATTGTTAATGGGAGACAAAAAATATATTGCATTTTAAGGATAATAATAATAATTTTTTAATACAAAAATTGCTTAAAAAAATGCAATTAAATTAATAAAATTTATTTTATTAAATAATTAATAAAAAAAAATTGCATGAAAAAGTTTAAAGATTTTTATAAAGCAAAAATTTAAAAAAAAAAATTTAAAGTTTTTCAGACTATATAGTTGACTGTTTTTTTTATATACACATATATATATATATATATATATATATATATATATATATATATATATATATATATATAGCTGACTATTTTTTTTTTATATATATAGCCGACTGTTTTTTTTATATATAGCCAACTTTTTTTTTATTTATATATATAGCCGACTGTTTTTTATTTAAAAAAAATTAAAAAAATGACTATATATGGAAATAGGGGTTTTTGGGTCTTCCGGATGCAACCATGGGGTCCGTTTGGCTCCAAAACCCTTCCAGCAAAATCTCAATGCTAAAAAAATATTCTATAGATTTAAAATGAAAATACTATTTGCAAAAGATCTAACAACTAGATCTAAAAACACAATAAATCTATAAACCCTAATGGCAGACTTCTAAAATAAGTTTGCATAAAATACCCAAATATCAAATGCATGCAAAAAAAAATATATACCTTAATGGGTTTTTGACCTCAAAGGATTGAAGACATTTGATGGAGATCCCACCCGCTCTGATACCAAATGTGAGACAAACAAATTCTCCCCAAAATAAAAGAATGCTTCACAAGATCAATCACACACAAAATAGGAAAACCCACAACACCAATATTAAGTGGTAAAACCCTACTTCAAATGAAGAAGGGAAACATCCACTATGAAACTTACTATATTACTCATTTGATTCAACAATACAAGAATGCTTCAATGTTATGCAACAATATGCATCAACATGATATTACAACACAATTCAATATGACAAGATATGTTAAGATGTAGTAGACAACACCCCTATTTAAAGAGAAGCTTTTCTACTACAACCATAAATCTTATCACAATCTAATCTTGAGATGTGTGACAAGTGGCATCTATCAAATATTAGAAAGTGCTTAGTTACTTTCTAATCTGATCACAATCTAATCTTTGATATGTGTGATAAGTTGCATATCAAATATTAGAAAGTGATTAGTTACTTTCTAATATTTGCTAGAAAAGGGGAAATAACTTTTTCATACAAATTAAATATTCCCAACACCCTTATTTTATTTATTAATTGGGTGGGAATATTTTTACATAAAATAAAATTATTTTTTAGTTCAAATATTATTCTTTAGACTTTATGTTTTAGTCTAAGAATAATTTACACAATGTTGTATTACATATTCCAACATTCCAACTCACCAACGTTTAAATAGTGTGTGGTGTGCATTTGTTCATTTTAAATTTTACATGAAAGTAAAAATGCAACACCAAGCACTCAATGCTCTTTCCTAAATACCTAATTATAAATACATTTAACATTTATAAAAATGCATTTAAATAGTCTATATGTTGTTTTATAGAATGCACATTAAATGTTCTAATAGGCCTCTGATTGGGCCACAACAAGCAACTCTACAAAATAGACTCTAACTATTAGCCACAAGATAGAACCGTAGATAACAGTGTTCATCATGGGACAGAGCCACTGGCCAAGAATTTAGTCACATTTGATAGGCATAGCTAACAGATCTAGATGCGACTATGAGGTGCGGCTAATAGACAGTATAGAAATTGCATTGATTTTTTTCCTTCTACTATTTTCTATGTGATTTAATTAGCTAAAAACTAGAAACACAATAAAAATCAGAAACACAAAGGATCAGAATTACCTGGAGTCCTCATCTTATGGAGATACAATCTTATATCTATCTACTTTTCTGATCTACTGCTAACCATGACTATCAAGCATGGCTGAGATTGTGCACCATGGATGTGAAGCGCGGTTGACACCTGCAACAAAAAAAGTTTAGAAATCCATCAATTATTGCGTAATTTGTAGGGTTTCCACTATGATTGTCATCTATACCATTGTGAAAAGTATATACCTAATATATCGTACCAATTAAGTGCAAATTTAAAACATTAAATCATAATAACATGAATTTGACAAGAAAGAGGAATTTCTTTATATTAATGGAATGTAAATCGATTACAATTTCATCCTTCTTAGGGATACCCAAATTCATGATAAAATTAATACAATATGGAAGACCCTCTAAACGAGGGGGTGGTATAATCCGAAGACTCTTCACAAATGCACACGAACTGCTCAAGGCCAAAGATAACCTTCTTCTGATGTGATTGGAGGTATATGTTGCCTTGAATGCCTTGAAAATAATTAGGTCATGTAAACCCTACATTCAAGAAAAAACATGAAGTTAATGACAAAGGAGGCCTCTCTTGATGAGGCTTTTGAGACAATAGCATAAATTGATGATAAATATAACAGGAAAGCATGTGAATCTATGAATATATGCAAAAAATCATCAAATTATTGTAAAGCGCGTAAAGAAAACATGAAATCTAGCAATTAGGAAGCCTAATTGTTTATTAGAAATTGAAAAGCATAAAACTAGTTTAAATTGATAAATGCAAGAAAATGAAATCAAATCCACCACTAATCCCTAAATTAACTGGTCAAATATATGCTACAATGTTAATCTATGTTAGATTAAACTAATTGAACAACTACAAATAAAAATCTACTGCTAAAACAAAGGGAATTAAATATCAAACCCTCGTTGTGGGTCTGAGGCACAACTAGCACTATTAGCTATGGTTGAGCCAAAAAAATTCTTACTCTTGTCATCAGAGCTTGGATCTTTGATTTCCTCCGTTGAATTGATGATCAAGGGTCACCTTTGTCTCCCAATATGGATTGGTAGTTGAATTTGATAAACTTTATGTTCGATTGGCTTGATTTTGTAATTGATGCTTCCTAGTCCTTTGGAAACTCCATTGATGGATTTATGCTTGTCACTCCATAGTTGGGTAGTATTTCAACTCTCCTCAAACTGTTTTCAATTCACTATCCATTTCAGTAGAGCTTCATTGCATTTTAATTCAATATCATTCTAGACTTCTCCCTAATTTGGAGGGGGGTATTATAGGACTCATAATCCCTGACATTGGCTTGCTTGGGAAACTAAGATCAGGATCCAAGAGCTTGGATCAGTTAGGAGGAAGACTCTCAAAGCTTTCCTTCCAAAAACCATTTGAATCTCTATTGCACAGGATGTTGCAACCAAATTTGGTTTGGCCTAAGATCCAAAATAGTTTTGATGCTAGTCGTGACTCTAAGGTGTAGCTATCTCTATTATCTGCTAGTGTTAGCCACGGGTAAGACTGATTAGGCCAAGATTGCCTAAATTGAGTGGTTAAAACCATTGCTTCACATTAGATTTATCCAAGATAATTTATATGGTTTATTAACATGTACCATATGAATAGTCGCCTCGACATGACGCGTTTTAGGTGTCTACACATAGGAACACACTAAATAAAATTGCATTATAGAAAAGGGTCTTATAACCTATGTTACACATTTTTATAATAGTATTTATTTGGAACTAAGGTTATACATTCACAGAGATTATGTTGATAGTATAGATGATCATAATTCTAGATCTAGGTACATATTTAGACATGATGAGAGATATTGTTTGGTCTTCATAAGAATGACTCTATAGACCAAAAAATGAAAGTATCCTAGTTTTCATAATGGTTTTATATAGAGAATATGGATTCAAAAATTTCTTCAACTTTTTTATTTGTATTATGAAAACCAATAAATATTATTTAAAGAATAGATTACTATTAACTTGATAAACAATCCAACGATCTATTATTAGTAGAACAAAACACATTGAAATCCATTGTCATTATTTTTCATAATTTGGTTTAGAATGGTATTATCTCCATTAAATTTTCTAATATAATGGATTATATTCACCAATCATTTCCAAAAGGTATGTTTTCCAAGGTTAAATCTATGATTAACTACATGAGAACAACATTAAGGTATGAATGTATATAATGTGTTCTTCATATTCAGACCTTTAATATCATTAAAGTGAGAGTATCATAATGTTTTTGTAAATTGAATATCGAAGGGATTTAAGATATAATCATATGGTTCATCTTATAAATTTATGTAATTGATTATTCTTAGTTGGTTGTCATGTTTTGGTAATCTATGATATGTACATATGTTTATTAAGGGTTGTATAAGTACACATGCATGCATGAATCAATCATAATGTGCTTCTAGCCTTCTATTATTATTTTTAATTAATACTTATGGCATCCATGTCTAATGGTGTTTATTAACACTATATTTTTGCACACTTATGATCCATATTCAGCTTTTTTTTACTTGGAGAACATTTATTATCATCATACATTTAACGACAATAATACTTCATGAAAGTAAATAATGTTTCAAAAGATAATAATATATGATGTTTTAAATATGTTTTAAAATAATGATTACAAATGTTATGGGTCTAAAGTAATAAGTTAATAAAAGTTTTAATTTAACACTCGATATTTTTGTAATACTTATAACAAAAGAAAACAAACTCTAAAACATCTAAATAATTCCATATAACACACTTTTACCATATGAGGATCACTTAATAGAATATTACCAAACAAAATGTATTCATATAGTTATAGATATTGCCTTGTATGTTTCAAATTTATCATTTATTTTATCTAATTTTTAGTACTTTCTTAAATTATACCACTATCCCTATTCTTCAAAATTTTATTAGTTTAAAATTGTGAATAAAAATGATGTCTTATATGCATTTCTCCAATTTACATGTTATTTTCCATTTATCATAGATGACCTCTAAAAGGATGTAGAAAATTAAATAGCTACAAAAATGTCATGATCCATGGATCTCCAATTGAAAAGCCAACATGTTTATCACTCTAAATAAACCATAGGGAATACAAGGTTGGATTAAGAAAACATTCAACAAAAATATCTATCTATTATGAAAACCACAAAGGATTTTGAGGAAGGGGTTCAATGCTTGATCATATACATGAGGAAAGGAACAAATATTATAATCACTTAAATTTTTCTAAAGGTAAAGCCATCCTTAGTTGAAGAGGAATTTGACAAAACCCTACTTTTATAAGGATAAACACTCTTAAAATATTAGATTTATACTTTTAAGTTGAGTACTCCATCTACTACTCCTCATCCTTCTCTACTTTGGTTATTAATTGAGATTGCAAGTAAACTTTAAGCTATTAAAAATTTAGAAAAGTATAAAGGATACAATTAGATCTAAATTTCATAAGGATAAGCACTCAATCAATATCTATATATCACTTGAGGGTTGAGTGTGACCATCCTCTTCAATTTTATTTCTAAGTAGGAGATTGATCACAACTAGGATTGATTCACAAGATAGATAACCTAAGTGGGATATCGATCATTCCTAGAAAAAAATCATAGGATATAAAATTTAATACATGAATTTATGACTATTCATATACCCTAGTGCATTATGACCCTAATCCAAAAAAAAATTCTATCAAACTAGCTTGTTCTTATTCTTCAAAAAATTTAAAATAATCATACCACTCTCCCCTCTCTTCCACATCATCGAATGACTGCTAAAACTTCTACTCATCGCTAAAATATATAGGAATTCTTATCATATTTTTTTTAACCATTAATGGTTCCACCTCATACTCAAAATGAATGGACTCATTAGAATGAAATATATAGATCTAAATATTTGATGAATCTTTGTATTACTTGGTGTGATAGTGAATAAATAAATAGCAAATGAGAAAAGAATTTGAGAATACCTAATCCCTTGAAAGTAAATAAAGGAAGGATTATACTAGTAGCTCATGGGAGTGGTTACAACCAAGAGAGATACAAGCAACCTATTTTTAAGTAATGTTATCTTCTCAACATATTCTTCCAATTTAAGGTTTTTCAAACTTCAATATAATTATCATCTTCCAAATCCATTGTTCTTAGGGATCTTATTTGCTTGATTTTATCTTCAATTTTCAAAAAACTTGATGTTGTTATCTTCATTCTTGTATATTAAGTTTTTTTCCCTATGTAGGTCATTTAATTTGAGTTTATATACATCCATTTTTTTATCATCATTTTAGTTTATATTGTTGTATTCGTATTTTCCAAAGGCCCATCCTACTATCAAATTTCCTTTCCTCAATTTTATTTCCCCATATTCCACTTCATGATGCAATTTTGTTTGTCACTTTTATTTTATTTTCCACATCCATTCTAATATGAGATTGTAGCTAGAATATATTTCTAGTTGATAACAAAAGGTTCCCAAACTAACACTCAAGCCTAACACTTCATGCTCAATCCAAGATGTTCAATTTTGTTCACTATAAATAATTTGTTTCTCCACCTATTATGCATGCACGCTACCTATTAGTAACACTCTATAACACACATAGACACATATGCATATGTGTATATATATATATATATATATTTATATTTATATATATATGTGTGTGTGTGTGTTTGTGTGTGTATACATGTATGTATATGTATATCTATCTATATATTTATCTATTTATCTATATGATGTATATATGTATATGTAGGTATTTGTGTATACATATATATGTATATACATGTATATATATATATATATATGTATGTATGTATGTATGTATGTATGTATGTATGTATGTATGTATGTATGTATACATACATACATACATATATATACATATATGTATATATGTGTGTGTGCACGTGCACACACATATGTATAACATAAGAAAAAGTTAAGGGATTGAAGTTCTAAATATTTATAAATTTCTTTTAAGACCTTAGGAGAGATTTGGAGGACAAGGTTTTTCACTTTTATAATATTCTATTTGTCATGACTTCTTAAAGTTCTCTCTATATAATCTCAATATTGCTTGAACTTTTGATAGTGTAAGGTTAAGTAAGGCATGCAACCGATATTGAGAAGTACGAAATAATGTTTTAAAGAGCTCCTCAAATTTTCCTATTTAGCAGGTCATTATGATAGGTTGAGTTCAAGCTCTTTAGGTAGGTAAAGTCAATTTAGATAAGTATTAATGAATATATCATGTTTTTAATACATATATAATAGAGAGCACTCAAGAAGGGAGTTAAAATTTTAATACTAACCTTGGGTCTCTTTTATATTGTTGTAGTAAAGGATATCACCTCTTTCTATTTTAAGTAAGGAAATTTAATATTTAGTCTATTATATATGTATAAAATCTCAACATCTATGTTAAATATATAAAAGGAACTGAGTGACAATGTATCAACAAATCAGCCTATCCATAAAACATGTGAAGGAATATAAGAAACCTTTTGAAATACAATGTCAAGATTTGAAAGTTAGGGAAATATGTGAAGCTTTCAGAACTATATATATTAGTGCTTAGGTAAGCATTCAATAGATCACTTGTACTTAATCTTGCAAAAATTGAGGATATAGCACCTTATAGTAAAAAATATACACAAGGAAACTCAAAATTAAAATAGTCTACTACATTTATGTAATTCCTAGAGACTTGCGTAATAGTGATGGAATAGAGATAGAGATGGACATGATTAGTTATTATTAGAATTTAATATTTTTGATTCAATTGAAATGATAAATTCATGTCTTTATCATTCATAATTGTTTATTTGATCCATTTTATTTTTTAATATGGCTCGATAGAGAGGCGAAGATAGTCTAAACATGATCTTATGAGAGAGGCTAGTTATGGTGTCAATATTTTAATTAGATATAGATAATTTGGGAGAGGAAATTTATGTATTTTTACCATTAAAGTATTCTCATGTTTGCTTGACCTGTTAAAATAAAAATTAGTTCTTTTATAATGGAATGGAGAAAACTTAATGTTAAGGCCCTTTGAACCAAGGGAGACACTTTTAATCTCTAATAAATTAATTACCTTACTCAAATATATTAAAGGTTCAAAGTTTTTTTTTATTATTAGGTGGAAAAGAAAGGGTTTTGAGAGGGTCCCCAAACCTTTTTAAAATTTATAAATTATACCAACCAAGAAGGCCCAAAAATATAAAATAAACATAGTATAGAAAAGGGAAGGGTCTAGCCCACAAGAAATAGGAGAGAAACAACAATCAACAAGGACACAAAAATAACTAGACAATAGAGAACCAAATATACAGCTAGCCAACTCCAGACCTAGCAGAAATAGAACTCCATAGAAACAGAGAACCAAAGCACCTGCTCTAGGTTTTCTTCAATAGAGGTCTTGTTGTTCTTGAGGTATTCATCATACAAGTAACATCTTACATGTAAATTATTATCAACTTTACAAATCTATTGATGGAAGAGATTAAGTCATTCATCAATTTCCATGCCAACTCAACATTCTTAAGGGGGTCACAATCCCATAGGAGATTCAAAGTTTACTTTTATAAAGATAAGGAATATAGTTTAAAATGGAATATGTGTTTGATCCAAAATGGAGTTGAAAGGAATATAAGGAAGGTCACTTATATTGAACATATATCTAGTTGGGATATGTCATGAGATTGGACATGTTTAAATGCCTAGATATTTTTGAAGAATATTGGACCTTAATTATATAAATAATAATTTTTACTATTATTGGTCTTAAATGACTTGACTAGGAGCACTTGAGATTTTAAATGTCTATCTATAAAAAGGAATTAATTTTTTACTATAGCAATTTTTTAGCACAATAATAATATGATTGATAGAAATATCACTTTACAACATGTTACAAAAATTTGCTCCATTTTTTCATGATTGATAAAGATCACTCTTTTAGTTTAATATTATGATTATCCTTTGGAAAGTGGGGGATTTATTACTCTTATTAAATTGGTGTAACTAAGTTGTTGTCTTTACTACTCAAAATGCTACTAAGCTTGACATATTCACTTAGAAAAGCTCTACATACTTATTAGTATGACATAATTACTAAATGTTAACTTAACTTTAATAGTTAAGAAAGACCTCACTATGTTTATGGAAGAATCCTCATTGTAGGAGGTTTATGTTTCTTTGTCACATAAAATTATGCCTAGTTAGTATTCTTACTAAAACCATTAGCTAGATAGTACTCTTACTAAAACATTAGGTAGGTTTTTCCTCTTCCAAACAAAATTGTAAATACATAAATGACTCTTTTAAGATAAAATCAATCCTAAAGGACCTCATCCTATACGGTACGTAATCAATCAATAATTTTATATATGTAATAATGTCAAGCCCTCTACTATTTTTAAATTAATAAATGAGCTCACCAAGTTAAATTTTTATGTGGTTTAATAAAAATGAACTTGACCTATTCATAAATGTTATCTCTACCAACAACATGGATTGGAAGTGGGCATCTCTCCCATCCCTTATATGATGGAAGCAAGCATGACCCTAACAATAAAAGTAGTCAACTTTTATTTATTTAATATATTTGATATAATACATGGGATAATCTCTTTAGATTATCATACCAGTCCTTTTACGAAGGCATGAACTCTCTTTCAAGGGGTTTATCAACTAGATATTTTGAATGGTAGGAAGGTAATTATTAAAGGGGATAACCTCATTATCATTAATATGCTCAAAGGTGATCAAGTCCCTTCTTGGGTGATCATAAACAAAATTGTTAAAATACAAATATAGATTTTAACCCTCGAAGTGGTTGAGATTAGGCATATTTATAGGGAGGAAAATAGAAAGGTAGATATTTTAGCGAAATTACGACTTTTGCAAGAAATATGCACAATTTGGTTAAAGGATTTCTTATATGGATTAAATCAAATAGACAATGAAATCTAGAGGAGATAATTTTTGTTTTCAAATGGCTCTTATCTGCGATAGTAGATATCCCTTAGGAAAATTTGTTGTTTGTCTTGCTTGACTATTAATTAGCTTTATTTTTTTGTTTTTTGGATCCTTTTTGGTTTGCTATGTTGATATTTTTGTTATTTTTTTTCATATGGTTGGTTGATCCACTCTTGTAAAATATTTGGGGTACCTTTCAAAACCCCTCCATCCATCTTATCAAAAAAATACATGGGAAGAAAAACCATCATGGATATCCTTCTAATCCATATCAATTCATGTGGTGGATATATTAAATTCCTAAAGGGTGAACCTACTTCTATAGATAAATTTTGATATTTTTTCTAAATATTTAGAATCTCTTGGTGACTTGACTCATTCCCCTTACCCTTCTAATTCCTTGAAATGGGTATTTCCTAGGATAAACTTAGAGATGAACCTTAGTTTTTAAAGTCTAGACTCATTCAAAATCATAACATTAAATTAGAATATTAACTTCTCTTAACATTACATAAGACCATAGCATTCCCTCCCTTTTATATTTAACAATTGCATCCTTAAAAATTTTAAGCATCAACATCTTTTAAAACTTTAAGCAGCAACATCAAAAAGCATAGATATATAATATCCTATCTTACATGACCTAAAGTTTTCAAAGTGAATGTCAACTTAAAATATTCTCTCTATCCTTGTAATAGCTTTATAACTATTTTCTATAATATTGAGATAACATAACTCACTTGACCTTAAATAAAATAATTAGACATGGTATTTATCACTCTATTGATGGAGGAAAGTTTTTCTCACTTTATAGCATTTATTACTCAATAGAGACATAGTTGAATTTAAGAACTTGATCTTATTACACAAAAATAAATTTCCAAATTTCCCTCAAACCTCATCTTTTAGATAAGGACAAGGACAAACACTTGATACTGAAATCATAGTGAGAGAGGGTGTCATGATCCTCCCTTGGACAAATTTTTCATATAAAGGATTTATGAATTTATATGTTATCTTTAATAACATATTATATGGTTTTATGATGTTTTGATGGTATGTTACTAATAGACTTAGGTGTGTTGCAGGAATAGACACCTTTACAAATGGGTAGAAAACTGATGGCTGATGATTTGAAACATGATATGTCCATTTTAAGATCCAGTTATTAATTTAACATTAGGTTGTCCTTTGTGAATTTAGTTGCTTTTGATGGATAAAAGGTAACTAAAATGCTCTAAGATAGCTAATGAATGAATATTAATAGGGAAGAATTATTAATATTCTATGCTAAAGGTCATTTTTAATATTAATTTTCTAATATTGAATTATATTAATAAGGAAGACTTATTAATATACTTTGATTTATGAATGATTCCTAATGTAATATTAATAAATGGATTTATTAATATTTAAAAACAATAATAGTGTTTAATGTTTTGGACATTAGAAAAATGGAGATTAATGTGTAGAGAAAATTTACACTAGTTAAAAGAATGCAAGTTGCTTTTTCGGGTGATTGGAATGAGCGAATTCATCACCTTGCACCTTAAATCAACGAAGGGGAGTTTAAAAAAAAAATAGAAGAGGAATCAAGAGGTTACGAAAGGAACCACATGATGGAAGTCACCATGGAGGATTAAGCACAAGCAATTTGCAGCAACAAGTAACGTACATTTCCTTCAATCAAGCAACTTCAAGGAGAAAAATAAAGGTACTTTGTAAACCTACAATTTATATTGATATTGCTACTTGTATAAACCTCCAATTTATATTGCTATTGCTTCCTGGGAAAACCTGTAATTTAACTTGCTATTGTTGCTTGGAAAACCTGCATTTTATTTTGTTAATGTTACTTGAAAAACCTGCAACTTAACTTGTTCTTGGTGCTTGGAAAAACCTGCATTTTATTTTGTTAATGTTACCTGAAGAACCTGCAACTTAACTTGTTATTGGTGCTTGGAAAAACATGCATTTTATTTTTTTAATGCTGCCCAAAGAACCTGCAATTTATTTTGTGGCAACTATTTAAAAAGAAAGTCTATGCATATATGGATGATTAGGTAATATAACCTTATTTTTAATATAAACTTACAGATAGAAAGAGCTCAAAAAATAGTTTAGCAATTGAGGGTTTACTGCCAATGAGATATTTGAATTGTTGCCATATTATAAGTTGCTACCTAGAAAAATTAATGGTGGTGGATCACTTTTAATCAAACTATGGTTTTAAGTTTTGATAATTCCTTTTAGTATCGATGGGCTTAATGTTAAAAAGAAGGAAGCTTTACTTTTTAATTTAATTTTGAAAGTATGCTATAGGAAATAGAAAATAAGGGTCGTTCTTTTATTTGTGAAATAATAGACAACCAAAGTAGATTATTTGAAAAGGGTTTTAGAATAAATTATTTATTTAGGGTTTTAATTAAATAATTTACATCTTACAAAGTTTGCAAGTATAAAGTGAATTATTTCAAAAGGGAATAGAAATAAGTGAATAATATAGGGTTTCTAATATTATGAGAAACCTAAAATGAATATGTATATTTCTTAGTATTGATAATGTATATATTTTTATTTAATATTCTTTTGGGATAAAGAAAGATTTGTTTTTATTATGTGTTTGATGTAAGGTAGATTAAGGGAAAATTAATCTTTAGTTTAAATGCATTTCATTTTAGTTTAAAATGAAATGCATTTTATTATGTGTTTGATCTAAGGTAGATTAAGGGAGATAATCTTTAAATTAACTACATTTCATTTTAGTTGAAAATTAAATTGATTCTATTATGGATCTAATCTAAGGGATATTAGAAAGGAATTAATCTTCATATTAAAAAAAATGCTATTTGAGATCGAAATGAATAGATCTTTATTGTGTTTTGATTTAAGTTTGATTTATGAAAGGAAATTAGGAACTCCTTTTCATTGTTTTAAGGAAAGGAATTGTAGGATTCCTTTATGTATGATTTATGAAAGATAATTAGGATACCTTTATGTTTTGATTTTTGGAAGGGGATTAGGATACCTTTATGTTTTGATTTTTGGAAGGAAATTATGATTAAATTGTTTATATGCATAAATATATTGTGGGAATATATTACATGTTTTATTGATAAATAGGAAAGTATTTAATGTTTAAGTGGATGTGTAGTCCATCTGTAGGGAAGAACTAGGTAGGGCTTCCTTGTATACAAGTTTCTTTTAAAGCATGGAAATACAAATTAGATGTGGAATTCATTAGGGTGAAGAAATTTAAGGGATTTCTTCATGGGATTGTATTAAAATAAAGTAGACAGGTAAAGGATATTTTCTACATGAATACTTAATGGATCAAGTATGTAAGTTGTTCATCTTCTTATGCTTGAGTTTTTTCTGCATGGTTGAAAATGAACCATATAGAAATACATTGCTAAGATTTGGGAAGAACAAAATAATTAGTTAGTATAAGATTGATGGATTGGGTAATGGGGCCCATTAAATAGAAAGGAACTTATGGGGGTTCCACAATCACTCTTTTGTAATAAATCAGTCAAGGAGGAGAATCTTGAGTATTAGTAGAATGATGAATGAATTGGGTTTAATGATATGGAATTATGGGGTTCCATCACCTTTGTATACGTTAGAATTTACAATATACTTATAAAAAAGTGATATAAGAATTGTGGAGATTCTTATGCAATAGATTGAAATAATGGCAAAAGGAATATTAGATTCCTTATTGTAGATTGGCTAATATACTTGCAATGAGAAATAAATATGGATATTTTTGAGGTTGGGTTTTCTCCCTGGATAGGGTTCCCACGATACATGTTGTATCTAATGGTTTTAATTTTCGTGACTCTTGTTATGAAAATGTCATTTATATTTATTTTCTTATTTCTATGAGTTAATAGTGGAAAAGAAATGATTATTTATGCTTTGATGATGAGTACTTAGTAAATAAAGTTAGATGGATATTATTTTTTTATTTTCTATTATAGCATTTCACATGAAAAGTAAAAATTTAATAGATGCTTAGTATCCATTCACTTTCTATAAAGGATCATGGTATTTTTTTAGTTATGTTTCTTATACTTGAATGAATGACATATAAATAATAATCGTATCTTAAATTCCTCAAGGTAGGTGGATGCAATTTTTATAAGGATTTTAATGAAAGAATGCCTAAGCAGTTAGACCCTAAGGTTAGAACTGGAACTAAGGAAAACATGATGGAAAAACCCTTAAGGTTTCTATGGGTACTTTAAGAATGGATCATTAAAGTGTGCTCCAAAAGGAGGGCTTATAATTCCATTGTAACTAGATCCTTGTGATGGGATATACAAAGGAAAAAGAGGTACTCATGTGATAAATATGACATCCCATTAAACTAGTTAAGGAATAATAGATAGTAGCTTAATGGTATACAATAGTTCTAATCTAAAAGAAGTGTGTATATCTACAAGAAACTTATGCTTAAAAAGGGTACTAGTTAAGGAATGATGGATACTAGTAGGGGAATGAAGAGGGTAAAGAGACACTAAGAAAAAGAACTAGTGTAGGTTTTGTAAAATGGAAAGAGAAACATGCCAGCAAGAATATCTTTCAATAGGACCTAGTAAATTCCTGTGTTCGGTAACTCTCTCCTCTATATCTATTTCTTTGTTCACCTGCTATAGCTACTGTTACTGAGAAGGTGCCTACTCCTATCGATACTAGGAATGATATGACTGAACCTCACTATCTTAAAAGGTGAGATTAAAATGCTTATTAGATTTCTCCGTGAGTATTTAACCATGATTGATTTTTTACCCCGTCCTACCCCAACCTTTTAGAATAGAGAGGACCTTAAAAAATATGACATTTATTCATGTATAGTAATGGATGATGGAAAAGAGCTAGGGATTATTGGGTCACCCAGTTTATAGGAGGGTCGATAGGGCTTCTGAATGGCTGGTGGCGGCACTTCCAATTTCGATTCTTCTAGAGGATTGGAGTAACGAAACTGACATCGATTATAGAATGTTAAACAAGGCAACCATCAAGAATAAATATCCTCTACCTATAATCGAAGATCTCTTCAATCAACTCAAAGATACCATAATATTTACAAAAATTGATTTGAAGTCAAGATACCACCAATTAAGGATATGTAAGGAGGATACCCATAAGAGATCCTTTAAAAATTATTATGGACATTATGAGTTTGTTGTCTTACCTTTTTGCTTAACAAATACTCTAACGATATTTATGAATTTGATGAATAGTATCTTCAGGAAGTACTTGGATAGATTTGTACTAGTATTTTTGGATGTTATTTTGATATATTCCAAAAATAAAAAAGAGCATGGTGAGCATCTTTGAATTGTGCTATAACTATTAAGGAAAAATTAGTTGTATGGGAACCTATCCAAGTGTGAATTTTATGTGTCAAAAGTGCAATACTTAGGTCATATCATGTTGTATGAAGGGGTCATAGTGTATCTAAATAAAATAGAAGCTATTTTGAATTGGTCACCACCTAAAAATGTGACTTAAGTTTGAATTTTCATGGGCTTAAACAGAAACTGTAGGTATTATGTGAAAGACTATACCAAGATTGCTTCACCAATAACCAACCTTAAGATAAAAGGAAAAGAATTCAAGTGGATAGAGAATTGTGAGGAAGCCTTTGGTTTGCTAAAGCAAAAGCTTACCACATCCCCTATATTAAAAGTACTTGATCCTCATGGAGTTTATTTATTTGTACAAATGCATCACTAGAAGGTTTGGGAGGAATGATCTCACAAGAAGTAGTGATAGCCTATGGATCCAAGAAACTATAAAGATATGAGGTTAACTATGCAACCCATGATTTAGGGTTGGAAGCAGTAGTGTTCGCTCTTAATATTTGGTGATATTATCTGGTTGGGAGATCCCTTGATCTAAGGATAGACCATCAGATTCTGCAATATATTTTTACTCAAAATTTACTCAATGCTAAAAAAAGGAGGTGGATGAAATTCCTCATAGAATAAGATTTTGGCATTGAGTATATTAAAGGGAAAGAGAATAAAATCACTAATGAATTGAGTAGGAGAAGACACATCACATTTTTATCTCTTATCCATGTCGACTTCATGGATAAAATCAAGGAAATGCAAAGACAGATGCATATTGCAACTAAATTTGGGAAAGGATGAAAAGGAAACTTGATGAAAACAAGGACATTGATATCAAGGATGGTTTCTTATATTTTAAGAATAGAGTAGTAATTACTGAGATTGGAAATTTGAGAAGGATGATTTTGAATGAAGTGCATAAATTTCTATATTTTTCTCATCTAGGAGGATCAAATATGAGGGAGAATATGAAAAATATATTCTTCTGGTCAAGAATGAAGAGAGACAACTAAATATATCGCTCAGTACCTTGAATATCAAAAGGTTAAAGTAGAACTTAGAAACCCTACTAGTTTGTTGTATCCACATAATGTACCTATGCAAAAATAGCAAGTAATTTCAATGAACTTCATATTACTACTACCTAAGAACATGTTTTAATACAACGTAATTCTAGTAGTGGTAAACAGACTAACCAAGGTGGTGCACTTTATCCCTGGGAACACCAAGGATGATTTCATGACTGTGGCTAATAGATTTTTGAGAGGATTATTTTAGCTTCATGGTTTTTTAGAGGTAATTATATAAGATAGGGACCCAAAATTCACATATGAGTTTTGTCAATCCCTACATCATGATATTGGTACTAGATTGAACATCAGTTCTACTTATCATCTAAAAATTGATGGGTAAACTAAAAGAGTGAATCAGGTGCTAAAGGACATGCTTCACATGTACTATATGGAACAGAAAACTTGTTGGGAATATTTATTGCATTTGGTAGAATTTACCTACAATAATATCACCATTCGACCATATAAATGACCCCATTTGAAGCTATGTATGGTAGAAAGTTTAGAATACTATTGTCATGGGATAATCTAGAAGACCGAATTGTTCTTGGACCATATATGGTCAGAAAAATGAAACAATATTTTAGAGTGAGCAGAGAAAGGCTAAAGGAAGCTGCAAATCGACATAAAGGCTATGTTGATCTTAAGAGATCACCAAAGGATTTTTTTGTGGATGATAGGGTGTTGTTGAGGATAAAACCAAGAAAAAGTATAATTAAATCCATAGAGCTAGATCCTCATTTTATCAAAACCTTTAAAATCATAGAGAATATTAGCCCTATGGCATACTGACTTGCTTTACCACCCAACCTATCCATGATTCACAACACCTTTCATGTTTCTTTGCTTAAAAAGTATGTTGCTAATCCTAAGCATGTGTGGGATTTTTCTAACTTGCACATGGCAAACCCAAAGGCTATAGAGGTTCAACCAAAAATAATCCTTATGTATCAATCCAAATCTATGAGGAAAGGAAATTTGGAGTAGTGTAAAGTTTAGTGGGATTGTTACACTAAAAAGAATGCTAATTGGGAAAAAGTAGAAGATATGCAAAATAATTTTCTTTTTATGTTTGAAAATAATTTGTAATTGATAAACATGTCTTGATTGAATGAACTAGTAAAGACACATAGGATTGTGTTAAGCCTAAGGAGGGAGGATGTCATGACCATCCCTTGGTAGAATTTTTTTGGTTAGATTAATACTAGTTATATGCTTTGGACTAATGATTATGCTTGTTTACTTAATGATTTGAAATGCAAGTGCATGTAGCTTGTAAAAAATTTAGAATATCTTCAATTGAACGAATGATTATTTCTTGATGTATTATTTACGAAAACAATATTGATTATAAGAAATATGATGAAAATTTTAGGTGATTGAAATGACTATCCATGCTTACTTGTGTAAAATATATGTGAATCTATGATAGGATATGATGTTGCTAATAGAATTGAATGATTGTGGGAATAGATGCTCATATAAGTGGAAGAAGGAAATTGACCACTGTGAAGGGGATGCTTAAGGTAAATGATGATATCCCTTAAAGAAGATAGCTCCAAGGAAGACAAATTTTCCTCTCATATAGTTGCATATTTTTTGCATGTGAAACTAACCATTGGTAGTGATGTTATTTAAGAAAACAAAAGAGTCAATGGAATGTGAATTGATGTTTGAAATGCTATCTTGTAAATCCATTATTGGTTGCTTAATTTATGTTGAATATTTATGTTTAGAATAAATAAGATTTTATTTCTTATTCCTAATCTAGTTCTTGTTGATGTACTTTCATAAAATTATTTTTTAGAAGCATGGAACTTCTTAAAATTATTAAAAATAGGTGATAGTTTGAAACATTATTGAAATCTAAGTATTGCATTCACCTTTGACCATATGGATGCTTAAACTTTAAGTCCTTCGTTGAATGCTTGTCACATCTTGGAGGTGATAGATTCCCGTAACTGGGTTGTTACCTACCATTCTAGATCTAAAGTGGAGGTGAACTAGAGTTACATTTGTGCTTCAATGATGATGTCGAAAAGGTTGGAAGGCAGGTATGAAGTGGGGGAGATGGATGGTGGTGTAGGAAGACTTTGTGGAAGAAAAACAAAGAAAATCAGAGGAAAAATGACCTAAACTTGAATGATCAAAGATGAATAACCTGGTAGCAAATCTTCCATTCTTATATTGGTTTATGAGATAGATGAACTTCTTTCATATTGTATGTCTAAAAATTATCAATGGTGTGTTGAGAATAGATTGTTGTTATTTTATGGTTGATAGTTTACCCATTGATGCCTGAAATAGATATTGGTCGGTTGCTTGACTAGATTTGTTTTATTATTAAGTGGTTCTTGGTGCAAAATAAAAGTTTAAAATAATAACCATTTCTACTATTGAATTTACCAATTATGTGAATAAACTGTGTTTGGCTGCACCTATTGCGAAACCTTTCTTGAAACTTTAGAATTATTTTAGGGTTTCTCGGTCATAATATCCATAGTGGGGAGTCATTTACTAGGAACCATACCTGCAATGGAAAATAAGGTTGTTCATATCATACTTATCAAAAAACAGTGTACGTAGGAATCAGGTTCACCCTTTTTGAATGGTTGGGAACTCCACAGTGGTTTGTGGGAACTAAACTTAAGATGTGAATCCTATTGTTAGGACTAGATCTCTGTATTGTTGATCAAGTTGGGTATGTTGAGATAATCTATGACGTAGCATCATAGATTATGTGTTGAGCACATAAAACCTTTTGTGTATTTGGGTGTAGATTCAGTTTTTGAATTGGAAGCTATAATGAGAGAATAGGAAAAACTTATAAATGATCTCAATGTTTCTATTTTAGAAGATGATATAATGATTATGGGTTTCATCTATTTAGTAGTGTAAACCAAGATATATTTATAATTATTGATATGGTTTCTTATATTTATTGATCTATAAAAAAATAGATATTGTGGTTGAATTTTTTTTGGTATTTCTTTATATAATGACAAGAGATGATGGATTGTTTTAACTAGCCTCTTATGGGAAGATAGAGGTTTGTATTTTTATGATTCTCAAAATTTTTTGACTGAATGAATGGAATTCTATTTTAAATTGAGTGTATAATAATTATCCACTCATAGGAATGTATAGCTTATGAAATAGTTGATGGAAAAACTTGTAGTTAATAGAGAGGAATATGGGGACAAGGCCGATGTATGTTTAAAAGAGATAGAAACATACTATAAGATGAATTTTTTTTTCTCAAGAACTTAAACCTCTTATGCCATACTATATTTTCAATGTGATGGTTTAGATTGGTGGGAAGCATACAATGAAGAACTAGATATTGATGCAGTAGTTGAATTAAAATGGGCAGAGTTTATAAAAGCCTTCAAAGATAGATTTCTCATGAAATATTTCTATTCCCCAAAATTTGAAGAATTCTCTAGACTTCGGTAGGGGACTAGGATAGTGGAAAAGTATTATCAAATATTTGTCAAGTTAATGAAGTATGTACCTACTTATAACGAGAAAATTAAGATCCATAAGTTTATATTGGGAGCAAACCGTAGAATTGGCCAAGAAGTTGATATGAGGGAAACCGAAACTCTGCAAGAGGTCTACAATTTAGCCAAGAAAGCTAAAACATATCTCAAACCCTACTTTTATTATGAAAGATTAGATGAAGAGGGTAAATAGGTACTAAGAAAGAGAAATAGTGCAGGTTTTGTAAAATGGGAAGAGAATAGGCCAGCAAGATTATCTTTCAATAGGACCTACGAAATGATAGGAAGAAAATTTAGGAAAAGGTACCAGGGGAAGAACTGAAATAACAAGTGTAATAACAAAAAATTACAGGGATAGGCTAATTCTCAATATACAAAAAGAGCTGAAGAGTGATAGAAGTAGAAAGAACATCCAAGGCTGAAATAAGGATGTTATCTTTGTAGAGGACCACATTATGCTTCTAAATACCCACAAAAAACCAAAATGAGTTCTAAAGGAAAGGAACCAATGTACAAGGAAAGTGCACCTAGAGAGCCCATGCACAAAATTTATGCAACTACAAGAAACTATAATCTTGATGGTCAAGCCACACCACTAGTGATTGAAGGTAAGATTTTTGGTAGGGATGTCAAAATATTAATTGATAATGGTGCTACAGATAGTTTTATTTTCACTAGTTTAGTTAAAGATATTTTAAAAGGCCTAGAATCTTGGCTCATGGGTGGAAGGTCTAGTATGGTTTAGGATAAACCTACTCCATCAATCAATGTTACCCTATGGTAGAAATTACCTTACCTAATGGAATAACTAAAGTATGTTTGTATGTAGCACCTCTGCATGCTTTTGAAATAATCTTAGGAGTGGATTGGTTACAAGTGCATAAGGCAATACTCAAATTTTAGGATAGATGGGTTGGATACATAGATGATAGGGGTGTTGTGCGTAGGATGTATAGTCTACAGGAGGTATTTCAACCTCAAATTCTATCGACAATGCAAATTAATAATGCTACAAAGAAAGGTGGAATGGTATATGTTGTTAAGATAAATGAAATTGATAAAGAGAATAAGGAAGAGGTGTTTGAGAAAAACCCAGTTCTTTAGGATTTTAGGGATGTTTTTCCAGAATATTTACTTGGATTACCATCTAGGTGAGAATTTTATTTTACTATTGAACTTCAACATAGAAAAAAACCAATACATATAGCTCCTTATAGAATGAACCCCATAGAAATGCAAGAGTTGAACGTGCAATTGCAATAGTTACTAGAGAAAGTTTTGATCCAACCAAGTGTGTCACCTTGGGGTGCACTAGTACTCTTTGTGAACAAGAAGGATGATTCCTTGAGATTATGCATCGATTATAGAATGTTAAAAAATGCAAACATCAAGAACATATATCCTCTATCTATAATCGAAGATCTTTTTGATCAAATCAAATATGCCACAATATTCACAAAAATTGATTTGAAGTTAGGATTCCACTAATTAAGGATTACCATCTAGGTGAGAATTTTATTTTACTATTGAACTTCAACATAGAAAAAAACCAATACATATAGCTCCTTATAGAATGAACCCCATAGAAATGCAAGAGTTGAACGTGCAATTGCAATAGTTACTAGAGAAAGTTTTGATCCAACCAAGTGTGTCACCTTGGGGTGCACTAGTACTCTTTGTGAACAAGAAGGATGATTCCTTGAGATTATGCATCGATTATAGAATGTTAAACAAGGCAAACATCAAGAACATATATCCTCTATCTAGAATCGAAGATCTTTTTGATCAAATCAAATATGCCACAATATTCACAAAAATTGATTTGAAGTTAGGATTCCACTAATTAAGGATCCATGAGGAGGGTACCCATAAGACAACCTTTAAAAATCATTATGGGCATTATGATTTTGTTGTCTTGCCTTTTGGATTAAGAAATGCTCTAGCGGTATTTATGAATTTGATGAACAATATCTTTAGGAAGTACTTGGATAGATTTGTACTAATATTTCTAGATAATATTTTGGTATATCCTAGAAATAAAACAAAGCATGATGAGCATATCTATATTGTGCTAGAAATATTAAGGAAAAATCAATTGTATGGGAACCTATCCAGGTGTGAATTTTATGTCTCAAAAGTGCAATACTTAGGTCATATCATGTCGGTTGAAGGGATCATAGTGGATCCAAAGAAAATAGAAGCCATTTTGAATTAGTTACCACCTACAACTGTGACTAAATTTTGATTTTTCATGGGCTTAAATAGATACTATAGGCATTATGTGAAAGACTATACCAAGATTGCTTCACCAATAACCAACCTTCAGAGAAAAGGAAAAGAATTCAAGTGGACAGAGAAATGTGAGGAACCCTTTGGTTTTTTAAAGAAAAATCTTACCACATACCCTATATTAAAGGTACTTGATCCACAGGGAAGTATCTTAGTTTGTACAGATGCATAACTAGAATTTTTGGGAGGAGTGCACTCGTAAGAAGAAGCAGTGGTAGCCTATGGATCCAGGAAACTAAAAATACATGAGGTTAACTATACAACCAGTGATTTAGAGTTTGAAGTTGTAGTGTTTTCTCTCAATATTTGGCAAAATTATCTAGTTGGGAGACCCCTTGAGCTAAGGACAAACCATCTGAGTCTACAATATATTTTCACTCAATATTTACTCAATGCTAGACAAAGGAGGTGGATGTAATTCCTTGCAAAATATGATTTTTGCATTGAGTATATTAAAAGGAAAGATAATAAATTTGTCGATGCATTGAGTAGGAGAAGACACATCACAATTTTGTCTTGCATCCATGTCAATTTCATGGAGAAAGTTAAGGAAATACAAACACATGATGCATACTGCAACCAAATTCAGGAAAGGATGGAAAGTAAACTTGATGAAAACAAGGACTTTAACATCAAGGATAGTTTCTTATGTTTTACGAATAAAGTAGTAATTCCTAAGATTGAAAATTTGAGAAGGATGATTGTGAATGAAGTGCACAAATATCCATATTTTGCTCATCCAAGAGGAGTAAATATGAGGGATTATATGAAAAAGATATTCTAATATTCAAAATGAAGAGAGACATAACTGAATTTATCACTCAACGCCTCGAATGTCAAAAGGTTAAAGTAGAACATAGAAATCCTATTGATTTTTTGTGTTTGCATTATGTTCCTATGGAGAAATAGTAAGTAATTTCGATGGACTTCATAGTAGGACTCCTTAAGAATAGGTTTCAGCATGATGCAATTCTAGTAGTTGTCGATAGACTGACCAAGATGGTGCACTTTATCCTTGGGAACACCAAGGATGACATTGTGATTGTAGCTAATATATTTTCCAGGGAAATATTTTGGCTTCATGGTTTTTTGGAAGTAATTATATCAGATAGGGACCCAAAATTTACATCTGATATTTATCAATCCCTCCATCGTGCCATTGGTACTATATTGAACATTAGTTCTACTTATCATCCAAAAAATTATGGGTAAACTAAAAGAGTGAATTAGATGCTAGAGGACATGCTTTGCATATACTACATGGAACATTAAACTTATTGGAAGGATTTCTTGCATCTAGTAGAATTTGCTTACAATAATGGTCACAATTTGACCATAAAAATGGCTCCATTTGAAGCTCTGTATGGTAAAAAGTGTATAACACCATTGTCATGGGATAATAAAAAAGATCAAAGTGTGCTTGGACCAGATATGAAAAAAAAAATGGAACAATAGTTGATAGTGATTAGAGAAAGGCTAAATGAAGTTGCAAACCTACAAAAAAAGCTATGTCAATCTTAAGAGATCATCAAAGGAATTTGTTGTGGGTGATAGGGTGTTTTTGAGGGTAAAACCAATAAAAAGTATAATAAAATCCACAAAACTAGATCCTCACTTTGTTGAAACCTTTGAAATCATAGAAAATATTAGCCATGTGGCATATCGACTTGTCTTACCACCCAACCTATCCAATATTCACAACAAATTTCATGGTTCTTTGCTTGAAAAGCATGTTGCTAACCCTGAGCATGTGTGGGATTTTTCTAACTTACAGATAATGAACCTAGAGGCTATAAAGGTTCAACTAGTAAGAATCCTTGAGTACCAATACAAATCGATGAGGAAATAAAATTTGGAGCAGTGTAAATTTTAGTGGAACTATTACAATGAAAAGAATGTTACTTGGAAAAAAGTAGTAGATATTTCCTTTTCTGTTTGAAAATGATTTGTAATTGATAAACATGTCTTGATTGAATGAACTAGTAAATACATAGAGGAATTTGTTAAGCCTAAGGGGGGAGGATTTCATGACCCTCCCTTGGAAAAATTTTATTTGGTTAGATTCATACTAGTTAGATGCTTTGGATTAATGATGATGATGCTTGTTTATTTAATGATTTGAATTGCAAGTGCATATACCTTGTGGAAATTTTGGAATATCTTAGATGGAATGAATGATTATTTCTTGATGTAATATTTCTAGAAAAATATTTATTAAAATAAATATGATATATTTTAGGTGATTGAAATGACTATTCATGCTTACCTTTGTAAAATATATGTGAATCTATGAAAGGATATGATGCTGCTAATAGAATTGAATGATTGCAAGAATAGATGCTCATATAAGTGGAAGAAGGAAATCAACCACTGGGAAGGGGATGCTTAAGGGAAATGATGATATCTCTTAAATAAGATAGCTTCGAGGAAGACAAAATTTCCTCTCATATAGTTGCATATTTGTTTGCATGTGAAACTAACCATCGACAGTGAGGTTGTTGAAGGAAACAAAAGATTTGATGGAATGTGAATTGATGTTTGAAATGCTGTCTTGGAAATCCATTATTGGTTTCTTAATTTATGTTGAGTAATAATATTTAGCATAAATAATATTTGATTTCTTATTCCTACTCTATTTCTTGTTGATGTATTTTAATAAAATGATTTTGGTAGAAGCTTGGAACTTCTTGAAATTATTAAAAAATAAATATAAAATAGTTTGAAATGTTCTTGAACTCTAAGTATGACATTCACCTTTGGCCATCTCGATGGTTAAACTTTAAGTCCTTCCTTGAATTTTTTCCGCACCTTGGAGGTGACATATTTCCATAACAAGGTGGTTACCTACCATTCTAGAGTCGAAGTGGAGGTGAACTAGAGTCACGTTCATGCTTCGATGATGATGCCAAAAAGGTTGGAAGGCAGTGATGAAGTGGGGGTGATGGATGGTGGTGTAGGAAGGAATCTTTGGAGAGGAAAAATAGAGGAAGGAAAGTGGAATGAAAAATGACCCAAACTAGAATGATCAAAGATGGAGAACCAGGTAGCAAAGCTTCCATTCTTATACTGGTTTGTGAGATAGATGAATTTCTTTCATATTGTATGTCTAAAAATATCGATGGTGTGTTTAGAATAGATTGATGCTATTATGTGATTGATAGTTTGCTCATTGACGTCTAAAATAGACATTGCTTGATTTGCTTGAGTAGATTTGATTTATTGAATAAATCTAGTTATTTTGGGAAAGATTCTTAAGTGGTGCTTGGTGCAAAAATGTCAGTTAATTCTACAACCTTGTCTTATATTGGATTTGTTGATTGTATGAATAAATCGTGTATGACACTTGTTGTGAACCCATATTGAAATTTTACTATCTAGTTTTCGCTTGGGGTTGCCTAGTCGAACATCCATAGTAGGGAGTCGTGTACCAGAAGTCATATTGTAATGGGAAATAAAGTTGCTCATCTCATGCTCATAAAAAAAATAGTGCACGTAGGAATCAGGTTCACCCTTTTTGAATGGTTGGGAACTCCACAGTGGTTTGTGGGAGATAAACTTAAGCTAGGAACCTTGCTGATAGGATTAGATCCTCTAGATTTTTGGTCAAGTTGAGTATGATGGGATAATCTACAACGTAGCAGCATGGATGATGTGTTGAGCACGTAAAATATTTTGTGCATTCGGGTGTAGATTCAGTTATTGAATTGGAAATTGTAACGAAAGAATAGGAAATACTTGTAAATGATTTCAATGTTTTTGTTTTAGAAGATGATATAATGATTATGGATTTCATCTATTCACTAGAGTAAACCAAGATATATTTATAATTATTGAGATGGTTTCCTATGTTTATCAATGTATAAAAAAATAGAGATTGTGGTTGAAATGTTCTTGGTATTTCTTTATACAATGACAAGAGATGATGGATTGTTTTAACGAACCTCTTGTGGGAAGATAGAGGTTTGTATTTGTATGATTCTCAAAACATTTGACTGAATGAATGGAATTCTATTTTAAATTGAGTGTATAAATAATGATCCACTCATAGAAATGTATAGCTTATGAGATAGTTGATGGAAAAACTTGTGGCTATATATATATATATATATATATAATGTTTACCGGGTGTTATGTTAGATGGCATACATATAGAGCAATGCATGTTCAAATTTAGAGGAGATGGTAAGATCCTGTGAAAGCATCCCCCTCTCAGTGTGTTCGATATAAATTTTGGATTCGACTGGGTGCAGAAGGACAACTAAACTAGTGGTTACCAATTCAAGTATTTTGTCGTATCGCTAGAAATCAACTTGGAAATTGTATATAGATATTTTGTGAGACCTGTATGGAGGAGATTTTACCTTCCATGGATCATTATGGTGTTGACTACCATGTGTGTGTTCAATAAAAAATACTATGTATTATTATGAATATTAGAAGGAGCTTCTTCGTGTAATAAAGGTCCCACTATGTTGTTATCTTTGAATGGAATAAAATCATTATGGTTTTGATTATGTTGTAATGTATTAATGAGTTCTTCACCTATTTACGTAGTCTTAGATATAGTTACTTTATGAGGTAAATCTCTTGTTGTGGTAGAACTTTTAACAATGGTAGTGGCACACATAACTTGAGATAGACAAAAGGATATTGTCTCTTGAGCAATAGATGATTGAGTTTTATAAGGCTTACTAAATTAATTTTTGGTAATTGGAAACAATTGTCTTTTATGTGGTTGGAGATATTGTCTATATCTTTTGTGCACTTCGTTAAATAAGGAAGCCTTGGCTGAGTGTGGACGTGTGTAGACGTAGGTGTTGAGACATGAGATTTAATTAATCTAGTGAGGATCTAGTTTTAACTCCGTTGTCCTACATAAACTCATTTGTGGTAGAGAAACCTCTTCGGAGGGTTTTATATTATATTAGTTGGTTAAAAGGGAATTTAACCTTAATAATGTTATAGTGAATAAGAGTAGTTCAAGGAATCAAATTGAGGTAAACCTTATCCAAGGAACACTATAACACTTAAACTCCTATTTTCGATCAAGAGAGAGACCGTCCTTAAAAAGACTATTCCAACAAATGAGGAGATAAATAATTCAAACCTATAAATACTTGGTGTGACTACTCTAACGTATTTGAGTGGCTATGGTGTAACCTATCTTCTTTGACTGAAAAGATAGTAAGACCAAGTTAACAAACTAGCTCTTGTAGAAGAGAAGGATAGTTTGGATGACACCTAGCACACTTACAAGAAGGACCTATGTAAGTTGTGGAGATTGGTGAACTAAGGAGGGCCTAGAACACTTACAAGAAGGACTTATGTAAGTTGTGAGGGACAGGGCCAAAAGAAAGAGGGAGATAGGTAAATTAAGGAGGAGTTGAGATGTAAAAAAAAGGTTAGGAATTTTGGGTCTTGA
This sequence comes from Wollemia nobilis, assembly GCA_028583015.1. Classification (NCBI taxonomy): domain Eukaryota; kingdom Viridiplantae; phylum Streptophyta; class Pinopsida; order Araucariales; family Araucariaceae; genus Wollemia; species Wollemia nobilis. The sequence goes on from JAQPPZ010016894.1 coordinate 3,358,076, forward strand.
CATTTGGTATCAGAGCATGGTTCATAGTGGGATAGGTTTGCTACATAGAAAATAGTTTTGGTATGTAGTAGAAAGCATACATAAGTAGGAATTGAACCCTACCAATAAGAATACCTATTAGAAGTAAATCTATTGAATTACTTGAGATGATAGGGTAAATAATTATTAGTGAGAAGAGCAATTTGAAGGACTAATTGCTAATGAGATCTTACTACCTCTTTTGTGTATGGCTAGGGACAATGCCACCAAAGAGAAGAAGAGGAGGTGTTGCCCCATCACCAAGGTAGACAAGATAGAATAGTGAAGGGGATAGGAATCCAAATGAGGGTTCAGGGAACCCTAGTGATGTTAGGGAGAATCCTAATAATGAGAATCTCACTAAGACAATGGCTCTACTTCGAGAGCAGATAGAAACCCAAAAATAGTTGTTGGATGTCATGTTGAGTTGAGAAACACAAACAGGAAACCCTAGAGTGAGTTTGGAAAATGAACCTCTGGACTTTGTCATAGCAGAGCTAGGGTTAGATTAGAGGTCGAGTTGGGTAGGGAAATGAAACATTTGAAATCTTCCAAATTTAATGGAGAGGAATATGGGGACAAGGTCGAGGTATGGTTAAAAGAGATAGAAACATACTGTAACATGAATAATTTTTCCTCAAGCACTCAAACATCTTATGCCACACTACATTTGCAAGGTGATGGTTTAGCTTGGTGGGAAACGTACAGTGATGAACTAGGTCTTGAGGTAGCAATAGTTGACCTGAAATGGGTAGAGTTTGTAAAAGCCTTCAAAGATAGATTTCTCATGGAACATTTCTATTCCCAAAAATTTGAAGAATTCTCTAGACTTCGGCAAGGGACTAGGATAGTGGAAAAGTATTATCAAATATTTGTCAAGTTAATGAAGTATGTACCTACTTATAACAAGAAAATGAATATCCATAAGTTCATATTGGGAGCAGACCCTAGAATTGGACAAGAAGTGGACATGAGGGAACCCACAACTCTGTAGAAGGCCTATGATTTAGCCAGGAAGGCTGAGACATATCTCAAACCTATCTTTGATTATGAAAGATTAGATGAAGAAGGTAAAGAGGCACTAAGAAAGAGAAATAGTGCAGGTTTTGTAAAATGGGAAGAGAAATAGGCCACCAAGAATATCTCTCAATAAGACCAAGGAAATGATAGGAATAAAGGGAGGTGAGGGGGGGCGAAAGAAGGATGTTATCTTTGTAGAGGACCACATTATACTTCTAATTTCCCATAGAGATCTGAAATGAGTTCTAAGGGAAAGGAACCAATGTACAAGGAAAATGCACCTAGAGAGCCCATGCACAAAATTTATGCAGCTACAGGAAACCAAAATCTAGATGGTCAAGCCACACCACTAGTAATTAAAGGTAATATTTTTGGTAGGGATGTTAAAATCTTAATTGATAGTGGTGCTACAGATAGTTTTATTTCCACTAGTTTAGTTAAAGATATTTTAGAAAGGCCTAAAATCTTGGCTCATGGGTGGAAGGTTGAGTATGGTTCAGGATAAACCTACTCCATCAATCAATGTTACCCTATGGTAGAAATTGCCTTACCTAATGGAATAATCGAAGGATGTTTGTATGTAGCACCTTTGCATGCTTTTGACATAATCCTATGAATGGATTGGTTGCAAGTGCATAAGGTAATACTCAAATTTTAGGATAGATGGGTTGAGTACACAGATGATAGGAGTGTTGTGCGTAGGATGTATAGTATATAGGGGGTATTTCAACCTCAAATTTTGTCGGAAATACAACTTAATAAGGTCATAAAGAAAGGTGGAATGGTCTATGTTTTTAAGATAAATGAAATTGATAAAGAGAAGAAGGAAGAGTTGTTTGAAAATACCCAATTCTTTAATATTTTAGGGATTTTTTCCCAAAATATTTACCTAGATTACCACCTAAGCATGAATTTTATTTTACTATTGAGCTTCAACCTAGAATGAAACCAATACATAGAGCTCCTTATAGAATGAACCCCATAGAAATGCAAGAGTTGAAGGTGCAATTGCAAGGGTTACTAGAGAAAGGTTTGATCCAACCAAGTGTATCACCTTGGGGTGCACCAGTACTATTTGTAAAGAAGGATGGTTCCTTGAGATTATGCATAGATTATAGAATGTTAAACAAGGCAACCATCAAGAACAAATATCCTCTACCTAGAATCAAATATCTCTTTGATCAACTCAAATATACCACAATATTTACAAATATTGATTTGAAGTTAGGATACCACCAATTGAGGATCCATGAGGAGGATACCCATAAGACAACCTTTAAAACTCATTATAGACATTATGAGTTTGTTGTCTTACCTTTTGGCTTAACAAATGCTCTAGTGGTATTTATGAACTTAATGAATAGTATCTTTAGGAAGTACTTGGATAGATTTGTACTGGTATTTCTGGATGATATTTTGATATATTCTAGAAATAAAACAGAGCATGATGAGCATCTCCGAATTGTGCTAGAACTATTAAGAAAAAATTAGTTGTATGGGAACCTATCCAAGTGTGAATTTTATGTGTCAAAAGTGCAATACTTAGGACATATTGTGTCGACTAAAGGGATCGTAGTGGATCCAAAGAAAATAGAAGCCATTTTGAATTGGTCGCCACCTACAAATGTGATTGAAGTTTGAAGTTTCATGGGCTTAACCAGATACTATAGGCGTTATGTGAAAGACTATGCCAAGATTACTTCACCAATAACCAACCTTCAGAGAAAAGGAAAAGAATACAAGTGGAAAGAGAAATGTGAGGAAGCCTTTGGGTTGCTAAATAAAAATCTTACTACCCCCCCTATATTAAAGGTACCTGATCCTTAGTGAAGTTTCTCGATTTGTACAAATGCATCACTAGAAGGTTTAGGAGGAGTGCTCTCACAAGAAGTAGTGGTAGCCTATGGATCCAGGAAACTAAAAAGACATGAGGTTAACTATGCAACCCATGATTTAGAGTTGGAATTTGTAGTGTTTGCTCTCAAGAGTTGGCGATATTATCTGGTTGGGAGACCCTTTGAGCTAAGGACATACCATCAGAGTCTACAATATATTTTCACTCAAACTTTACTCAATGCTAGACAAAGGAGGTGGATGGAATTCCTTGTAGAATATAATTTTGGCATTGAGTATATTAAAGGGAAAGAGAATAAAGTCATCGATGCATTGAGTAGGAGAAGACACATCATAGTTTTGTCTCGCATCCATGTCGACTTGATGGAGCAAGTCAAGGAAATGCAAATACAGGATGCATACTACAACCAAATTTGGGAAAGGATGGAAAGGAAACTTGATGAAAACAAGGACTTTGACATCAAGGATGGTTTTTTATGTTTTAAGAATAGAGTAGTAATTCTTGAGATTGGAAATTTGAGAAGGATTATTTTGAATGAAGTGCACAAATATCTCCATATTTTTCTCATCCAAGAGGAGCAAAGATGAGGGAGAATATGAAAAAGATATTCTTCTGGCCAGGAATGAAGAGAGACATAACTGAATTTATCACTCAATGCCTCGAATACCAAAAGGTTAAAGCATAACATAGACATCCTACTAGTTTATTGTATCCGCATGATGTGCCTATGCAAAAATGGCAAGTAATTTCGATGGACTTCATAGTAGGACTGCCTAAGAACATGTTTCAACATGACACAATTCTAGTAGTGGTCGATAGACTGACCAAGGTGGCACACTTTATTCTTAGGAATACCAAGGATGATAGCATGACTATGGCTAATAGATTTTCTAGGGAAATATTTTGACTTCATGGTTTTTTGGAGGTAATTATATCAGATAGGGACCCAAAATTCACATCTAAGTTTTGGCAATCCTTACATCGTGCCATTGGTACTAGATTGAACATCAATTTTGCTTATCATCCAAAAACTGATGGGAAAACTAAAAGAGTGAATCAGGTGCTAGAGGACATGCTTCGCATGTACTATATGGAATAAAAAACTCGTTGGGAGGATTACTTACATCTAGTAGAATTTACCTACAATAATGGTCACCATTCAACCATAGGAATGGCTCCATTTGAAGCTTTGTATGGTAGAAAGTGTAGAACACCATTGTCATGGGATAATCCAAAAGATCGTATTGTGCTTGGACCAAACATGGTCAAAAAAATGGAACAACAGTTGAGAGTGATCAAAGTAATGTTAAAGGAAGCTGCAGACTGACAAAAAAGCTATGTCGATCTTAAGAGATCACCAAAGGAGTTTGTTGTGGGTGATAGGGTGTTTTTTAGGGTAAAACCAAGAAAAAGTACAATTAAATCCACAAAGCTAGATCCTCACTTTGTTAAACCCTTTGAAATCATAGAGAAGATTAGCCCTATGGCATATCAACTTGCCTTACCACCCAACCTATCCAAGATTCACAACACCTTTCATGTTTCTTTACTTAAAAAGTATGTTGCTAACCCTAAGCATGTGTGGGATTTCTCTAACTTGCAGATGGCAAACCTAGATGCTATAGAGGTTCAACTAGTAAGAATCCTTGAGTACCGATACAAATCGATGAGGAAAGGAACTTTGGAGCAGTGTAAAGTTTAGTGGGACCATTACACTAAAAATAATGCTACTTGGGAAAAAGTAGCAGATATGCAAAAGCATTTTCCTTTTCTGTTTGAAAATAATTTGTAATTGATAAACATGTCTTGATTGAATGAACTAGTAAAGACACAAAGGATTGTGTTAATCCTAAGGGGGGAGGATGTCATGACCCTCCCTTGGCAGAATTTTATTTGGTTAGATTCATACTAGTTAGATGCTTTGGACTAATGATGATGCTTGTTTATTTAATGATTTGAATTGCAAGTGCATGTACCTTGTGGAAATTTTGAAATATCTTCGATGGAATGAATGATTATTTCTTGATGTATTATTTCTAGAAACAATATTGATTTAAAATAAAATATGATATATTTTAGGTGATTGAAATGACTATTCATGCTTACCTTTGTAAAATATATGTGAATCTATGAAAGGATATGATGTTGCTAATAGAATTGAATGATTGTAGGAATAGATGCTCATATAAGTGGAAGAAGGAAATCGACCACTGGGAAGGGGATGCTTAAGGGAAATGATGATATCTCTTAAAGAAGACAACTTCGAGGAAGATAAATTTTCCTCTCATATAGTTGCATATTTGTTTGCATGTGAAACTAACCATCGGTAGTGAGGTTGTTGAAGGAAACAAAAGAGTCGATGGAATGTGAATTGATGTTTGAAATGTTATCTTGGAAATCCATTATTGATTGCTTAATTTATGTTGAGTAATTATGTTTAGCATAAATAAGATTTGATTTCTTATTCCTACTCTATTTCTTGTTGATGTATTTTAATAAAATGATTTTGGTAGAAGCTTGGAACTTCTTGAAATTATTAAAAAAGAAATATATAATAGTTTGAAACATTTTTGAACTCTAAGTATGGCATTCACCTTTGGCCATCTGGATGGTTAAAATTTAAGTCCTTCCTTGAATGCTTGTCGCACCTTGGAGGTGATAGATTTTGGTAATTGAGTTGTTACCTACCATTTTGAAGCCGAAGTGGAGGTGAACTAGAGTTACGTTCATGCTTCAATGATGCTTCCAAAAAGTTTTGAAGGTAGGTATGAAATGGGGAGATGAACGTGGGCTATAAAGGGAAGCTTTGGAGGGGAGAAACAAGGAAGCAAAGTGGAGAAAAAAATTACCCAAACTGGAATGATCAAAGATGAATAACCAACGTATAAAATCTTCCATTTTTATATTGATTTGTGAGATAGATGGATTTCTTTCATATTTTATGTCTAAAAATGTCAATGGTGTGTTTAGAATAGTTTGATTTTATTCTATAATTGAAAATTGGTCATTAACGTATGAAATAGACAATGCTTAGTTTGCTTGAGTAGATTTATTGAAAATTAATTCGTAAGTGGTGCTTAGTGCAAAAAATTAGTTAATTTAAAATCTGTAACTCTTTTATTGTTAAATTTATCGAATGTGTGAATAAACCATGTATGGACACCTATTGCGAACCCTTCTTGAAACTTTACTATCGTAGTTCTTCTTGGGGTTGCTTGGTCGGAACGTCCATAGTGGGGAGTCATTTACCAAAAGCCATACCTACAATGGGAAATAAAGTTGTTCATCTCATGCTCATCAAAAAAATAGTGCACTTAGGAATCAGGTTCACCCTTTTTGAATGGTTGGGAACTCCATAGTGGTTTGTGGGAGATAAACTTAAGCTAGGAACCTTGTTGATAGGATTAGATCCCTGTATTACTGGTCAAGTTGAGTATGTTGGGTTAATATGTGATGTAGCAGTATTAGATAATGTGTTGAGCATGTCAAACCATTTGTGTATTCGAGTGTAGATTCAGTTATTGAATTGGATACTATAATGAGAGAATAGGAAATACTTGTAAATGATTTCAATGTTTCTATTTTAGAAGATGATATAATGATTATGGATTTCATCTATTCAGTAGTGTAAACCAAGATATATTTATAATTATTGAGATGGTTTCCTATGTTTATCGATGTATAAAAAAAATAGAGATTGTGGTTGAATTGTTTCTGGTATTTCTTTATAGAATGACAAGAGATGATGGATTGTTTTAACGAACCTCTTGTGGGAAGATAGAGGTTTGTATTTGTATGATTCTCAAAATGTTTTGACTAAATTAATGGAATTAAGTTTTAAATTAAGTGTATAATAATGATCCACTCATAGAAATGTATAGCTTATGAGATAGTTGATGGAAAAACTTGTGGCTATATATATGGTGCTTTTGTTGGTTGTTATGTTAGACTACATACATATAGAGCAATGCATATTTGAATTTAGAGGAGCTAATTAGATCCTATGAAAGAATCCCCCTCTCAATGTGTTCGATACGAATACTGGATTCGGCTGGGTGTAGAAGGACAACTAAATTGGCAGTTACCGATTCAAGTATTTTGTAGTATCATTGGAAATCAACTTGGAAATTATATATAGATTTTGTGAGATCTGTATGGAGGATATTTTACCTTCCATGGGTCATTATGGTGTTGAATACCGTGTGTGTGTTCAACATAAAAAACTATGTATTATTATGAAGATTAGAAGGAGCTTCTTCATGTAATAAAGATCCCACTATGTTGTTATCTTTGAATGGAATAAAATCATTATGGTTTTGATTATGTTGTCATGTATTAATGAGTTCTTCACCTCTTTACATAGTCTTAGATATGGATACTTTATGAGGTAAGTCTCTTGTTGTGGTAAATATCTTGCTATGGTAGGACTTTTAACAATGGTAGTAACACACTTAACTTGAGATAGACAAAAAGATGTTGTCTCTTGAGCAATAGATGATTGAGTTTTATAAGGCTTGCTAAATTAATTTTTGGTAATTGGAAACTAGTTATATCTTTTATGTGGTTGGAGATATTGTATATCTTTTATGCACTTTGTTAAATAAGGAAGCCTTGGCTAAGTGCGGACGTGTGCATACGTAGGTGTTGAGATGTGAGATTTAATTAATCTATTGTGGATATAGTTAAACTCCATTATCCTACGTAAAATCATTTTTAGTAGAGAAACCCCTTCGAAGATTTTTTATATTAATCGCTGGTTAAAATAAAATTTAACCTTAATAATGTTATAGTGGATAAGAGTATTTAAGGAATAAATCGAGTTAGGCCTTATCCAAGGATCACTATAACACTCAAACTCCTACTTTTGGTTAAGAGAGAGACTATCCTTAAAAAGACTATTCCAAAAAATGAGGAGATAAATAGTCAAACCTCTAAATACTTGATGAGACTACTCTAATGGATTTGAGTGGTCATGGTGTAACCTATCTTCTTCAACTAACTAAAAATATAATAAGACCAAGTTAACAAAATAGATATTGTAGAAGAGAAGGATAGTTTGGATGACACCTAGCACACTTACAAGAAGGACCTATGTAAGTTGTGGATATTTGTGAACTAAGGAGGGCCTAGCACACTTACAAGAAGGAATTTTGTAAGTTGTTGAGATAGGTAAACTGAGGAGTTGATATGAAAAAAAAAAGGTTAGGAATTTTGGGTCTTGAGACATTTCATATAAGAATGATATTGACATATAAATGACATTGCAAATGAGTTATCATAAAATTATTTTATCATATTGAAATTGTTTTTAAAAATCATGGTTTCATTTCACATATTAGTTTTCTAGATGGAGAAAGAAATCAAGTATATTTTTAGGAATGAGTTGCATAGATGAATTTTTTTAAATTTATTTAAAAACTATTATTCATTCAATTATGTCCATACAATATGTTTGTGTAAGACAGAAGGTCATAAAAATTTAAGCATCTTTGGAAACATAGAATTTGGCAACACTAATTGTGATTATCAAAATATGTTTACATATCTACTAAAAATTACAATAAAGAGTCAAACATACATGTTATACACTGTGAATTGTGATTGTGAATAGTAATGAAAAGTTTGTAGAACCAAATTTCGTAGTCCTAGCCTCCATTACAAAATTCATGATATTACTATTTTAGTTTGAAATTGTTTTTTTTTCCATTAAAATTGTTAATGTATTTCATTTCTAAAATAAGGTAATGAGAAAATTCACCACCCCCTATGGTGATCAACAATTATGGCAAAGTAATGTAATTCATATATGAATTTTTGTATATGAAGAAAGAAATCAACTAGATGTTTAGGAATGAATTGAATAGATGAAAAATATTTAAATTTATTTCAAAGCTATTGTTTGCTAAATTATGTATATAAAATTAGGATGATGGACCTTTTTACTATTAGGAGGATGGACCTTTTCACTACTAGGAGGATGTTCAATTATGTCCATACACATTATTTAAATTTATTTCAAAACTATTATTTGTTCAATTATGTTCATACTATTAGGAGGATGGACCTTTTCACTATTTACAAGTTAGTTGTCAACACTCTTTTCACAAATGCATATTAGACCTTTATAAGGAAAAAATGACACTATAAGGGATAGCCAATTGGTATTTCCTAAGGAAAAATAAAAATAGCGACATATGATATTTGAAGCAACAAAAAATAAATTCTATGCTAAATAATTTTTTCATTAGTTTAAATCAATTGTCTATTTAATATACAAACCTTTTGAATAAATAGCAAAAAAATACAAAAACAATTTTTTTTGTTAGTTTAAATCTACTATGTATGTAAATAGAAGAAAAATGCAAAAACAAAAAATTTGCTAGTTTATCAAATACCATTATCTCAACTATTTATATTCCTCAATTTTCAAGAAGAAGACTCAAGTTCAAATATTGCTAAGCAATACATGAATAATTGCAATGTTTTTGTAATACCACTAAATGATCATAATGTAATACATGTGGGGAATGTTTCAATCCCATATAAACAATTAAAAAATTATTAGTTTAAATCTACTATTTTTGAAAAATATAAATTTTTTGAAAAAAAATAGCATAAAAATACAAAAACACAATCAAATAATGCAAAAGTAGAGGAAACCAAACCACGCCCAAAAAAAATTGCCTATATGAAAATAATTATTGCTTACCCTATGCATCTTCAATGAATTTTACCTGCAAAAATATTCAAAGCATTGAAAACAGTAGTTGGGTACAAAATATGCCAAAAATGAGATGCACAAATGAGATTGGAGAGCTAAAATATCTAGAAGCACTACCCCTATGATATTATTACAAAATACAATAAAATATCACACATAAAACCATTTTCTAATTAAACATTTAAAAATATATATAAGGGATAAATTCTCATTCTCCCTTTTCATTTACATGTTCATAGCTAGCACTCTCATAGCCACTACACATAAGATTAGATTTATGTGCAAATATAGACAATGGTGACTAATCGATGAGGTAGTGTCAGTGAGGTAGACCCTCTAACAAAATTTTACACTTTTGAACAAAAACGAATACAATTGTTAAAATAAGATTAAAGAACAAACATGTAGCTAGGGTAGCTAGAAAATAATTAGCATAACACAAAAAACATTATTAGGATTGCCATGTCATGCTAATGGTAGGATCTATGTAAGATAGTAAAAAATGGCCTAAGCATTGTCCTAAATAGCTCAAAAAACTTAGTAAAACCAAGATTGTCACTTCTAAAAATAGCAATTATTGTAAAGTTGGTTATTATAGGAAAATATAGAGAATGAGGCGATCCTAGTGAAAACTGATGATCATGGATGAAAATTTCAATCATAGTAACACACTAAAACGGGTGACCATAATTATAGAAAAATAGGGACAATCTTGGTATTGGATAGAAACCAAAAATCATGATCAACATAAATACAACATAAGTTTTATGAGACTAAGCTTCTTATAGGAATGACCTGTAGAAGGACAATAAACATAGGAGGTATCAAGGACAAAGATGCAACTACGATCGACATGCTATCAAGGATCGTACTAATAAAGTGACCAAGACAATCAATAATAATAGGGTATTAAAAAGCCGCCAATGGAGATAGAGGGAGATACTATGGATGCAAATACAACTCTAGTAGCATATAGCATCAGAGTAACTATGACTCCTTATAGATATTAGATTTGGGATCCTATTAGATATCCCATAAACCAAGCCTCACAAATGGATATGTTATGAGTTTATGTTATTTTAGAGTATGATGATCAACACTTTCTTATAGCATCCTACTCTAAATGACCATAATAATATTATAGTGACCTTGGAGAATGTCTATTTCATCTTTAATCTCTACATCATAGGACAAACACCATGAAATATTATGACCTAGGAGACATGACTAATGCTTATCAAGTGGATGACCAAAGAGAGTAGACTAGACATAAAATAGAACATTTTATTAGAGTGGATCTACACTACTACTAGGGTACCATTCATGAGACATGTTGGGAGCCTCCTCCCATTTGCCTTTGTATATTATCACAAAAGGACAAACAAGATCCCAATTGCACTATTATACCCTATATACCTAGAACTAGAGGAGGGCTATAAAGGACCAAACAAAGAATTTACATGGGAAAGGCACTACTAAAAGTGTCATATCAAGATCTATATTGTATCTAGGACCAAATGGTATAAGGAATTGGATTGATTTATCTATTGTAGTTTTGGACATGTGAGCACTTTACCATGTATCATCCACTCAGTATTTCTCTAGAAACATAATGCAAAGAGATATAGGCTAGGAGATGGGTATATATGTAGGGGTGGGACATCCTTATGTGTCATCGAATACATATTCTATATCATAAATTTATATGGATATCCCACAACCATTTGTGTAACATAGAATTCTAGAGCCTATAATAATTGGCTACAATTTGGCCAACAATAGTTTTAAAGAACCATCACAACAAGGTGGAAGAGACACATAGGATGGATCAAGTGGCTAGGATATTCAATAAGGAACCTCAATAGAGAGTACTCCCTTTATCCTAGACAATATAGAGACAGATAAAATAGGGAGGATTATGGAGTGAGTAGGTTTTCCCTTGCTCATGTGCCCATTAATAGGTGACACCATCAATAGACATGGGGAGGAATTTATTATTATGCCATAGATATAGATAAGAGCTAGGGAGGTAATCCATATAATGCCACTATATCAATCCTTGACTAGTGGGACCCTAATTGATATAGGCTCATAACTAGTATCACCCATATTGGATAGAGGAAATCCATCTAGGACAATAGAGTCATGTGCAACAATAATGATTTCTTAGGGTAGGAGAAGATTGTAGAGGAGGCAACAACAATGAATATTATCAATCCTAGGGAGGAGGCAATATTGGATGAGGAAGACGAATATAAGTATGGATGCTCATGGATGAGATATACATGTCCAAGGTGATAGTGGACTTCACCATCCTAGAGGAGGACTAGACTAGAAAACTTGGTGACTAAGGTACACCCTACTAACCTATTTTGGATTTAACCGAATGTATTTTTATAATTTTAGCTTTATATTAGCATCTAATATTTATGTGCTTACAAAAATGATCCAAGGATGAAGGCAATTTTCATTTACTTCATCCTCAGAAAGCAAAACATTTTAGTTTTAGGCCTTGTGCTATTTGTATGTTGAATTAGAAATAGGTTAGAGTTCAATTTAGTCAAATATGTATCTTAGGAGAATTTTAGGTGTTATTCAATCAATCCATAAAAGACTAAGCTCTAAGCTAACAAATTGCCCATATCCTCAAGGTGAGAGGGAGAAATACATGATAGATTTGCTAAGAGACCCTTTACAGTCTCGTTTCCCATCCCAAACCTATTAGAAAAAAGTTTAGAAAGTAGTTGGGCTCATAAATCACTCAAGTTACACAACCAAAATAATGTAGGATTATTCACACATGTACACAATACACTAGCTAAGAAAAAATGAAGATTATCACAATAAATTAGTTAGAAAGAGAGAGGGGTAACTATCCCATAGGTTATAAAGTGAAATAGGGGCAACTATCCCTACCACCATAGGCTAGAAAGTGAGACAAGCCATAACTCGATCTAATCCCATAGGTTTGAAAGAGATAGAGCACCAAACACCCCTAAACCTAGAGGTCATAAAGTGAGAGATCCCTATACAAAAGCTATTTAGGATGATACATGTAAATATTTATATCATGAGTAAACCTCAATAGTTATTTAGGATGATACGAGTAAAAACCAGTGAAGATTAATGATTTCTTCTTTATACCATATTTAATTTGTTAATCTTATTATAATTTATTTTTGAAATCTTGTGGTCTATTAACAAGCTCCTAAATAATATGGAAAGAACTATCTTGTCCTTAATAAATAACTTGGAAAGTGTTTGTGATGGCCCCTTACAAGATCTTTGTTATTTATTTATTTTAATTATATATATTTTTATATTGTTATAATTTGAGTGAGTTTAATCATAGAATTATAGAAATTTAAATAAGAAGTTTAAGGTTCTAATTTAATGAATAAAATATATAATAATTAAAATTTGTTAAACTAAACATATATTAAGTAAATGATTGTTACAAATTTATTAATAAATTGTTGGATAATTTAAAAAAAATGACTCAAACCTTAAATTTAAACTGTTAAATAATTTTAAAGTACATTTTTTAAATAATTTGAAAATATTTGGACTATTAAATTATTTAAAATATAGGTTAAATAAGTTGAAAATTAATACCTAGCCACGGCTCAATTTCCTTTATTCTTAACGTTACTTCAATACTTACTATGAACCTTTTTGGCCTTTTAGTAAAGACATGTTTCACAATTACAAGGTTCTACTTTTGACTTAATAAATTTTATATGCATATTATTATTATTAATTTTTGATTGTGTACTGGTAAATCCTCTTTCTTTCATTAGATGTGTTATTATTGGGATTTATACACATTGATATGTGATGTATTGTGACGTATATGATTCATTTAGGATAAAGACATTATTCCCCCTCGCAAAAAAAGAAAAAAATTGATCTTAATAGTGAATGTTCTAGGTGTCTACCTATCTTTACTTCATTTACCTTGGTAACATTTGTATTGTACTATTTACATGAATCTAGCCCCAGTAAAAATTAATTACATAAAGAATGATTGACTAAATATGATTCAGTATATAAAAAAATATTAAAATAACAAGGGAAGTCATATAATTATTCTTAAACAACAATAGACTAAGTCAAATATTATTTTAATGGCATTTACAAGCACTTTAAATTTGTTGTAGGACATTCCTCATTTGACTACATCTCTTGCAATTTTTTTCAACTCTATTGCTCTTGTCCTCATATCAATCCATTCACCACCCAACTAATAAATATCTTTGAGTAAAAAATAATATATATTTGATTCAACAAACTATTGACACTATTAAAACCCTATATAAAGAAGATCCTATTTTGTTTTACCAAAGGTTGTTTAATTACACAAGGCACATGAGGATGCTACCATATTGAAACAAGTAACATCTTGTGTAAACAATGACAACATAGGGAGAAAAATGATAGTGATACAAACAATAATTTTAGTCAAGCCTTTAACACTGAAAATGAGAATGCTCCTACTCTTGTTATTTCTAAGGTGGGTGTAGGGCATTACCAAGTAGGTTCAATGGAATTTCCTATCTTAGATGATAATGATGATCAACTTGATATATTTTTTTATACAATTTATAGTAGTAATTTGTTTACCTACTATATGCTTAAGAATACTAAATTTAATCAATACAAAGCTAGGCTATATAGGCATAGAAAAAATAATATTTCTATTATCTCTACTTAAAAAAAATTGTATAGGTTAGGTGAAACATGAATTATTCCATTACCTAGGCATTTAACAAAGGATGAAATCTATCAACTTCAAAACTATAATGTTGTGTTTTATGTTTCTATAAATATTAATTCTAGTATAGACTAAACATGTCCTCAACTAGAGTAAACTATTGGGTCAAGCTCTATTAAAATTTCTCTAGTAGTTTTAGGACCACCACTAAAAGTGGGAATCCTAGTCAATCCTAATTCCAAGTATTTATAGGCCTGCTCCTATTGTTTTCCTAACCCCTAAAGATTGTTTGAACCATAATAATTTTGCTATACCTATATTGCTTTACTTTTTTATGAAATTTCTTGGCAAATATGACCAGCCCTTAATATGATGATATTTGTTCTTGTTGATTTCTAGGAGATAAAGTGTTCATGTGTTTCTTAGTATCCCTACTAGACTATTTCTAGATATACAAATATTTTCATACTCGAATAGAATATGTGACAAGCGAATTAATGAATTGATTGATCCTACATCCTCTTGTCCAACTAGGCATTTGATCGAAGCTATTTTTTATTGATCTAACAACTAGGGTTGTCATAAAAGCCTTAATGAGAATTTATAAGCAATTAAGATCTTACTCTTATAAACATATTCCTATATTTCTCAACACTCAATATCCCTCTCATAGCCTTTCTATGATTAGGGGAAATACATGCAAAATAACCTATAATACAATTCCCTAATAATATGCTCTTCCTCCTATCATTTACCAATAATAAAATGATCCTAGAATTTTTGTATGCTAGAGAAGAAAGACTTCCATGGCAGTATTACAAGAGAGGGTTTCTTGAAGAACCTAATCATAAATGGGGAAGACATAAGTGGTCTAACTATGTTTTTTAGATTGAAATTAATTTTGAATTAGAGAATATTCCCCCTTCTCCAAACCATTTTGAAGAATGCAGTATCATTAATGGTAAACCTACCATAGATGTTAACATAGATACGTCCTCTAGAAACTACACAATCAAAATTAGGATTGGCCTATATGCTAAAGACAAAGCGACCTTTATTGTTTTTCTTAAATAATATAAGGATGTCATTGCATGGGAATATTTTAGCATGCCCAGAATGGATGGATATTTGGTTTTCCATAATAATTTTATAATGTTACTTATAAATATGCCTCTCTCATTCAACAAAAGTAAAGGATATTATCTCCACTCATTCATTACCTGTGCAAAATAAAACTCCAAAAATTGTTATATGCCAATTTTATAAGACATGTAGATTATTTAGGATGGGTTTCCAATATTTTACCTATGAAATAGAAATTAAAGAATGCTATATGGATCTGTTGTGATTTTAGCAACATCAATCTAGCTTATCCCATGTATAACTTCCCTTTACCTCTATTGATACTATAGTAGATTCTACCATAGGTTATCAAATGTTATCCCTTATGGATTGCTATTCATGGTATGACCAAATATAGATTATCCTAAGGATAAAAAAAAATGATATTTACGATGCCTTAGAGAATATATTGTTAAGTTGTCATGCCTTTTTGACTAAAAAATATTTGTGGTACTTATTAATGGGCTATGAAAATAATATTTTATGAATTAATTGAAAAGATAGTGGAATCTTATGTAGATGACCTATCAGGTAAGACTAAAAAGTGGTCCAATAATCCAACTAGCCTTTAGGGCATGTTTGAGCAATTATGCTATTAGAAGTTCAGGCTTAATTCTAAGAAGTGTGTTTGGTGTTACTAGTGGTTGACTACTAAGATTTATGGTGTCTCACAGGGGTATAGACAACAATAGAGACAATATCAAAACCATTTACACTATGTCATCCCCTACAATTATTAAAGATTTTAAATCCTTCTTGTAGAATCTTGAATCCATTATGTGATTTATTCTTAAGTTCACTTTTAAATCTTACCCATTGAATCACTTCCTTAAAAAATATGTGAAATTCAAGTGTGAAGAAAATTGTAACAAGGATTTTCTACAATTTAAGAAATTTTATTTATGTTCCCCAACTCTTTGCCCACCCAACCTAGATAAGTTGTTTATATTATATACATCATCCACTCAAGTTTTCTTGGGAGTTGTCCTTGCTCAACAATATCATAACAATAAAGATTATATCATGTACTAGATTAGTTGAACAATACTTCTAGCACAAACTGGATACACTTCCATGGAGAAGGATTGCATATACATATACTTTTTATGTAACAAGCTAAGGAATTATATGTTATATTAGACTACTTATGTGGTCATTAAATTTAACCCCCTGAGTCATCTATTTCAAAAGCATTGCATTCCTAGTGACACTTGACAAAGAAAATGGATCACTATAGTGCAATAATTTGATCTCCATATTATTACACAAAAATTTATTAAAGTTTAAGTGATTGTTTATCAATTGGCAAAAACTCTTAACCCCATACAACAGCCACTAAATAAGACATTGTGTGATGAGTACATAGTGGTTATTTCAAATGCCCCTCATGATATTGTCATATTTCCTTCCTCCATTACCTCTAATATTATTTAGGAGTCTATTCCTTATGATCTTACTAAGTAGGAAAAGGCCCTCTTAGAGTCTTGTAAGGAAACCAAGAGGCATTATGAAGCAAAGGATAAATCTAAAGTTGGCACACATTAAACTTCTCAAATATCTGACAAAAATCCCCACCCTAACACTTGGATCCTTCACATTGATGGAGCCAAAAATGAGTTTGGGATAGGATAATGGTATCTTTCTCAAGTATTCAAATGGTCAGTTGTTTCTATGGCCTTATACTTAATTTTTTTGGCTATTTCTAATAATGTAGCATAATATGAGGTTTTAATATTAGGACTCCTAACTACCCAATGTATGCATGTTAAACACATCAAAGTGTTAGGTGACTCTCAAATTATAGTTCATCAGATCACTAGTGAATATGCTATCAAAGCTCCCCATTTGATCTCGTATCACCAAGTGACTATTAATTGATCAATGATTTTGAGTCCTTATCCATTAAGAATTCCTCTAAGGGTAAAATGCTAAGGATGATTCCCTACCCACTTCAACTAGTAAATTCATACCACATAAAAACATTTTTAAAAGTAATTTTATGGTAAAAGTTCATAATGATCCTATTATTTCTATCATTGATGGCTCGATGGATGTGCATATAATCAAGGTTAATATTATTGATTGCAAAACCCCTGTTGAAGATCCTTGGTATGGAAATATTTTATGCTTCTTTGATTGTCAATTCTATCAACCTACATCTAATGCTAAGTAGTGAGCTCGTATTCAAAAAAGGGTTGTTAGATATGTTGTTCTTGATAGGGTCCTATGCTACCATAATCTTTATGGTGTTCTCTTATGATGCCTTCCAAAACTTGAGGTACCCAAAGCTCTTTTTGATGTTCATAATGGTGATTTTGGAGGGAACTTTAGTGGTCATTCCTTAGCCTATAAACTATTATGAATGGTTTAATTTTGGCCAATAATGGTACTTGATTCTAATAAGTATGTTAATTATTACGATAGATAATAGTTCCACAAAGATGAAATCCATGTCCCTACTCACGTTCTTCATCCAATTGAGTCTCCACCTTTTTCCACTTGAGGTCTTGACCTTGTAGGACCTATATCTCCTATGTATTTATATAGGCATAAGTTTATCATCATAGTCATAAAATATTTTACAAAATGGGTGCAAGCTTTACTACCGAGAAATTATATGGCTTTCTTTGGTGTACAATGTACTCTCATTTTAGATAAAAGTATTCCTTAAAAATTTTAAAGAATGCAAGATTTGACATTTCAATTAGGGATTCAACACCATTTTTCTATACCTTATTATCCATAAAGGAATGGTTAAGTTAATTCTAGTAATAATATTTTGATCAGTATTTAGAAAAAAACAATTTAAAAATTAAATATAACATATATTACAATATTAAAATAAACAATATATTAATTATTAGTCAAATTTATATTTTAATGCTAATGTTAGATATTAGTTAATATAGATGTTAACCTATCCACCCATTATTCATTAACTAATACCCAGGTGTTGTAGGTGAGTTGGAGAGGAGAGGGAAATCCTCCAAGAGAGGTCCCAGGTTCAAATCTCCACCCTACCAAAAAGCTGAATTGGGTATCCAAAATCCAATTGATAATGTTGGTGCGGGCAGGGTCGGGTGTGACTCCCGGGTGACTTTGACAGTGTAGAACCCCTGTTCATGGTCTCTCAGACCAAGGCGGCCCCGCAAGGGGTTTTTCATTTATAAAAAAAATAAAAAATATATTCATTAACTAATATAGTTAATATTATTACAATTAGGTTATTTATACACTTAATATATAAGTTAATTGATAATAAGATTAGTTGCCTACAAGGAAAACATAGTGGTTTGGGCTTTGGCCTCTTTCAGGAGATCCAAATTGGTAACTGAGCTAGATTTTATAGTGGCTAGGGTCTATAGTGGTGACGTCTAAATTTGACCTGATGTCAGGCAAAGGTATTATCGATTCCCCTATGTATATATATGTGAGTTACCTATACGTAGATATATATTAATTATTATACCTTCTTTATATAACTAATAATTGAATGTCAGACTCGCCTTATAGAACTTTACAATGTAACCCAACATGCTTTATATGCAAAATCTACCAAACAACCACATACTAACTATATCATAGTTTTTAACACAGCTTAATTTTTAGATAACTATATTATAAAGTTTAAAACTATATAATTAATAAATTAGTATTAAAGTGAAATCCATTGCAACGAATAGCCAACATAAAATTGCATCATTGCTTCAACTTTGGGGCACCTGTTCCACTCATTTATAAATGGAACCCAAAAAAATCATTAAGAATGAAAAATAATGTTTGACTAATAATAATACATGTGGACAAAAAATTAAAAAAAAGTTTGGATTGTTCGTGGGGTGTGGTCTAGTTTCCCACCTAATATTATTTTATTCATTTTATTAAGGTATAAAATGCATTGATACTATCAAATGGGTGGTTGACATGTGGTCTACGATATATCCTATATACCTCATGATCTATTATATTACCTATTGGTAAAGGTATAGCAATCAACCTATTATATGACATTGTTAGGAACCTTATTGTAAAAATAAACTCATTCACATAAATATTGTAATTAAAACATAATTTCATGAAATAAATGTATATTCCAATATAAAATGTATATGTAAATGCAGAATTAAAGTAATCTCATAAAAAAAACACAAAATCATAGGCCTCTTCAAGAGGGCAACCTCCCTCAATACTTTCATTAATTTTTAAAAAATATGCATGCATTCATAGACCCCTATCTTTTAAAGATATACTTCATGCAACTCTAACCTAATGCTCAAGAGTTTTCTTCCATGTAAAGTGCCACTCGAGCTAGACTCTTCTACCAAACATAGATTACATTATTGATAATGATTACATGAAATGTCCCCACTTGTCTAGGCACCTCACTTGCCATATACCATTACAAAGTATTACAAAATAACATTATAAAGGGGTTCCCATGTTAGAAGGGGGTCATTACATAATCATATGAGAATTACAAAATTAGTTTTAGGATGGGGTCCTAACAAACATTTTATTAAACTAGTCAGGTAATATTAACTTAATTAAGTATACTTATTTCACCATTAACTTATAAATTTGATATACTATATAGGTGTAATAGTGATAGATCAAATGTATTAGTGGATTTGAATATTTCTATAGGTATAGTGTATAAATAGCTATAAATTAAATTTATGAGCTATAATAAGTTAATTTATATACTTATATTTTATTTCTTAGATATATGATGACCATTAACTATATTATATTTTATTTATTAAGGTCTATTTCTTATTGATAATTTATGAAAAAATATGTTAGGTTTTGGAAAGAATATTGTAAAACCTAAAATCTAATCTATGATGATAATTTCCTTTTAAAGAGGTGACCACAATATTGTTTCCCATTAGGACACATGTAAATGCATCCCTTTATCATGTTTATATCCTTATTTTAGGTTTTTGATAAAGTTAGTGCACAAAATGACAAGGTAAATATACACAAAAGATGACAAATTGGGTGTTAAAATGGAAAACAAACTATTGACTAATATGGATTGATGTTGTCCTATACAAGGAATAATAAAGTTAATTTATCCCCATCCCACATTAGCAGGATGAGCCTTTTCACTATTTACAAGTTAGTTGTCAACACTCTTTTTACAAATGCATATTGGACCTCTATAAGGACCACAAATGACACTATAAGGGATAACAAATTGTGAGTTCCTAAGAAAAAATAAAAAGAGCGATATATGATAGTTGAAGCAACAAGAAAGAAATTATGTGCTAAATAAATGTTTTGTTAGCTTAAATCTACTATCTATTCAAAATATAAATATTTTGAATAAATAGCAAAAAAATACAAAAATAATTTTTTTATAAGTTTAAATCTACTATCTATGTAAATAGAAGAAAAACGTAAAAACATTTTTTTTGCTATTTTATCAAATGGCATTATCTCAACAAATTATATTCCTCAATTTTCAAGAAGACCGAGGTTCAAATCTTGCCAAGGAATACATGCATAATTGCAAAGTTGTTATAATACCACTATGTGGTCATGATGTAATACATGTGGGGCATGTTTCAACCCCATATAAACAATTAAACAAATAGTTTCTTTAATCTACTATCTATGCAACATATAAATTTTTTGAAGAAAATAGCAAAAATTTACAAAAACATAATCAAATAATGCAAAAGCAAAGGAAACAAACGATGCTCCTAGTAATTCTAGATAGATGAAAATAATTATTGCTTACCCTATACGTCTTTAATTACCTGCAAAAATATCCAAAACATTGAAAACACTAGTTGAGTACAAAATATGCAAAAAATTGGATGCACAAATGAGGTTGGAGAGCTCAAATACCTAGAAACACAACCCTTATGATATTCCTACAAAACATAATAATATATCACACAAAACCATTTTGTAATTAAATATTTAAAAATATAAACAAGGGATACATTTTCGTTCTCACTTTTCATTTACATGTTCATAGCTAGCACTCTCACAACCACTACACACAAGATTATATTTATGCACAAATATAGTCAATGGTTAAACGATGAGGCAGTGTCAGTGAGGTAGATCCCCTAACAAAATTATGCATTTTTGAACAAAAAAGAAAATAAATTTTAAAATATAATTAAAGAACAAACATGTTGTTTAGGTATCTAGAAAATAATTAGGATAGCAACATAAAGCATCATTAAGACTGCCATGACATGCTAATCGTAGGGTCTAGGAAAGATAGTAACAAATGGCCTAAACATTTTCCTAAATGTCTTTAAAAACTTAGGTAAACCAAGATTGACACTTCTAAAAAAAGAGCAATTATAATAAAGTTGGTTACCATGGGAAAATATAGAGAATGATGTGATCCTAAAGAAAACTGACGATCATGGATGAAAGTGCCAATCATTGTAACTCAGTAAAAAGACTGACCATAGTTATAGAAAAATAGGGACAATCTTGGTATTGGTTAGAAACCAACAATCGTGATCAACATAAATGCAACATAATTTTTATGAGACTAAGCTTCTGATAGGAATGGCCCGACAATGGACATGGGAGGGGTCAAGGCCAAAAATGCAACTATGACTACCATGTTGTCAAGACTAGTACTAGTAAAGCGACTAAGACAGATAATAATAATAGGGCATTAAACAATCACCAATGGATATAGAGGGAGCTACTATGGATGCAAGGACAAATATAGTAGCATATAACAACAAAGGAACTATGACTTCTTATAGAGATTAGATTGGGTATCCTTTTGGATATCACATAAACGAGGCCTCACAAATGACTATGTTATGAGTTTATGTTATTTAGAGTATGATGACCAACACTTTATTATAGCATCCTACTCTAAATGAGCATGTTAATATTATTGTGACCTTGGAGAATGTCTATTTTATCTTTGACCTCTCCATCATAGGATAAAAATCATGAAATATCGTGATCTAGGAGACACGACTAATGCTTATCAAGTGGATGACCAAAGATAATAGACTACACATACAATAAATTATTTAATTGGAGTGGGTCTACACTACTACTATGATATCGTTCATGAGACATGTTGGGATCCTCCTCCCATTTTCCTTTGTATATTATCACAAAAGTACAAACAAGATTTCAACTGCACTACTATACCCTTTATACCTAAACCTAGAGGAGGGCTATAGAGGACCAAGAAAAGGATCTACATGGTGGAAGGCACCACTGAGAGTGTCATATCATGATCTATATTATAAAAGACCAAATGGCATGAAGGATTGGATTGATTTATCTATTGTAGGTTTGGACATATGAGCACTTTACCATGTATCATCCACTCAGTCTTCCTCTAAAGACATAATGCAAAGAGATTTAGGTTAGGATATGGGCACATGTGTAGGAGTGGGACATCCATATGTGCCATTGTATGCATATTCTATCTCATCAACTTATATAGATATCCTACAACCATTTATGGAAAATAAGATTCTAGGGCCTATAATAGTTGGCTACAATGTGGCCAATGATAGTTCTAAAAAACCATCACCACAAGGTGACAAAGACACATAGGATGGATCAGGAGGCTAGGATATTCAATGAGGCACCGTAAGAGAGAATACTCTCTTCATACCAGAGACTATAGAGGCATACACAAAATAGAGAGGAATATAAAGTGAGTAGGTTTTCCCATGCTCATGTACCCTTTAATAGGTGATACTATCAATAGATATGGGGAGGAAGTGATGCTTATGCTATAGAGATAGAGAAGACCTACGAGAGTAATCCCTATAACACCACTACATCAAGCCTTGGCTAGTGGGACCTTGATTGATATATGCTCATTACTAGTAGCACCCATATAGGATAGAGGAAAACCATCTAGGAGAGTAGAGCCATGGAGCAACAATAATTATTTCCTAGGGTAGGAGGAGATTATAGAGGTATCAACAAGACGGAATATTATCAATCCTAGGGAGGATATAATATTGAAAGAGGAGGGAGATGACTTTAAGGATGGATGCTCATGGAAGAGATGTGCATGTGCATTGTCAAAGTGGACATCACCATCCTAGAGAGCTCATTTATTGAGGAGGACTAGACTAGACAACTTGGTGACTAAGGTACACCCTCCTGACCTATTTTGAATTTAACCCAATCTACATTTTTATGATTTTAGCTTTATATTAGCATTATGGTGCATGATGCTAAGGTTACAAAAATGATCCAGGAATAAGGGAAATCATCATTTACTTCATCCTCAAAAAGTAAAAGCATTTTAGTTTTAAGCCTTGTTGTTCTATTGGTGTGTTAAATTAAAACTAGGTTAGGGTTCAATTTAGTCAAAGAAGTATCTTCAGAGAAATGTTGATGTTCTTTAATCAATCTATCAAACACTAAGTTGTAACCTAACAAACTACCCATATCCTCAAGGTGAGAGGGGAAAAAGACATGACGAATTCCCCAAGACGCCCTTCATGATCTCTTTTCCCATCCCATTCCTATTAGCAAAGATTTTGGAAAGTAGTTGGACTCATAAATCACTCAAGTCCCACAACCAAATCAATTTGGGATTACTCACACATGCACACACTACACTAGCTAGGCAGAAAAGAAAGAACATCACAATGAATCAGTTAAAAAAAAAAGAGAAAACTATCCCACAAGTTAGAAAGTGAAAGAGGGCCAACTGTCCCTACCCCATACGCTAGAAATGAGACAATCCATAACTCCATCTAACCCCATAGATTTGAAAGAGAGAGAGGACCAACTACTCCTAACCTAAATATTAGAAAGTGAGAGAACCATACACACAAGCCATGATTTGACATTAATAATGTTAAAAAATCCCACATGACTCGGACTAAGAGCTTGTACCTTTAAACCTTTTACCCTATTAACAAATTTAAACCAATTATCCTATTAACAAAGAATTTGGTAGGAAGTAGGGCTCATAAACCGTTCAAGTTCCACAACCAAATCAACAACCAAATTAATATATGATTATTCATGGACGCACATACTATATTATCTACGCAGAAAATATACCACTTCATAAAAAAGAAATTTTATAAAAACGTCAAAATGACTCGAGGACCAACTACACTCACAAAAGGAAGGGAACCGAAAGAGACAAGGAACAAGATATTGAAGAACATAACACGCGAATTGGTTTAAAATCCCCAACAATTATAACACGGGTTCGAAGAGAATCTTTCTAAGGTTATGCATAAGGGGTCGCCCCAAAATGTATTTATAAAAATTTGACGAATCAATTTTGAAATTTAGGCAAATAGTGTCCAAATGCATAGTTCACTATTATTAAAGGCAATGTTGGAAATTTAAACTTAAAATGGTCAAATTATTATAAAATTGAGGCGAACTGACCCAATAAAAAAATTGCACCCAAAACTTTTTTGCTAATGGATCCTTGTCAAGGGTCCCAAATATTAACCAATTCCAAATTTCAAAAATCCTAATTTTAACCAACTTGGCAATAAATAACCACTATGCATAACCATAAATATTTTCCACGTGTTCTTTCATTTCCTCAGCGGAATTCCCAAAGCCATCTGTATTCCTGTAAAACAATTGCATAGCCCTTGCAGTGTTGAAAAGAAGTGTTCTGTAACACTTTGGTATCGGCCCAGGCTTTAGGAACTCGTAATGTAATTTAGCGAGGGCTTCTTCGGTCCCTTAGCATTGAACGCACGAAACCAATTCACCTCGATCTCTCTCCATCTTCACAATTGAAAAGTGGAAACAACAGCATATTAGAGAGATTTATGAGAGGCCAAGTGTGCAACTACTACAAGTTAAAAACCATAGAAAGTACTTAATACTGACCTTGTAAGATCTGAGATCATTTATTAAACGCCCTGTCAAAGCTACAAGACATTGGAAATCGGATCGAAAGTCAAGCTGCTCTAGCATCTCTAGAGATTTCGCCAAATGAACCTTCGAGAGAGCATTTATCTCTTCCATGACCTTTTCACCTGGAAAGTTGATCTGTGAACATCTATACAAGCTTAGTATATCCAATAATCCTCCTATGTGTTGATCACCAGAGAGGTTGGCCTCTGCTTTGATATTTTCCAGGGCGTCTGCCACAATTAAAAAGTAAAGATTAAGATCAACTTGATTCTAAAATTTGAAAACCTCAAGTTTTGGTTTGTATACCAGTTGAAACATGAAATCTAAATAAAAGTATACCTGCAGATACATCGTACCCGTTCATCCTCAGGAGTCTAAACCCAGTAGCAGTCATATCAATATCGGGAAAAAGACTATCCCTTCCAAATCCAATGCCCTTTTCGTCCCAGTGGCTGAAAAAATCATTTATAAGAGTAATATTGTTTCCAGTGCCAATCGACTACCTCTTCAATGCCCTCCAGGTAGGATTTTGGCTATGTTGTACTACCTGGAAGGCATTCAAGAGGTAGTCGATTGGTTTTGAAATTCGCCAGGTTAGGTGGAACTTCACTTTTTAAGGTGGAAGTCCCGCTTTTGGTTGATTTGCTTCATAACAGATGACTCAAAATCAGGAAGGTCCAAGCTCAGCACTTTGGCTTCATTCAGCATTGCAGGAAAGACCATCTGAAATCCTTTCAGAAAGCCGTGATTGCCTATTGCTTCGCTTCCCATTGATTCTGCATCGCTTTGTACAAAATCGAGATCTGGAACAAGCCAAATGTAAAACCAACCACCGAAATTTAAAGAGATGCACTAGGCGATAATTTAAAGAGATGCATGCATGACATTCCCATTATTGGCGTCACCACTGGAGACAAAACACACGAAAAACAAACTTACCTCTGCTGCTGCAGTAAACAAACGCACCTGAAACAACAAACAATTAGAGAAACAAACACAGGTTACCAGTCAAAATAACAGAGTTCAAATTAGCTGTAACAGAATACACAGATGAATATATTTGTACTATTTTTTTTAGATAACAGCTGCTGCTCTTACAGCACTACAACTTTTCTGGGCTCTGTTTTTTTATTTTTTTTAAATAGGGTTCATCTCCCAAACCTTACAAAACAGGGGATGATTTGACGTCTTACAAACTTATCATATATTAAATTTGAGGTCATTTTCTATTTTAGGAACCACACCTAAAAAACATCAATATATGTTTTGTATGGAAGACGAGGATATCTATAGAAAATACTCACAAATACAAAAGAAGATAGTAGTTTAGAAGGTTAGTAGATTGGTAAGTTTTGGATGCTTATTAAAAAGAGATTTGAGTTCAAATCTTAGAGCATGCTTGTTTGCAAAGTAGTAGTATGACTTGAATTGGATGAGTACACATTAACCTCAACAGCCCTAACAATCACAAAGTGGAATAGGGATTATAAAGAGCAACCCTAAGATTTGAACCTTGATAGTAAAAAAGGAGTGTAGATGTTCAAGCCTTGGGGGCACAGCCTGTTTGCAAAGGTTCTGAGTACACCGACATGTATCAACATGTACAAATCCTGAACACAGATGAACAATAATGAGACAGAATAAATTTAGTGAAAGCAACCTCTCTAATTTAAACCCTAACTTGTAATTTACTAAAATAATGTAGTAACAACTCTTCTACCTAACCTAAAAAACAATATATAAAAAAATAATAATAATATAAAAGAAAACTTTCCAATAACCACGTGCCAAGTGTCAAGCCCTTTGCTTCATGGTAATAAGATTTTCAAAATCTGTCCTTTCATGAGTATTTAGTTTGGTTCTCCAAGTGTCAGGCCCGTTGATGTGCTTCATGGTAATAAGATTTTCAAAATCTGTCCTTTCACGAGCATTTGTTTTGGTGTCTCCAAGTATGGTAAAGTGAAATATATAAATAAATGTTATAACGTTACTGAAATTAATATTTTTTAATCAATATTAAAAATATTAATCAAAATATTGTTGGATAAAGGAGAGACAAACGTAGCAACCATGATAAAAATAAAATAAAAATTCTCAAGATTCCTTCTCTAATGAACATTTTTCTTGGTTCTTCAAGCATGTGAAAAGTGAAAAGTTTGCTTCTCAAGGTTCCTTCTCTAATGAACATTTTTCTTGGTTCTTCAAGCATGTGAAAAGTGAAAAGTTTGCTTCATGGTAACTAAGATTTTCAAAAATTGTCCTTCATGAGCATTTATTTTGGTTCTCCGTCAATTATATAAATAAATAAATGTCATAAGGCTATTGAATTAATATTATTGAAAATTTATTATATAATTAAAATTGAAGGTGTTTTAGGTTCATGGGTTTGAATTAGGATAGTTAAGAATGTTTACATGGAAGTTTTAATTTTTATAATTGTCATACAATTGTTATAAGACCATTTAATATATCAATTAAAATGTTATGATAATATAAATATGATGTAATACTGGAATAATTATATTATTAATAAAATTTTATTTAATATTATATTAAAAAAAAATTATTTTTTAAAATTTTATATCATTGTTATGCACGGGTTAATCAATGTTATTTTGTATCTCATTACTGGTTTTATGTTTATATTTGAATTATTTCATGTAATGCATTAAATGCATATATAAATTTATCAACTAACTAATGCATTAAACTTATTAATTGATATTATCAATTAAATTTATTGTACCAATAATAATAATAGTATTAAATATAGTAGAATATGGGCTATAATAATATCTAACATATACTAGTTAATGGATATTAGATCCATTAGTTATGGATAATAAGGCATATAATATTTTTGAGCTAGGTGCAGCCACAATATTGTCATTATTGGCAACACACTCAGATGGACAGGTTGATGCAGTAGATAGTTGTTCGGAGGTTGTTCGTAGTATGTGCAGTGGTGTTCAATGCTTATGAGAATGTTTGTGATGTTCAGGTGAAGTTGTTACAAGTTGTTCGTGCAAATTTGCAAAAGTTGCAAAAATCGTCAGGAAGTTGCCAAAGTAGCAAAAAAAGTTGTCAAAGTGGCAAAATGTCAATGGAATATGTTGGACAACCCAAGATACTATTTGGAGGTTTTTTTATCATTAGCAAGTGTGGTTGCAGTGTTGGAACGACCGGTTGCTTCGTCGATGCATTGTTGGTCAAGAAACTGCAGCTGTAAAATCTGCATCGAAGGTCACTTTATAGAAGGAATATTAAGCAATCCATGAGGAATTGGTCCTCAAATATTTTACTGGAGGTAGCTGGATATACGGAGAGCTTAAATTTTAAATTTCAGCCCAAACAGAGTCCAGAGGAAGAAGCGATGAGCGTTTCAAAATGGCTGTAGAGCACTTTTTCAATTTATGTGACATGTAAAATCAGCGCCATAGGCCACTTTTTCGGAGGCATATTAAGAAATATGTGAGGAATCAAACTTCAAAATTTTTCTTGGAGGTAGTCTGATATACAGAGAACTTATGTTTTAAATTTTAGCCTGAATGGAGACCCAAGGAAGAAACGATAGCTCTTGCAAAATACCTTCGTAGCACTTTTTTCAGTTTTGGGCAGCCAAGTGCTTTTGCACTCGAATACTCAAATTCATATTTTCTTGTTGCCGAATGTACTGTTTAAGTGTTATTTCACGTATAGCTCATCGAATTGAACATCTTTTCTTTTTGGTCGGAGTAATTTCGAGGCCTCCAAGTTGAGAACAAGTAATGTGCACAACACTTTGTCCATGAACTGTTTGACAAAATGCCTCTGCAAAATAAAAGTGAAATTTAAAAAGGTCATAACTTTTGATCCGTAACTCCTTTTGAGTCCGTTATTTTTCCAACGCGTGCAAAATTTTAAAATATAGAAGAACGTTATGTCTCCCATGGGAGACGTTATTGAATGCTGAAACGATCATCTTGCAGCTCGAAATTTATTAGGAAGTTGAAGTGTTGAAAGTTGAAGGGATTGCAAAAAGGTTTTTAAAAAGGAGTCAGTGTGATTTTTAAAAAGGAGTCAATGTGAGTACAAATAAGAGTGTGAGATTAAGATTCAGATCGGATGAGATTATTCAGAGTGGATGTGTAGAGAGAAGCAATGAGCTAGACCACTTAAGGTCTTTTAGAACGAAGATCAGATTTTCTACTATAGTTTTTATTTTTGTCGAGTGGATGCTTGGCGATGAGGGTCGATGCTCCTTGTAGTTGGTGCTGCTAAAGTTCGGGTTGGTTGGTGTCATTCCCTGTAGTTGGTGCTACAAAAATATTGTAAATACTAAATTTTTTTGATGTTGGATTTGGATGGGAGTCCAAACAGTCCTTGGCACAGTGGTTTTCCCACATCAAGTTTTCACTATAAATACGGTGTTATGTGATGCATGTTTGTGTGATTGTTTGTTTTGATTTGATTTCGTAGTTGGATTAAATTTTAATATACATTGATTCACCCCCCCTCCATGTCACACTTAGTTCAACAATTGGTATTAGAGCGAGGTTCCTGAATAGGCTTAATCGACTAGGGTGATCTTGGAAGTAACACAATGGCAAGAGGTGAAGGCTTCTCTTCAAATAAGGTACCGCTTTTTAACGAAACTAATTATACTTTTTGGAGAATCAGGATGTAAAAATATCTATGTGCATTGTGATACGATATTTGGGAATCAATAAGCAGTGGATATACACCACCCGCCACTCCTCCAACCGATGCTACTGGTAAGAAACTGTTTGAGAATGACTCAAAAGCAAAGAATGCCATCATGTGTGGATTAGTGGACAACGAACTAGTAAAGATTATGGGTTGTAAAATGACAAAGAAAATATGGGATAAACTAAAGAGCATTCATGAAGGAGACAATAAGATCAAGGAGGTCAAGTTACAAACACATCGAGATTAGTTCAAAGGATTAAATATGAATGAAGATGAGAATATAGAGGCCTACCAGTTAAGAGTAAATGAAGTCATAAATGCTATCAGAGGACTTGAAGAGGAAATCAAATACTCGGTAATCATCAAAAAAGTATTAAGATCTCTTTCTCAAAGGTTTGATTCTAAAGTTTCTATAATAGAAGAAGCTAAAAATTTTAATACTCTTACTATATATGAGTTGTATGGTTCTTTAACCGCCTATGAAATGATAATAGGAAAAGCTAAATCTATAGATAAAAAAGCTATCTTTATCTATAGTGGTTTGGGCTTTGGCCTCTTAAGCTAAACCACTTAATATATAAGTTAATTGATAATAAGATTAGTTGTCTGCAAGGAAAACATAGTGGTTTGGGCTTTGGCCTCTTTCAGGAGATCCAAATTGGTAATTGAGCTAGAGTTTATAGTGGCTAGGTTTTATGGTGGTGATGTCTAAATTTGACTTGATGTCAGGAAAAGGTATTACTGATTCCCCTATGTATATATATGTGAGTTACCTATACGTAGATATATATTAATTATTATATCTTCTTTATATAACTAATAATTGAATGTCAGACTTTCCTTATAGAACTTTACAATGTAATCCAACATTCTTTATATGAAACCTCTACCAAACAACCACATACTAACTATATCATAGTTTTTAACACAACTTAATTTTTAGATAACTATATTATAAAGTTTAAAACTATCTAATTAATAAATTAGTATTATAGTGAAACCCATTGCAACGAATAGCCAACATAAAATTGCGTCATTGCTTCAACTTTGGGGCACCTGTTCCACTCATTTATAAATGGAACCCAAAAAAATCATTAAGAATGAAAAATAATGTTTGACTAATAATAATACGTGTGGAAAAAAAATAAAGAAAAATTTTGGATTGTTCGTGCGGTGTAGTCTAGTTTCCCACCTAATATTATTCTATTCATTTTATTAAGGTATAAAATGCATTGATACTATCAAATGGGTGGTTGACATGTGGTCTACGATATATCCTATATACCCCATGATCTATTATATTACCTATTGGTAAAGGTATAACAATCAACCTATTATATGACATTGTTAGGAACCTTATTGTAAAAATAAACTCATTCACATAAATATTGTAATTAAAACATAATTTCATGAAATAAACGTACATTTCAATATAAAATGTATATGTAAATGCAGAATTAAAGTAATATCATAAAAAAACACAAAATCATAGGCCTCTTCAAGAGGGCAACCTCCCTCAATACTTTCATTAATTTTAAAAAAGATACATGCATTCATAGACCCCTATCTTTTAAAGATATACTTCATGCAACTCTAACCTAATGCTCGAGAGGTTTCTTCCATGTAAAGTGCCACTCGAGCTAGAATCTTCTACCGAACATATATTACATTATCAATAATGACTACATGAAATAGCCCCACTTGTCTAGGAACCTCACTTGCCATATACCATTACAAAGTATTACAAAATAACACTATAAAGGGGTCCCCATGTTAGAAGGGGGTCATTACATAATCATATAAGAATTACAAAATTAGTGTTAGGATGGGGTCCTAACAAACATTTTATTAAACTAGTCAGCTAATATTAACTTAATTAAGTATACTTATTTCACCATTAACTTATAAATTTGACATAATATATAGGTGTAATAGTGATAGATCAAATGTATAAGTGGATTTGAATATTTCTATAGGTATAGTGTATAAATGGCTATAAATTAAATTTATGAGCTATAATAAGTTAATTTATATACTTATATTTTATTTCTTAGATATATATGGCCATTAACTATATTATATTTTATTTATTAAGGTCTATTTCTTATTGATATTTTATGTAAAAATATGTTAGGTTTTGGAAAGAATATTGTAAACCCTAAAATCTAATCTATGATGATAATTTCATTTTAAAGAGGTGACCACAATATTGTTTCCCATTAAAACACGTGTAAATGCATCCCTTTATCATGTTTATATCCTTAATTTAGGTTTTTTATAAAGTTAGTGCACAAAATGACAAGGTAAATATACACAAAAGATAACAAATTGGGTGTTAGAATGGAAAATAACTATTGACTAATATGGATTGATGTTGTCCTATCCAGGGAATAATAAATTTAATCCACCCCCATCCCACATTAGGAGGATGAGCCTTTTCACTATTTACAAGTTAGTTGTCAACACTCTTTTTACAAATGCATGTTGGACCTCTATAAGGACCACAAATGACACTATAAGGAATAGCAAATTGTGAGTTCCTAAGAAAAAATAAAAAGAGCAAAATATGATAGTTGAAGCAACAAGAAAGAAATTATGTGCTAAATAAATGTTTTGTTAGCTTAAATCTACTATCTATTCAAAATATAAATCTTTTGAATAAATAGCAAAAAAATACAAAAAAAAAAATTCTGTAAGTTTAAATCTACTATCTATGGAAATAGAAGAAAAATGCAAAAACATTTTTTTTGCTATTTTATCAAATGGCATTATCTCAACAAGTTATATTCCTCAATTTTCAAGAAGACTGAGGTTCAAATCTTGCCAAGGAATACATGCATAATTGCAAAGTTGTTATAATACCACTATGTGGTCATGATGTAATACATGTGGGGCATGTTTCAATCCCATATAAACAATTAAAAAAATAGTTTTTTTAATCTACTATCTATGTAACATATAAAGTTTTTGAAGAAAATAGCAAAAATTTACAAAAGCATAATCAAATAATGCAAAAGCAGAGGAAAAAAACGATCCTCCTAGAAATTCTAGCTAGATGAAAATAATTATTGCTTACCCTATACGTCTTTAATTACCTGCAAAAATATCCAAAACATTGAAAACACTAGTTGAGTACAAAATATGCAAAAAATGGGATGCACAAATGAGGTTGGAGAGCTCAAATACCTAGAAACACTACCCTTATGATATTCCTAAAAAGCATAATAATATATCACACAAAACCATTTTGTAATTAAATATTTAAAAATATAAACAAGGGATACATTTTCATTCTCACTTTTCATTTACATGTTCATAGCTAGCACTCTCACAACCACTACACACAAGATTATATTTATGCACAAAGATAGTCAATGGTTAAACGATGAGGTAGTGTCAGTGAGGTAGACCCCCTAACAAAATTATGCATTTTTGAACAAAAAGGAAAATAAAATTTAAAATATAATTAAAGAACAAACATGTTGTTTAGGTATCTAGAAAATAATTAGGATAACAACATAAAGCATCATTAAGACTGCCACGTCATGCTAATCGTAGGGTCTAGGAAAGATAGTAAAAAAAGGCCTAAACATTGTCCTAAATGTCTCAAAAAACTTAGGTAAACCAAGATTGACACTTCTAAAAAAAAAGCAATTATAATAAAGTTGGATACCATGGGAAAATATAAAGAATGAGGTGATCCTAAAGGAAACTGATGATCATGGATGAAAGTGCCAATCATTGTAACTCAGTAAAAAGAGTGACCATAATTATAGAAAAATAGGGACAAGCTTGGTATTGGTTAGAAACCAACAATCATGATCAACATAAATGCAACATAATTTTTATGAGACTAAGCTTCTGATAGGAATGGCCCATAGAAAGACGATGGACATGGGAGGGGTCAAGGCTAAAAATGCAACTATGACTACCATGTTGTCAAGGCTAGTACTAGTAAAGTGACTAAGACAGATAATAATAATAGGGCATTAAACAATCACCAATGGATATAGAGGGAGCTACTATGGATGCAAGGACAAATATAGTAGCATATAACAACAAAGGAACTATGACTCCTTATAGAGATTAGATTGGGTATCCTTTTGGATATCACATAAACGAGGCCTCACAAATGACTATGTTATGATTTTATGTTATTTAGAGTATGATGACCAACACTTTCTTATAGCATCCTACTCTAAATGAGCATGTTAATATTATTGTGACCTTGGAGAATGTCTATTTTATTTAACCTCTCCGTCATAGGATAAACATCATGAAATATCGTGATCTAGGAGACACGACTAATGCTTATCAAGTGGGTGACCAAAGATAATAGACTACACATAGAATAGACCATTTTATTGGAGTGGGTCTACACTACTACTATGATATCGTTCATGAGACATGTTGGGATCCTCCTCCCATTTTCATTTGTATATTATCACAAAAGTACAAACAAGATTCCAATTGCACTACTATACCCTTTATACCTAAACCTAGAGGAGGGATATAGAGGACCAAGAAAAGGATTTACATGGGGGAAGGCACCACTGAGAGTGTCATATCATGATCTATATTATACCAAAGATCAAATGGCATGAAGGATTGGATTGATTTATCTATTTTAGGTTTGGACATATGAGCACTTTACCATGTATCATCCACTCAGTCTTCCTCTAAAGACATAATGCAAAGAGATTTAGGTTAGGATATGGGTACATGTGTAGGATTGGGACATCCATATGTACCATCGTATGCATATTCTATCTCATCAACTTATATGGATATCCTACAACCATTTATGGAAAATAGGATTCTAGGGCCTATAATAGTTGGCTACAATGTGGCCAATGGTAGTTCTAAAAAACCATCACCACAAAGTGACAAAGACACATAGGATGGATCAGGAGGCTAGGATATTCAATGAGGCGTCGTAAGAGAGAATACTCTCTTCATACCAGAGACTATAGAGACATACACAAAATAGGCAGGAATATAAAGTGAGTAGGTTTTCCCATGCTCATGTGCCCTTTAATAGGTGATACTATCAATAGATATGGGGAGGAAGTGATGCTTATGCTATAGATATAGAGAAGACCTACGAGAGTAATCCCTAAAACACCACTGCATCAAGCCTTGGCTAGTGGGACCTTGATTGATATATGCTCATTACTAGTAACACCCATATTGGAGAGAGGAAATCCATCTAGGAGAGTAGAGCCATGGAGTAGCAATAATTATTTCCTACGGTAGGAGGGGAAAAAAACATGACATACTAGCAAACACTAAGTTGTAAGCTAACAAACTACCCATATCCTCAAGGTGAGAGGGGAAAAAAACATGACAAATTCCCTAAGACGTCTTTCATGATCTCTTTTCCCATCCCATTCCTATTAGCAAAGAGTTTGGAAAGTAGTTGGACTCATAAATCACTCAAGTCCCACAACTAAATCAATGTGGGATTATTCACACATGCACACACTACACTAGCTAAGCAGAAAAGAAAGAGCATCACAATGAATCAGTTAAAAAAAGAGAGAGGAAACTATCCCACAAGTTAGAAAGTGAAAGAGGGCCAACTGTCCCTACCCCATACGCTAGAAATGAGACAATCCATAACTCCATCTAACCCCATAGGTTTGAAAGAGAGAGAGGGCCAACTACTCCTAACCTAAATATTAGAAAGTGAGAGAACCATACACACACACAAGCCATGATTTGATATTAATAATGTTAAGAAATCCCACATGACTCGAACTAAGAGCTTGTACCTTTAAATCTATTACCCTATTAACAAATTTAAACCGATTATCCTATTAAAAAAGAATTTGGTAGGAAGTAGGGCTCATAAACCATTCAAGTTCCACAACCAAATCAACAACCAAATTAATACATGATTATTCATGGACGCACATACTATATTATCTACGCAGAAAATATACCACTTCATAAAAAAGAAATTTTATAAAAACGTCAAAATGACTCGAGGACCAACGATACTCACAAAAGGAAGGGAACCGAAAGAGACAAGGAACAGGATATTGAAGAACATAACACGCGAATTGGTTTAAAATCCCCAACAATTATAACACGAGTTCGAAAAGAATCTTTCTAGGGTTATGTGTAAGGAGTCGGCTCCAAAATGTATTTATCAAAATTTGACGAATCAATTTCGAAATCCAGGTAAATAATGTCCAAATGCATGGTTCACTATTATTAAAGGTAATGTTGAAAATTTAAACTTAAAATGGTCAAATTATTATAAAATTGAGGCGACCTAACCCAAAAAAAAATTGCACCCAAAACTTAAATAAATAACCGCTATGCATAACCATGATTATTTCCCACGTGTTCTTTCATCTCCTCAGCGGAATTCCGAAAGCCATCTGTATTCCTGTAAAACAATTGCATAGCCCTTGCAGTGTTGAAAATAAGTGTTCTGTAACACTTTGGTATCGGCCCAGGCTTTAGGAACTCGTAATGTAATTTAGCGAGGGCTTCTTCATTCAGATGGTACATATAATCCAGAGCTTCTTCTTCTGTGCATCCAGGATGATCATTCATGTAGCATTGAACGCACGAAACCAATTCACCTCGATCTCTCTCCATCTTCATAATTGAAAAGTGGAAACAACAGCATACTAGAGAGATTTATGAGAGGCCAAGTGTGCAACTACTACAAGGTAAAAACCATAGAAAGTACTTCATACTGACCTTGTAAGATCTGAGATCATTTATTAAACGCCCTGTCAAAGCCACAAGACACTGGAAATGGGATCAAGAGTCAAGCTGCTCTAGCATCTCTAGACATTTCGCCAAATGAACCTTCGCCAGAGCATTTATCTCTTCCATGATCTTTTCACCTGGAAAGTTGATCTGTGAACATCTATACAAGCTTAGTATATCCAATAATCCTCCTATGTGTTGATCACCAGAGAGGTTGGCCTCTGCTTTGATATTTTCCAGGGCGTCTGCCACAATTAAAAAGTAAATATTAAGATCAACTTGATTCTAAAATTTGAAAACCTCAAGTTTTGGTTTGTATACCAGTTGAAACATGAAATCTAAATAAAAGTATACCTGCAGATACATCGTACCCGTTCATCCTCAGGAGTCTAAACCCTCCCTTCCAAATTCAATGACCTTTTCGTCCTAGCGGCTGAAAAAATCATTTACAAGAGTAATATAGTTTCCAGTGCCAATCGACTACCTCTTCAATGCCCTCCAGGTAGGATTTCGGCTATGTTGTACTACCTGGAAGGCATTCAAGAGGTAGTCGATTGGTTTTGAAATTCGCCAGGGTGGGTGGAACTTCACTTTTTAAGGTTGAAGTCCCGCTCTTGGTTGATTTGCTTCATAACAGATGACTCAAAATCAGGAAGGTCCAAGCTCAGCACTTTGGCTTCATTCAGCATTGCAGGAAAGACCATCTGAAATCCTTTCAGAAAGCCGTGATTGCCTATTGCTTCGCTTCCCATTGATTCTGCATGGCTTCTTATAAAATCGAGACCTGGAACAAGCCGAATGTAAAACCAACCAACGAAATTTAAAGAAATGCACTAGGCGATAATTTAAAGAGATGCATGCATGACATTCCCATTATTGGCGTCACCACTGGAGACAAAACACACGAAAAACAAACTTACCTCTGCTGCTGCAGTAAACAAACGCACCTGAAACAACAAAGAATTAGAGAAACAAACACAGGTTACCAGACAAAATAAGGGAGTTCAAATTAGCTGTAACAGAATACACAGATGAATATATTTGTACTAATTTTTTTTAGATAACAGCTGCTGCTCTTACAGCATTACAACTTTTCTGGGCTCTTGTTTTTTTGTTTTTTTAAATAGGGTTCATCTCCCAAACCTTACAAAACAGGGGATGATTTGACGTCTAACCAACTTATCATATATTAAATTTGAGGTCATTTTCTATTTTAGGAACCACACCTAAAAAAACATCAATATATGTTTTGTACGGAACACGAGGATATCTCACAAACACAAAAGTAGATAGTAGTTTAGAAAGTTAGTGGATTGGTAAGTTTTGGATGTTTATTAAGAAGAGATTTGAGTTCAAATCTTAGAGCATGCTTGTTTGCAAAGTAGTAGTACGACTTGACCTCAACAGCCCTAACAATCACAAGGTGGAATAGGGATTATAAAGAGCAACCCTAAGATTTGAAGTAGAAAAGGAGTGTAGATGTTCAAGCCTTGGAGGCACAACCTGTTTGCAAAGGTTCTGAGTACACCGACATGTATCAACATGTACAAATCCTGACAGATCAACAATAATAAGGCAGAATAAATTTAATGAAAACAACTTCCGTAATTTAAATCCTAACTTGTCATTTACTAAAATAATGTAATTGTAACTAACTCTTCTACATAACCTCTAATAAAATTATATATAAAAAAATAATAATAATATAAAGGAAAACCCTCAACAACCACATTGCAATTCTCAAGCCCTTTGATGTGCTTCATGGTAATAAGATTTTCATCCAACAACCACATTGCAATTGTCAAGCCCTTTGATGTGCTTCATGGTAATAAGATTTTCAAAATCTGTCCTTTCATGAGTATTTATTTTGGTTCTCCAAGTGTCAGGGCCTTTGATGTGCTTCATGGTAATAACATTTTCAAAATCTGTCCTTTCACGAGCATTTGTTTTGGTTCTCCAAGTATGGTAAAGTCAAATATATAAATAAATGTTATAACCTTACTGAAATTAATATTTTTAATTTTGGTTCTCGAAGTTGGTAAAGTCAAATATATAAATAAATGTTATAACGTTACTGAAATTAATATTTTTTAATCAATATTAAAAATATTAATCAAAATATTGTTGGTTAAAGGAGAGACAAACGTAGCAACCACGATAAAAATAAATAAAAATTCTGAAGATTCCTTCTCTAATGAACATTTGTCTTGGTTCTTCAAGCATGTGAAAAGTGTGCTTAAGATTTTAAAAATCTGTCCTTCATGAGCATTTATTTTGGTTCTCCAAGTATATAAAAGTCAATTATATAAATAAATAAATGTCATAAGGTTATTGAATTAATATTATTGAAAATTTATTATATAATTAAAATTGAAGGTGTTGTAGGTTCATGGGTTTGAATTAGGATAGTTAAGAATGTTTACAGGGGAGTTTTAATTTTTATAATTGTCATATAGATTATTATAAGATCATTTAATATATTAATTAAAATGTTATGATAATATAAATACGATGTAATATTGGAAGAATTATATTATTAATAAAATTCTATCTTTAATTTTAAAGTATTTAATATTATATTTAATTTAATTTTTTTTTTTTTAATTTTATATCATTGTTATGGATGGGTTAATCTATGTTATTGTGTATTTCATTATTGGTTTTATGTTTATATTTGAATTATTTCGTGTAATGCATTAAATGCATGTATAAATTTATCAACTAACTAATGCATTAAACTTATCTAATTGATATTATCAATTAAATTTATTGTACCGATAATAATAATAGTATTAAATATAGTAGAATATGGGCTATAATAATATCTAACATATGCTAGTTAATGGATATTAGATTCATTAGTTATGGATAATAAGGCATATAATATTTTTAAGCAAGGTGCAGCGACAATATTGTCATTGTTGGCAACAC
The DNA here is from genome assembly GCA_028583015.1 of Wollemia nobilis. Taxonomy (NCBI): domain Eukaryota; kingdom Viridiplantae; phylum Streptophyta; class Pinopsida; order Araucariales; family Araucariaceae; genus Wollemia; species Wollemia nobilis. Next base: position 3,397,739 of record JAQPPZ010016894.1, read on the forward strand.
ACACAGATAGACAGGTTGATGCAGTGGACAGTTGTTCGGAGGTTGTTCGTAGTATGTGCAGTGGTGTTCAATGCTTATGAGAATGTTTGTGATGTATGTGCAGTGGTGTTCAATGCTTATGAGAATGTTTGTGATGTTCAGGTGAAGTTGTTACAGGTTGTTCGTGCAAATTTGCAAAAGTTGCAAAAATCGTCAGGAAGTTGTCAAAATAACAAAAAAAATTGTCAAAGTGGTAAAATGTCAATGGAATATGTTGGACAACCCAAGATACTATTTGGAAGTTTTTTTATCATTAGCAAGTGTGGTTGCAATGTTGGAACGACTGGTTGCTTCGTCGATGCATTGTTGGTCAAGAAACTGTAGCTATAAAATCTGCGTCGGAGGTCACTTTGCAGAAGGAATATTAAACAATCCATGAGGAATTGGTCCTCAAATATTTTACTGGAGGTATCTGGATATACTGAGAGCTTAAGTTTTAAATTTCAGCCCAAACGGAGTCCGGAGGAAGAAACGGTGAGCGTTGCAAAATGGCTCTAGAGCACTTTTTCAATTTATGTGACAGGTGTAAAATCAGCGCCAAAGGCCACTTTGTCGGAGGTATATTAAAAAATATGTAAGGAATCAAACTTCAAAATTTTCACTGGACGTAGTCTGATATACAGAGAACTTATGTTTTAAATTTCAGCCCGAACGGAGACCCAAGGAAGAAACGACAGCACTTGCAAAATGCCTTCGTAGCACTTTTTCCAGTTTTGGGCAGCCAAGTGCTTTTGCACTCATACTTAAATTCATATTTTTTTTTTGCCGAATGTACCGTTTAAGTGTTATTTCATGTATAGCTCATCGAATTGAACATCTTTGTTTTTTGGTCGGAGTAATTTCGAGGCCTCCACGTGTCAGAACGAGTAATATGCACAACATTTTGTCTGTGAACTGTTTGACAAAATGCCTCTCCAAAATAAAAGTGAAATTTAAAAAGGTCATAAATTTTGATCCGTAACTCCTTTTGAGTCCGTTATTTTTCCAACGCGTGCAGAATTTTAAAATCTAGAAGAACGTTATATCTCCCATGGGAGACGTTATTGAATGTTGAAACGATCATCTTGTAGCTCGAAATTTATTAGGAAGTTGAAGGGATTGCAAAAAGGTTTTTAAAAAGGAGTCTGTGTGAGTACAAAGAAGAGTGTGAGATTAAAATTCATATCAGATGAGATTAGTCAGAGTGGATGTGTAGAGAGAAGCAATGAGCTAGACCACTCAGGGTCTTTTAGAACAAAGATCAGATTTTCTACTACAATTTTTATTTTTGTTGAGTGGGTGCTTGGTGATGAGGGTCGGTGCTCCTTGTAGTTGGTGCTGCTAAAGTCCGGGTTGGTTTGTGTCATTCCCTGCAGTTGGTGCTACAAAAATATTGTAAAGACTAAATATTTTTGAGGCTGGATTTGGATGGGAGTCCAAACAGTCCATTGGCACAGTGGTTTTCCCACATCGGGTTTCCACTATAAATCTGGTGTTATGTGATGCATGTTTGTGTGATTGTTTGTTTTGATTTGATTTTGTAGTTGGATTAAATTTTAATATACATTGATTCACCCCCCTTAGTGTCACACTTAGTTCAACAATTGGTATTAGAGCAAGGTTCCTGAATAGCCTTAATCGACTAGGGTTATCTTGGAAGTGACACAATGGCAGGAGGTGAAGGCTTCTCTTTGAACAAGGCATCATTTTTTTATGGAACTAATTATGCTTTTTGGAGAATCAGGATGTAAACATATCTATGTGCATTGGGATACGATATTTGAGAATCAATAAGCAATGGATAAACACCACCCGCCACTCCTCCAATCGATGCTACTAGTAAGAAACTGTTTGAGAACGAATCAAAAGCAAAGAATGCCATCATGTGTGGATTAGTGGACAACGAACTAGTAAAGATTATGGGTTGTAAAATGACAAAGAAAATATGGGATAAACTAAAGAGCATTCATGAAGGAGACGATAAGATCAAGGAGGCCAAGTTACAAACACATCGAGCTTAGTTTGAAGGATTAAAGATGAATGAAGATGAGAATATAGAGGCCTACATGTTAAGAGTAAATGAAGTCATAAATGCTATCAGAGGACTTGGAGAGGAAATCAAAGACTCGGTAATCATCAAAAACGTATTAAGACCTCTTCCTCAAAAGTTTGATTCTAAAGTTTCTATAATAGAAGAAGCTAAATATTTAAATACTCTTACTATGGATGAGTTGTATGGTTATTTAACCGCCTATGAAATGATAATAGGAAAAGCTAAATCTACAAATAAAGAAGCTACCTTTAAAGCTTAGAAAAATGCAAAAATGAAACCAGATTCAGATGAAGATGAAATGTTAGATGAAATGGAAGCTAACTTCGTGAGAAAATTGAAAAAGGAAAAAGGCAAATACAGAGGAAAGTTATCGTTTAAATGTTTCAACTGTGGAGGCATTGGGTATTTCACAGCTAAATGTCCACTTAATGAGAAGAACATAAGTGATGAAGGATCACACAGAGTAAAAAGTGACTAGAAGAAAAAATCAAATTTCAAAAAAGGTAACTTCAAGAAGAAAAGTTTCATCTCCAAGAATTTCAGTTCATCAGAAGACAAATACAGCGAGGATTATGAAAAAGAAATAGGTGAAGCTCTTTTCATGGCATTTGAAGAAGAAAAGCCAAAAAAATAATAGGAATGTGATGAAGAAGAAATTAACGCATAAGTGAATTTGGAAGATGAACTAATTGCAACTCTGGATGAATTGAAGACAGAAAGAAAAATGAATAAGAAAATTTCAAGAAAGCTTGAGGATGCAAATGAAATCATAACAAGTTTGAAAGTGCAGATAGAAGAATCCAAGAAGATCTTCGAAGATCTCAAAGTACAAATAACCATGAAAATAGATTATTGCAGCAAGTTAGAAGAAGAGATTGTTGGTTTAAGGATGTAGCTAGAAGAAATGAATCAAAAAATTAGCTTTTATCACAAATGTGAAGAGAGTTCTATAAAGCTAGATAATATCATAAAGAACCAAAATACTATAGGCATCAAATTTGGTTTGGGTTTTTACGAAGGAGAATCATCAAATGGATCAAAGGCCACAAATAAAGAATCCACAAATAATGAAGAAAAGAAACAGGTTAATCAAGCAAAAATTAATCATGCAAAGGAAAGCAATAATGCAAGGTACGAAAGAAGAATTGACAATGATGGTTTCACCAATGTCACACATCAAAGAAGAAGAAGATTTATGACTCCTACAACAACATGGTAAAGACAACCACCCAGGTTCAATCATATATTTTCTGTTTATTTTTTTAAATGCAATGGTTATGGACATAAGATTTCAGATTGCAAATATAATGTAGGACCAAGGAATTTTGCCAATGGAAATATTTTTCACCTGTGATGGATTATGTAGTAGAATGTTATAACTGTCATAACTTTGGGCATATTGCAAGAAATTATAGAAGTACATTTGCATAAAATCAATTACAGGGAAGAAAATATCAGCCAAATGAAATAAGATAAAATAGAATTTTTTCTAAAAAACATGCACAAGCTACTAAAAATGAAAAGCCAAAACAAGAGCCCAAAACTATAATCAAACTGGAGTGGAAAGAAAAAGAGCAAACTAAGGAATAAAATTAATCCTTGATCGTACATATGGTATTTAAATCACAGAATAAATTTGTACCATGGATACTTGATAATGGATGCTCCAGTCATATGACACGTGACAAACAAAAATTTGAGAATTTGCAGCAATATAAAGGTGGTTCAGTGAAATTCAGAAACAATGATGGAGCTAAGATAGTTGGCAAAGGTTCAGTTAAGATCAGTGACAAAAAAATCAGGTCAGAAGAAGTTTTTTTTGTGGTCGTTCTGAAGCATAACTTGTTGAGCGTAAGACAGATTTGTGACAGAGGTCATGATGTGATCTTTAAGAAGTAGGGTTGTGAAATCATAAATGCAAACAGTGGTAAGTTGATAGCAACTGGATCAAGGACATCTAACAACATGTACACTCTTTTGGAGACTTCATAAGGAGCTTGATTGATTGGAAAGGAAGAAGAGAATTGGTTGTGGCACAAGAGGCTTGGTCATACCAGTTTTGACAATCTAGTAAAAATTAGTTCAAAGAAAGCAGTGAGAGATATTCCCACCATTGGCAAACCATCAAATAGCATTTGTGCTTCATGTCAAAAAGGTAAGCAAACTAGAGTCTCATTTAAAACAAAAGAGTACTACACGAGCAAACCTTTGGAACTAATACATACTAATTTATGTGGACCCATGAGAACGCAAAGCATAAACGGTGACAAACATTTCATGTTGTGTATAGATGACTATTCCAAGATGACATGGGTATTGTTTTTGAAGCGTAAATTTGAAGCTTTTGAGATGTTCAAGGTTTTCAAAACCAAGTTGAGAATAAAATAGGAAAAATGATTAAATGTTTAAGGTCAGACATAGGAGAGTTAATTTTAGAGGATTTCACAGAGTATTGTGAAAAATATGGTATTAGGAGACAGTTTTCAGCAGTTAGGACACCTCAGCAGAATGGTGTGGTAGAAAGAAAGAACGGGACAGTGCAGGAAATGACATGGACTATGTTGACTGAGAGTAAAGTAGCAGAAATATTTTGGAAAGAGGTAGTCCATACTGCGGTATACATCCAAAATGGGTGCATGTTGAGGATGCATGAAAGCAAAAATTCTTATGAGTTGTGGTTCGGTTAAAAGACAACAAGAAGATATTTTAAAGTTTTTGGCAGCAAGTGTTACATCAAAAGAACTGAAGAAAATCTTGGTAAGTTTGAAGATAGAGCGAATAAAGGTATTTTTATTGGCTATTCATCAAAAAGTAAAGCTTACAAATGTTACAACAAGAGGCTAAGAAAAATTATGGAAAGTGTCGATGTTAAAGTTGATGAAGGAAGGGAATAAGTAATTAGCTAAGAAGAGAACTACCCAATTTATGAAGATATCATTGAAGGAGATGAGGAAAAGGAAATGAAAAAGAAATCAAGAATTGACTTAGAGGATTTGAAAAGTGATTCAGAATTGGAAGAAAATAGTAAATTCAAAACAGGTAGTTGTCAGAAAGATCATTTTAGAGAGCAAATAATTAGAGATCCCACAATTGGTGTTCAGACAAGAAGAAGATTAGTAAGTAACTACTCTTTACTATCCAACATTGAGCCCAAAAAGTTTTTCGAAGCAAGCAAAGGTGAAAGTTGGGTAAAGGCAATAAATGAAGAATTAGATCAGATCGAGAAAAACAAGACTTGGGAGTTAAAATCAAGACCCGCAAATAAAAAAGTAATTGGTACTAAATGGGTCTTTCAAAACAAATTGAATGAAGACATAAAGGTAGTCAGGAACAAAGTAATATTGGTATGCAAAGGGTATGCGCAAGTTGAAGGTATTGACTTCGAGGAAACCTTTGCACCTATGGCCAGACTAGAGGCAATTAGAATGTTTCTTGCTTTAGCAATTTACAAGAATTTTAAAGTTTATCAAATGGATGTGAAATCAGTATTTTTGAATGAGAAACTTGAAGAAGAGGTTTATATTGAGTAGCCAGATGATTTTTAGCTTGGTGATGATCCCAACTTGGTTTGCAAGTTGAAGAAAGCATTATATGGCTTAAAACAGGCACCTCAAGCATGGTATGCAAGGCTAGACAATTATCTTACTCAGCAAGGGTTCAAGAAAGGTATGGTGGATAGTAATTTGTATGTCAAAACATAAAATGGTCATCACATTGTTGTTGTTATATACATAGATGATATCATATTTGGCAGTAGCAAAGATGAGTTGTGTAAATATTTTGCAAATAAGATGCAGAAAGAGTTTGAAATGTCAATGATTGGTGAACTTTCATATTTTCTCATATTGCAAGTTAATCAAAAGGAGAAGGGTATATTTATTTCTCAAATCAAATATGTGAAAGAGATGCTGAAAAAGTTCACAATGGAGGATTGTAAGCCAATTAGCACTCCCATTACAACAGGTTGCAAGTTGAGCAAGGATGACAAATCTCCACTTGTTGATCAAACTATGTACATATCCATGATTGAGAGCTTACTATACTTGACAGCTACTAGACCAGACATTTTGCAGGCCATATGCATGGTAGCACAATTTCAGGCTAGTCCCATGAAGACTCATGTGATAGCAGTGAAGAGGATTTTTTGATACCTCAAGGGTACTATGGAGTATGGGTTATGGTATCCGAAATGTAAGGACTTCACCCTTATTGCGTATTTAGATGCATATTGGGTAGGATGTGTAGATGACAGGAAGAGTACTAGTGGAGGTGCATTCTATCTTGGTGATAATATTGTTGCATGGTATAGCAAAAAGTAGGAGTTAGTCTCATTATCCACAACAGAGGCAGAGTATATTGTAGCAACATCATGCTGTACACAGGTACTTTGGATGAAATAAACTCTGAAATATCTTGGAATAAATTTTAGTGAGCCCATTTTGATCATGTGTGATAATACAAGTGCAATCAATATCTCAAAGAATTTGGTTATGCATTCTTGCACAAAACATATTGCTATCTCGTACCATTTTTTAAAGGAGAAAATTGCAAAAGGTGAGGTTAAGTTGGATTTTGTTATAGAGCAAGTAGCGAACATATTCACCAAACCATTGTCCAAGGAAGTCTTTGAGTACCTTCGCAAGAAATTGGGAGTGGTCACACTTACCAAGCATTGACTAGTTATCAGGGTCACATTCTTAGGGGGACCATTTGTGTCTTTGTATATATTTTTGCTCATGTTTGTGATTTTTGCTAAGTGTAATAATTTTTGCCTGAGAATGGTGTGCATGGACTCAAGGGGAGTTTGCAGTAGCCCTTTGGTCTTGTTTTCAAAGGGGGAGAAAATTTATAGGAAATTGTGCATGTTTAGCCAACAATTCAAAGGGGGAGATTGTTGAGTAAGGTGCAGCGAAAATATTGTCATTTTTGTCAACACACTCAAATGGACAGGTTGATGCAGTGGACAGTTGTTCAAAGGTTTTTTGGAGTATGTACAGTGGTTTTAAATGCTTATGAGAATGTTTATGATGTTCAGGTGAAGTTGTTACAGGTTGTTCATGCAAATTTGTAAAAGATGCAAAAATCGTTAGAAAGTTGTCTAAGTAACAAAAAAGAAAGTTGTCAAAGTGGCAAAGAGTCAATGGAATGTGTTGGACAGCCCAAGATACTATTTGGAGGTTTGTTGATCATTAGCAAGTATGGTTGCAATGTTGGAACAGCTGGTTGCTTCGCTCGTGCATTGTTGGTCATGAAACTACAGCTGTAAAATATGTGTCAGAGGTAACTTTGTGGGAGGAATATTAAGCAATCCATGAGGAATTGGTCCTCAAATTTTTTACTGGAGATAGCTAGATATACTGAGAGCTTAAGTTTTAAATTTCAACCCAAACAGAGTCCGGAGGAAGAAACAGTGAGCGTTGCAAAATGGCTCTAGTGCACTTTTTCAATTTATGTGGTGTAAAATCAGCGCTAGAGGCCACTTTGTCGGAGGTATATTAAGAAATATGTGAGGAATAAAACTTAGAAATTTTTACTGGAGGTATAATGATATATAGAGAGTTTATGTTTTAAATTTCAACCAGAACGGAGACCCGAGGAAGAAATGACAGCAGTTGCAAAATGCCTTTTTAGCACTTTTTCCAGTTTTGGGCAGCCAAGTGCTTTTGCACTCGAATATTCAAATTCATATTTTATTGTTGTCGAATGAGCCGTTTAAGTGTTGTTTCATGTATAGCTCATCGAATTGAACATCTTTTATTTTTGGTTGGAGTAATTTCGAGGCCTGCAAGTGTGAGAATGAGTAATGTGCACAACACTTTGTCCGTGAACTGTTTGACAAAATGCCTCTCCAAAATAAAAGTGAAATTTAAAAATATCATAACTTTTGATCTGTAACTCCTTTTGAGTCCATTATTTTTCCACCGTGTGTAGAATTTTAAAATCTAGAAGAACGTTATGTCTCCCATGGGAGATGTTATTGAATGCTGAAACGGTCGTCTTGTAGCTCGAAATTTGTTAGGAAGTTGAAGTGTTCGAAGTTGAAGGGATTGCAAAAAAGTTTTTAAAAATGAGTCAGTGTGAGTACAGATAAGAGTGTGAGATTAAGATTTAGATCAAATGATATTAGTCATAGTGGATGTGTAGAGAGAAGCAATGAGCTAGACCACTCAGGGTCTTTTAGAACGGAGATCCGATTTTCTACTACAGTTTTTTTTTTGCCGAGTGGGTGCTTGGCGATCAAGGTCGGTGCCCCTTGCAGTTGGTGTTGCTAAATTCTGGGTTGGTTGGTGTCATTCCCTACAGTTGGTGCTACAAAAATATTGTAAAGACCAAATATTTTTGAGGCTAGATTTAAATGGGAGTCCAAACAGTCCATTGGCACAGTGGTTTTCCCACATCGGGTTTCCACTATAAATATGGTGATGTATGTTTGTGTGATTGCTTGTATTTATTTGATTTCGTAGTTGGATTAAATTTTAATATACACTAATTCACCGCCCCTCCCAGTGTTACGCTTAGTTCAACAAATAATAGTTATACTTGATCCACGCAAGCAACTTATAGAAAATTAATTAGTTTATAATATTAGTAAGGTATAATATTTTATACTAGATTATAATATTTGGATAATACTATTAATTTTATTAGTTTTTTTTTGGGAAAAATAATCTAGATTATATTATATCATTAACCGGAACATTACAATATTTTGGTGTTAGCACTGTCCACTAGCTAAAAAACAAAATGAGGTGGATCAGGAGTAAAGCATCTATAACTGAATATACATAAGAATAGAAGCTAATATCAATAAAAAACCTATAGTTATATCTTGCTGCAATACACCAGATTTCAACATTCATCTATGGGAGAGTTTGTTATATGAAAAAATTCTAGGTATGTCTTACGTGTTATCTTGTGGTCTTCGGAGAAGAAAAGGAAATAATCAACCCCTGAACCTACTTATCATTGTTAACTGTCTTCTTCTTAGTTTACTTTTAGACTTTCTGAATATCTTAAATCATATGAGAAAGTTGATGAAGTCTTTCAATAACATCTCGAGGCATGTTGGAAGGTCCATAGACTTGGGAATGAATGTGTCCCACATGTAGCAAAATATCAAAGGTCAAATTTGTCAAAACTATATCCCATGGAGGAGCAGATCCAGTAAATATCTTTTTGCATATGTACTTCCAAATGTGCTTGAGAAGGATAAGTCTAAAAACATCCTAGAGTTTGGGGTATTGATCCAACTGAGAAAAACCAACCAGAGAAAGCTTCCAAGATCTAGCAAAAGAGGGAAAAAGAAAAGAGTAGAAGATTTCCTAAAACTGTTTAGCCATGCCACAAAATCAAAACAAGTGAATAAGAGTTTCTAAAGCATTACAAAAATTACATTGAAGGGAAATGTGTAAAATCATAGCCAAACTTTCAGCTGTTGGCAATTTTTGATGCAAAATATGCCAACCAAAAAGTTGAGTTTTTGATTCAACAGGAGCTTTCCAAATTTGAGTAGAAAGAAACTACCATTGGGCATTGGTAAAATTTACTTGCCACTTGACATTGAGCTTAGAGTCTAAATAATGTGGACACAAAAGATTTTTGTATAACCAACTAGAAGTTATGGAAGAGATTCTATGACCATTAAGCCATCTCCAATCATTTCAAATATTATGGGTAATTATACCCAACTTCATAAAGACCTCATAAGGGATGGAAAGCCATAATTAAACCATAAGATTCTTTGAACCTAGAGGGAAGGGAGCAATTATTGTAGATATGGTTCTAGGTAAGAATTGAGAAGCTACTTGGATCCAAGATATCTCTAATTCTATTAATTCCTTTCTTGAAAAAAACTAGCCCATGAATAGCATTGCATAAAGCTAAAGGTTTATCATATTGAGTATAAGTTTATTCCACCAAAGACTATTAAGACCGATGCTCATGTCTGAAGTAGTCAGACTTCCAAACCAATAAATAAGAAACTGATTGCTAAGCTTTCCAGTTTTGGATAACTATAATAGAACCTTTAACAGTAAAATAAGGTGCATTAAGGACATTATCCTCCTAAGGGGTTTCTTTCCATTTACCTTTGTTAGTAGCTAGAGAGATTATGTACTAAAATAGGTGTTTCCAATTTTCATCACCGATAATGCCTCTAGAAACCCATTTTGTAGCCAAACTTTTACTCTGGATAAGAGGATCAATGATGCCTAAACCTCCTAAAGCCTTAGGTTGAGTACAAAATTTCCAAGAGATGGGTGTCATACCAACCTCTCCATTCCATTTAGTCCATAAAAATTTAGTTAATTTATTATAGGCTACCTTGGGGGCCATCCAACAAGAGGAGTAATAAACATGAGATGCTGCCATTATTTTATTCACAACTCGAATTCTTCTTGCTAAGAAAAGAAACTGAGCTGGCCAAGCATTAATTTTTTTTGAAGTCTTTTCATAACCCAGATCCACATATCCTTAAGAGAGATATTAATCCTCAAGGGAATTCCCAAATAACACACAATCCTATCATGAGGGATCATATTCCACTCAATTAAGGAGTTGCATCCATGAGGAGAGGAAGAGGTATAGAAGACTTCAGTTTTAGAATCGTTAATACGAGAACCAGAGACATCACAAAATAGTTAAACAATCTCTTTAGCCGTTTCCACCTATTTTTGGGTATTTTGAAGAAAAATAAGGGAATCATCAGGAAAATGAGAGTTAAGAGCATGCTTATCCCTAGTAATCATAATAACTAGAAGGAGGCCATTAGAATGAGCCTTATGAAGAAGATAACCAAGAGCATTGGTAGCCAAAACATACAAAACATGAGTAAGGGGACAACCTTGTCTGATAGACCATTGAAGAGGGAAGGAGGTAGAAAGAGCTCCATTAACCTGAAAACAAGCTGAAGCATCACCAAAGAGCATACCAATTTGATTACAAAATTTTAGACCAAAACCAAGCCAAGAAAACATACTCAGAATAAAATCCCATCTGATTCTATCATAAGCTTTGTCAAAATCTAACTTAACCAAGAGGATGAATTTTTTTAAAGCTCTATTTCTAGGAGGAATAAGATTCAAGAGAGTCGCCTTCATAAGGAGATCTCTCACCTTCGCTCCATGCTTATGAAAGACCCTACTAACACTATTATTCAAAGCGATGTAGCTAATATTGAAAATCAGGATAGGGTTTACGAGTCTTATCGTGCTAGAGGGGCACATGTTAGGTCTCGCCTCAATTGGATATCCTAGGGAGATAAGGGAACTAAATTTTTTTTAACTACTTCAGGCATAAGAATATTTTAGAAAGTATCACTGAGTTGGAGGACCTTTAGGTCATTTTATTTTCGACTCTAAAGAGATCATGAATCATTTTGTAGTTCATTTCTCTCAACTTTTTACAGTAGAGCCAAGGGATGACATCCAATGTATCTTAATGGAATACGTGCAAGAACATATTCCTACCTTAGTTGATCCCATTATTCGAGATCAAATTGAATATCCTCTTTCTGTGAATGATCTGCAAACTGCTCTTTTTTCTATGAAGAATGACAAAGCTCTTGGCCTGGATGGGATTCCTGTGGAGTTTTATAAAAAATTTGGCATATTATTTCCTCTGATATTCATCACGTTTACCTAGAAGCTCTTCATAATGGTTCCCTTGGAGCTTATATCAATGCAGGGTTTATCAAGATTATTTCTAAAGGTATGACTCGTAACCAAATCTCCAATTGAAGACCTATTACCCTCCTCAATGTTTCTTATAATATCATAGCTAATTTTATTAGTTAATATAGTAATATATTATATCTACGTGGTATTCATATAGGATATGCATGGCAATCACATGGGATCTATGAAGAATTGGTGTCTACATACATTTTAATTCATATCATAGACATTTAATTCAATGTGACATACATGTAATAATTCTATTGATGACGCATAGCATGGTATATGCATCATGTTGATTATGCATGGATTGCTTGTGGTGGATGCATGACATGAATTCTATATGGTGGACACATAAGAGCCACATATGGGTGATGTATAAGAGCCATGTGGAAGTGATGTGGATGTTGCGTAAGATTCATGTGGGTACTACATAAGATCCATATGGGAGCATTATGTGGGTGCCATCAAAGAGCCAGTGGGAGCCACATGGACACTACATGGCCATCATTGGCCACTATGTGGGTATCGCATGGAAGCCACATGTGACGTAGGAGCATCCAATTGGTAAGAACCAACTAAGAAAAGCAAAAAAAATAGTTGGAGATTTTTATGATGTGGGAGTATCGAGCTAGTAAGATCTAACTATGAAAAAAATAGTTGGAATTTTTTTATTGTGAAGACCGGATAAGCATGTAGTTGGTAGCCAATACTGGATAAGGATAAGGATGAAAAGAAAAAATGTAAGTGGAGTTATGGTTTGTTCACATAGTTTGTACATATGTTTAGATATAAAAGGAAAGAGGAAGGGACATAAATTTTCATCTTCCAACATTGGAAGGTCACAAAAAAGGACCATACAAGGCTGCATGGAGGTGGTAGAGGACTGACAAGAGAAGAGAAGTGGAGTCGGCAAGGATCTAGGAGGACCAGACAAGGCTGCATGGAGGCGGTAGAGGACCGACTAGAGAAGAGAAGTGGAGTTAGCAAGGATTTGATATGATCGGGAGACTAGTACTCTGAGGAGTGCTTGCAAATGTGTAGCAATTATGGCCTCCATAGAATTTCTTTAGAAGAGCAATTAAGAAGTGTGTGGCAACTGTGTTATAATGTGTTGTTGTGGATGTGTTTAAAAAAACTATATAAAAAAACAATGTTTACTGTTTACTATTTTTTTACTGTGTACTCTGATCATGCAGATTAGATTTATGTTATTATTTTTGTACATGTTTCCATGAATATGTGTGAGAAACTAGGAGAGGCTATTGTTTAATTGACCCCCTCTCCATCGCTGCATCATTTGGGGTCGTTTCTGAAGAATGATTATCAAACAAATCCTATTATAGAAGTTTACTTTGTTTTTGCTACCCGATGAGTATGATGCAGGAGCATCCAACTGGTAAGAGCCAACTAATATAAGCAAAAAAATAGTTGGAGCTTCTTATGATGTAGGAGCATCCTACTGGCAAGAGCCAACTAAGAAAAAAAAATAGTTAGATTTTTTATTGTGAAGGCTAGATAAGCATGCAGTTGGTAGTCAATATCGATTAAGGATAAGGATGAAAAGAAAAACTGTAAGTGGGGTTGTGGTTTGTGCACGTGGTTTTGGGCACACAGTTTGTACACATGGTTGGCTATAAAAGAAAAGAGGAGGGGACATAAATTTTCATCTTCTAACATTGGAAGGTCACCAAAAAAGGACTAGACATTGCTGCATGGAGGTCGTAGAGGACCGATAAGAGAAGAGAAATGGAGTCAACAAGGATCTAGGAGGAAAATAAAAGGCTGCATGGAGGTGTTAATGGATCAATTAGAGAAGAGAAGTGGAGTCGAAAAGGATCTGTTATGAGCGGGAGACTAGTACTCTGAGGAGTGTTTGCAAATGTGTGACAATTATGACCACCATGTAATTGCATTGGAAGAGCAATTAAGAAGTTTATGGTAACTATGGCCATTGTTGTAATGTGTTGTGGATGTGTTTAAAAAACTATATAAATATTTTTTTTGTGTTTATTATTTTTTTATTGTGTACTCTCATCATGCGGATTAGATTTATGTTATTATTTTTGTGCATGTTGGCATGAAGATGTCTGAGCAGCTAGGAGAGGCTATTTTTTAATTGATCCCCTCTTCACCACTTCATCAACATGACTATTGCATGGTGGCCATATAAGAGCTATGTAAGACCCATGTGGGATCTACATGACCATTTCCTAAAATCTAAGGAGGATCAACATCCACATGCAATTTCAAGTTTGATAATAAACACTTAATTCAATATGGCATATACATAATATCTCCTTAGATGACACATGAAATGGATGATGTGTGGTAATAATGTAAGAGTTGCATGGGCTCGCATGGATTATACGTGATGACCATATGGAAGACTCATGGGAACAATGTGGGAGCCACGTAAGAGCTACATGAAATTCGAGTGGTATCCATGTGAGAGCCACATGGTATCCATGTAAGAGTCATGGTTGATCCATGTGGCATCCACATAAGATCCATGTGCAATTCCCATGGTATTTGTGTCAGAGATACATGGAATCTTCATGGGAGGGTCTATATAGGATTTACAAGGTGGTCATGTGGAAGGTTGGTAGTACACATATTTAATGTAAAGATAACTATATGATTAAAAATAGGGTGATATTTTATATGACTATGAGATAGCTTTACTTAACATTATAGTAGCATGCTAAATATATATGTGGTGACATATTGCTCATTTTTATTTATGCTTAAATTAGGATAGCTTTTGATATTTATTTTTAATTTATTGATTTGCTATCTTAGTTTAAGTTTATTGATTTATCTTGTATTAATTTGTATTATTGTATGATATATCCTCTTTTTCTTACATATATTTTAGTAAATTTAACATGAAACTATCTTATGATGCATTTCTTTCCATTTTAGTTCCTAGGGTTTAGTACATTAGCTATAATATTTTTTTTTTATTAATTGTCACTTTTTATTACATATTGAATAAATTTGTCATAGTTTCACTTTTACCGTATAATTGTTCACAAAAAATAATAGAATAAGTCAAATATTATTTTCCATCGAATTTACAACCAATTTAAAGTTGTAGTTCTTTCCTCCTTTAACTACATCTCTTGCAAGTTTCCTTTGACTACATTGCTTGCACATTTCTTCAACCCTAGTCTCTTTCTCATCTCAATCCCTTCACCTCCAACTAATAACTTATCCATGGGTACCTTAATCTCTCTCTTGTATATTATTATCTTTGTGTTTGCATTCGAATCCAAAGTGATTGAAAAATCAATTTGTAATATAAGGTCAACATATCATTGGGATGTCCATGCTCATGCTTTCCAAAGTCAAGTTCCATTCAAATTGGAAGATGAAGCATGCTATGGAAGGATATGAAAACACTACTAACTACTAACTATGGAGACTATGAGATCAAGCAACCTCAATACTTTATAAGTTCCTTGAATCAAGAAGTTAGTCTACATTGTTTCCATTATGAACATCAAGACACAAAACCCATATAAATGGTCTTTGAGTAGGCTCTAGGTATTATTGGGATCTACAATTTGAAGAGATTATCCCTAGAGATACGATCCTGGAAACTGATAGAGGATGGCATAAAAATTGATTTTTGGATTAAATACTACTCTTATAATATTTAACTGCTTTGCTACTTGTAATACCCAACCACCACATGTAAGTCTGAAATCAAATAGGTAACCTTATGCATTTCCTTCTCCTGTATCTCCTTAATGACTTTAAGTATTTTAGGTCCATAGACAAAATACAAAGACACAAACTTATATTATAATTCCTATCCTTCTATAACTTCTTATCTAAGCTTACCTAAATTTGGAACTAGAGTAAAATTATAAATTGATATAATTCAATGCCACCTCTTTAAAAATTATTTGTCTCGTAATTAAATATTCTTACATGTATAAATATTATAAATTAATTTGATTGAAATATATTAAAAGTTATGATAATTTTATTTGTATTTTTTAATTATTGATAATTTTATTATTTTCATTAAATTTTTTAATAAGATTTAAATTTATATAAATTAATATTATATAAAGAATATACGAATCATAAAATACATGAGTATCTGTAACCACCAAAAACGACTCACACCTAATGCGATCTATTGTAATTGAAGAAAGATAACCAATGAACATGCAACAATTGACAACAAAAAGGAAACAAAATGTAAGAATCTTTATTAATTCCAAATTGAGTCAAGTTACATATTTTTCCCTCTTAGGGATACCCATTTTGATACTTCAATTACAATATATCTAATCCCTTTCTAGGATAGATGCAAATCAAATGCCTTCTAGGGTGACACAAACTACTCTAGGGTGTCGATGACCCTCTTCTCCATGATTAGAGGAATTTGCTGCCTTGCATCCCAAAACCCTGTTAGTCATGTGTGCAATAAATGACAAGAAAAATTAAAAACAAAGGAGGCTTTTCTTGTTGAGGCTTTAAAAGAAGATTTCACAAAAATATGCCATAACAAGCATGCAATCAAGAAAAAATATAAAACATAGTAAACCTATGTTAATCATGAAATTTTGCCATAAAACATATGCAAGAAAGCAAATACTATCTATCTATTGGGTTAATTTATCAAATAGAAAGCATGAACGCGTGAAATAACCCATAATTGCACTAATTACTAAATTGACAAAATGAAGGTAAATCTACTTTAAAATACTTAATTCCACTGATCATATGTCTCTAAAATACAAATTAAGCCTATACTACGCATAATATGGTCTAATTAATTAATATACAAAAAAAAGCACAAGGGGATTTGTAGCCATTTGCTCACTACAGGTCTGATTTGCGGTCAACACTGTTCACCATGGTTGACAGCTATGGTCGAACTCTGAGTAAACTTACCCTCAAAATTAGGGCTTTCTCTTGGATCCACCTTGCAAAATTGATGGTCAAGGGTCGCCTCTATGTCCTTTGACATATTTGGTGGTTGAATTGTTTAGATTGTGCACCAATTGCATGAATTTACATTTCTTGGATCTCCTAGGCTCCTAGGGCTAGGGGTGGCTTCCTCATGAAGCCAATATCAAGATTAGGTAGTTGAGCCAGCTGGATGCAAGGATACAGAACCTTCCTTGCTCAAACCTCTCCAATATACAACCAATTGGTTGTTGCAACCAACTTTAGGTTGGATGAAGGTCAAATGATTCTGAGTGTTGACTGCAACTGACATACGCGGTGAGCACTGATAACCGCGGGTGTCAGTAGAGGCTAGCACTGACTAGGCAAAGGTGCCCAAATGAGTGGTAAAAACCATTGGTATACCTTGGATCTTTCCAAAGGTCTTACATATGGTATTCTAGTATGTCCCATATGAGTAGTTGCCTTGGTATGATGCATTTTAGGTGTCTACAGATGCCCCTTTTGACATGCATTGTGATTTTGAACAACGCTAAGCAAAATTAGACCTCCTAAAACAATGTCGTAGGTTGGATGATGATCATTGATCTGATAAAAATTGATGCCTCGATTCTAGCAAAAGGATGCACATCCTTGAATCACTGTTTCCAACTAGGTGAAAGGCTTAAATTTGAAAAATTTTGCACTCGTCATCAGACATTTAGATAGCGTCACTGCCAAGTAGGATTTTACGTCTAACAATCCAAAAGGATGAGAGTTACAAACTAACCATCATATTTGCTATTTTACCCAAGAAAAGGGGTAAGCTTATGATAGTCTTTGGCAATGATTTCCAAGGACGAATGCAATTTTGGCAAGATAAAGGGATCTACTGTTGACTTTGATTATGATTTGATATTATGACTACCCCCTCAAGCGACGAATCGATGAGGGTAATGACAATTAAATGAAGCGACGAGGTTGCTTGACCACTATGAATGATCTTTACACGAATTAAGATTTAGCATTTGAATACTTTGCAAGGCCTAATCAGGTTTGATTACACCATTTAGAGTAATTGTATATTCCTATCCCTTGGAACGGTTAAGCCATGAAGGCCTTCTTAGGGAATCAAAATGATAGCAATATCCATTAGGCA
Source organism: Wollemia nobilis (assembly GCA_028583015.1). Classification (NCBI taxonomy): domain Eukaryota; kingdom Viridiplantae; phylum Streptophyta; class Pinopsida; order Araucariales; family Araucariaceae; genus Wollemia; species Wollemia nobilis. The sequence goes on from JAQPPZ010016894.1 coordinate 3,415,551, forward strand.
TGAAGTGAATCATAATATCGATGATCTACTAAAAAGTGTCATAGGAGAATCACGATGAATATCTCGTTCCCATGGAGCAATCCGACTGTGTAGGCCTTCTTAGGGATTGAAATGAAACATAAAAATTTAGAAATGATGAATTTACCCCAAATGTACTTATGGTAATATACCATCTTTTCGGATTGCATGGATCGTAAGTCACTGCAACTGCCAAGTGTATAGGGTAAATAACTGAATAGGAGGTGCATTTGGATTTTGATTTATTAGATTTTTTTTGTTAATTTTGAATTTTTTGGATTATTTGGTCTGATTAATTTCCTTGATTTGACCTTTGAAGGATTTTCACGATGGGAATTTGGAGCAATTAATGCAGTTTGCTAACCGTGATTGTCAAAAGTGGGCCAATTCCATAACCACGAATGGCAACTGTGGGCGAAAAACCCTAATCTAGGGACCACAGATGTCAACCGTGGGTCGCACAAAAATTAAAAATTATGTAAGGTTTTTCACTTTGTAAATTTTCATTATTTACCTGCATCTGCTAGTAAAAATGAGAGATTTGTGAGGTAAAAATTTATTTCTGACACGGAACGCTATCGAAAACCTGACACACTTCCCGTTCTCCACATCGATGGTGGATCAGCTGGAAGCCTCGACTAGTGGAGGAGTCGGTGCTTGTAAGGTAACTCATAAACTGAGACCTTGCTTGTCATTACCGGATGTAAAATTAACCTCATTAATTAATTGGTAAGTGAACTGCACTAAACCATTGGTAACAAACTTCACTATAGTTAGGATTTAGTGTAGGTTAGTTAGACGGGGGGTTAGATTAATTTTTAGGGGGTTTTTCCAGGAAGGGCAGACCCATTTAGGGTTTTTCTCCCTAGCCACGGGTGGTAGACGTGGGCCCCAATTGGTAAATTTAGGACCACGGTTGTCAACCGAAGCGGGATTCAAATCGCAATGGTTAAACTTTTTATCATTGGGCCAATCGCGATTCTGACCCGCGATGCCCAAATTTTTTAAAATTTTCAAAAAATATTATTTTTTTTGAGTTTTTATAGGCTCTTAATGTCATTTATTGCATTTTTTTAATGCTTTTCTGATGTTTTTAATATTTGTGATCATGTTTTTACATGTTTTTTTTTTAATTTTTATGCATTTTTTTATTTGTTTTGATATTTTAGGATTGTTTTTTATTATTTTTGTTACCACTCATACTTTGACCAACAGAGTGAGGGAGATTGATCTCCTTCATGACCTTCATGGTGATGTCACTAATGGGGAGTGAGATTGGTTCGTTGCTATGGGGTTCAACTACATCTTGGACCTCCCCACCATCTGAATTGATCAAGCATATCTAACTACCTTGGCCTGTTGCTGGGATGCATAGACCAACACATTTCACCTATCGACAGGTGAGATGACTATTACTTTTGAGGATGTGTACCACATATTTTGTTTGCCCATTGATGGTGAGGCCATCACATCCTCTCTGACTATGGCCAGGATGGCCGTATTTAATTCCATATTCAGTGCTCGGAGTACTGAGGCCTAGTATCATAATGCCCATGGGGGCATCCATGTTGGGGAGTGGTTCGAGACCTAATTCTTCTCACAGTGGGAGGCTATGTTTATGCTCTTGATTATACATATAGTTCTCCTAGATTATTCAAGTGCAAGGTTCCATTAGAACCTCTTGGTTTAGACCAAACAGGTGATGGTGAGCTCGACCTGAGATCCTCTCATTCTGTCATGGGGGAGTGCCTTACTAGCATAACTCTACCACGAGCTATATCAGATCACACACTGAAGCAGAGTCAGCATCAACTGCAACATCCTCCTCTAGGTTTGGTGCTGGTAGCACATCCTGATTGAGCACCCTATAGAATTTCCCCTGTCGATCACTAACATCAATGATGAGAGTTAGTGCTACGCCACTTGCTAGCCCTAGGGGCGATAGAGCTTTAGGAGTAGGTATCGTGCATGAGACTTAGAGCACTATATTTCTAGATTTGCACAACTCCATCCTTAGCACATATGGTGGTGACCGTACATGGAATATCTAGTATGGACACACGCGGACAGGGATCTACGTCAAGCATGTAGAGACATATGGATATTTGATCAGAAGGCCAACATATGTGAGTACAACTTCTACTATCGCGTGCTAAGGCAATTTGGGATCTGGTAGGATGTCCTAGAGTTGCCACTCATCTACAGACACCTGGTCCTATATAAGGACCTAACTTGGTCCCAAGTGACTCCCTTGGGGGACGAGGACGATGAATTTTAGGAGTCAAGCCAGATAGATGTAGGCACTACTCCTGACTATGATGGCTGGTGGGAAAATTTCTAGTGGCATGGAGAGGATCCTCTAGGTTGACCTACTAGTGGATTCATAATAGAGGGTGCATAGGGTGCAAAGGTGGACCGTCATGGGCGTAGGACCTACTAAAGGATAGAGGGTGCATGAGGCACTAGGGCCACTATAGAGGAGGACCCACATGTGGAGGTAGAGGATGAGGCATTAAAGGAGGGTGAGGCACCTCAAAATAGTGATATTAGATAGTTGAGATCCCAAATTTTTGATCTCTAGAGCCATGTTGGGAGATTAGAGACTCAGCTACTACACATAGATACTTCTATCACCACTCTAGAGGTGAAGCTAGAACACAAGGAGAGGCAGTGGTAGGGATATGAGGAGGATAGTACAACTCTCCATGCACAAGCTATCGCTATCAGCACCCAGATCACATAGCTCACTAGTAAGTGGGATCTGGCACAGGCACAACTAAGTATCGTGACTACTAAGAGGAAATTACTAAGGGCAATGATGGAGGCCCCTCATCTACATAGGCTATCATGGCACCTGCCACAATACCATCCTTTTAACTACTAGCAGGTCATGATCCCATGGCAAAGATCAGGAGGCTTCATTCCATCGTGGAGGAGGGTAATGAGCGAGATACAGTGCACACAATTTGTATCTCCCAACTAGAGGGCTACATCAGGCTGATAATTTGGGAGTTACCAAAAGATAACCATACTACAAGGACTTAGAGGACCATATCCAGGACTAGGAATAGGGAGATAGGGTAGTCATCTACCAACTCAATCCATAGGACTCACCAGACAGAGGGAGTTATGTCATGCGCACTAGGCATATTAGGTATAGGTCGAGCACAGGATCTACAACAGGCCCCATAACAAGCTCTAGAGCAGGTTCTAGAGTAGACTCCTAGAGGTGGAGAGGACTCCAGCAGAGGTCGATCAGGGGGTGCAAGCCAGAGGTAGCTCATTATTTTGGCACATATTTTGCTTTATATACCAGTTTTGAGTGTAAGGTCGAGGACCTACACAATTGTAGCCTACCGATATTTTGATATACCCTGATACTATGTACTCTTGACACATATATTTATATGATATGACAGTTCATCTCATTATATGTGTATTTTATTTTTGGTATTTTATGTTTTGTGTTATGCACATGGATGCAATGCAGATATTTGATTTATTGCTATATGATGTGATCCAGTGATATAAATGTGTATATGGACTACTTTATGATGCTATGTATACGAGTGCAATATTTTATGTTTGATGTAGTTTTGATCTACTTCACTTGTATGCATTTACTTTATGTTTTTTATGACATGATTTGTGCCATGTATGTATTGCATGTATTTTTGAGGATATTGAGTTATTGTAAATGGACATATATGTTTTAATCACTTAAAACACAATGTATGCAATATGATATGAGGTTTACAATCTAATGGATGACACCATATAATGTATAACAATCATGGATTATAAGTTTTTTATATCTTTGTGAAAGATAGTACACACATATGTGAGATGTAATGATGTATTGTTTTCTGTTCATAAGATTTTGTGAATTAAAAGAATAATTATAATATAATCAGTGGCCGTCTAAATATTATTTTTGACATCCATATGGTATCTAATTATATAGTAAAAATAATTCTAATAAACAAACTCTTATAAAAGAAATTGATGTTTGATGATTGCATTTGAAAATTTGATTGTTGCTATTTGGAAATTTTTGAGGTTTATCATGAGACATTTGTACACTAACAACACTAGACTTATGAAACATAAGCTTTTCGCTAGAATAGGCCCTAATTTTTCATTATACCTATGTGTGCAAGTGAGTATATTTGATAAAGCACAAGCATACCCTGATTTCAAGCGGGGTTCTTTCAGCCCATTACTAATATCGAGGGTCCACAACTGTCTTACCCAATCCTAGGTTTAGATTTTAGTTGGACTAGACCACTAGACGATATAGGACACCTGAAGCTAGCTCTTCCACATTCAAATATTGGTCTACACAAAATCAATATGCAAATGCATTAGACGTATCATCATGCGTAAGGTATAGTAGTGCTGGCAATTCTAGGGATTCAAGCTCACCCCCTTTTTTTCTTCAATTTTTTGGGATACTTGCTCATATAAAGTGATAAAAATCATTGTTTATTTTTGTACTATAGTGATAAAAATCATTATTTATTTTGTACTTTCATTTTTTCTCTTGAGCAAGGGATTTGATACTGATTTTACTTTCTGTGTACAATTTGATCTTCCTTTTTTCTGTCTTTTTGGGATTTACATTTGATAATTTTCTTCAGAAACTTCCTTTGGGGATTTTACTTTGGGAAACTATTTTTGGGATATCGATCTTATGATATCAAAATGGGATATCAATCTAGGATGTCGATCTATGATATCAATCTAGGGTATCAATATGGAGGATTGATCTGGGATATCACTCTAGGATATTGCTCATTTTATTGTAAGCAAGGGATTTTGGGTAGGGAATAAACTTGTCCTTTTACCAATTACCAAAATTTCCCATACCATACACATAGTGGGACAAGTAAGAACAACTCTTTTCATCTTAGGATACCTGGTCTTGCTTCATGGATTTCATCTTCCCCTAGTCCTTATTAGGATTGTTTAATTTTTTTATTAGTGATAGCATTTCTGATATGCTAAGGGTTATACTAACTAGAACTCAACTACAAAAGCAAAGCAAGCTTTCTATAAACTCTTGAGAAGACCTCTAGGTATGGTTGAATGACCAAAAAACCCTAGTATATTCTTCATAGCAACAATATGGGTTGTGTTGAAAAACACAATTACTCATAAGGGTGATAAATAAATGAAAAAGATAGTGCATAGATGCATGATTGAAATACAAATGTGGTGTCATTTGTAAGATTGTAAACACAATTTTTTCCAATGCAAGTACGATGGATGAATATGCCTAATGCAATGCAAAATAAAATGCAATGAAATGATGCAAATGAAATGCAAATGTTTTTGAATTTTGATATTTTTCAATTTTTTTTATGGATTTTAACATTTTGGTTTGACAAAAGAGCTAACAGATGCCTTTGGAGCCTTTTGGGATTGACCAAGAGGTTTTGAGAAAACCCTTGGAACATTTTTGGGATTGACCAAGTGGTTTTGAGAAAATCCTTGGAGCCTTTTGGGATTGACCAAGCGGTTTTGAGAAAACCCTTGGAGCCTTTTGGGATTGACCAAGCGGTTTTGAGAAAATCCTTGGAGCCTTTTTTGAATGACCAAAGGGCTTATAGATGCCTTTGGAGGTTTTTATGGATGACCAAAGGGCTTACAGATGCCTCTAGAGATTTTTCTAAATGACCAAATGGCTTATAGATACCTCTAGAGCCTTTTATAAATGACTAAAGGGCTTACAGATGCCTCTGGAGCCTTTTTTGGTTCTTAGGCATAGAACACTTTAATATGAAGGATATTGAGAGATTCAGGCTCTTCAACTCCTCCAAGTGATGTCAAGTGATATGTCCTAGGTACAATATTCTCTGAGATCATAGAAGGACCCAGATAATTAACCGCAAATTTGTCTCGTATTTTTGAAGATAAATTAGAGTTATGTTGGTTCTCTTTTAGCACAAGATCACCAACCTCAAATTCTCTCAGATGGACTTTGCTATTGTAATCTCATTTTAAGTGCTCTTGATAAATGCGAAGGTGATCAAGGGCATTCACGCGATGTTCATCAAGTAGCATAAATTGATCTAGGCGAGCTTGTCGCATAGTGTCATCATCAATGAACTCTTTCAATGCAACACACATCATTGGAATTTCCAAATCTAGGGGTATAATGGCCTCGGTGCCATATACTAGTGAAAATGGAGTTGCCCTAGTGGGTGTCCGAATGCTAGTCCTGTAAGCCCATAATGCAAGGGGTAGCTGGATATGCCAATGATTGTGGTGCTCTTGTACCATATTTTTCAATATGGAGACCATTTTCTTGTTTGAAGCCTCAGCCTGAGTGAAAATGGAGTTGCCCCAGTGGGTGTTCGAATGCTAGTCCTATAAGCCCATAATGCAATGGGTAGCTGGATATGCCAATCTTTGTGGTGCTCTTGTATCGTATTTTTCAATATGGAGACCACTATCTTGTTTGAATATTCAGCCTACCCATTTTCTTGCAGATAATATGGAGTCACAAAACTATGTTTGATTCTATATTTAGATGTCAAAGCTCTCATAGTTTTATTTTTAAAAGACGTTCCATTATCCGACACTATCTTGGGTGGTATCCCAAAATGACTAATGATATTGGTGAGTATAAACTCAAAAATACGTGCTCCAGTTGTCATTGTTAAGGGAATAGCCTCCACCCACTTAGTGAAATACTCAGTAGCCATAATAATAAACGTATGCCATCCCGATGATGGAGGAGAGATCTTGCCTATGAGATCGAGTCTCCACTGAGAAAATGGCTAAGCCACTTGAATGGGCTGTAAGGCCTATGATGGCAGGTACCTAAGATTAGCATGATGTTGATATTTAATGTACTTCCTAATATACACATTGCAATCCTTCTCCATAGTGTGCTAATAATAACCCATACAAAGGATGCACTTGACTATAGCCATGTCGCTGAAATGGCCACCACACGTATCATCGTGAGCTTCTAAAATTTCTCAAGATGACTCTTGGGGCTCAAGACAACGAAGGAGAACTCCATCTTAGCTTCTATGATACATGATGTCTGCTAACAAGACATACTTTGTCACTTTCTATTTGAATGTGCATTTTGCGACATATGATAATACTTGAGGGATTATACCAAGTTTAAGGAAGTCATATATTTGTGATGTCTAGTTATGATAAGCTTCGGCCTCGACTGACAAGACAACATGCTCCCCCTTCGGTTCTACATTTGCAAATGCAGACTGTGAAACAACCCTATGGTGAATTGTAGTACCACTCCCCATCGGATCTTGCAAGATCAAAGAGCCCTAGGATGCTCTCTTAAGAAAGTATCTAGCTTTGTAGAACCACTCATGGTTTGTTTCTACATGAGTCATGTTAATTGACTCTTTGTTATCCAATGCTTCGCACTGCATAGTAGAATGTGACAAATTTTTTACATGGATGGTAGTGAAATCGACAGATGAATTTTAAGGGATTAGAGACCCCAAAGATGCCATTGTGTTTGTGAATCTATTGGATGAATGAGGGATTGCCTCGATGTCATACCATTCCAATTGAGCTAGATATGTGTCAAAAATATCCTTGTAAGATTTCAATACCGGGCATTGGCATTGAAATAATCCCTTAACTTGGTTCACAATGAGAAGGTAATTGCCAAAGATATTTATCCTTTTTATCTTCATGATTACCACTATTTGGAGGTCCAAAATTAGGGCTTCGTATTCAAATTTTTTTTTAGTGCAAGGAAAGTCCAACTTGAATGACAAGGGCATTGGAGCTCCTTATGGCATGAACAACACTATTCCTACACCACCCCCTTGCTCACACTTTGAACCGTTGAAGAACAAGGTCATATCAGATTTTTTATCCAATTATTTGGGTTCGGGTGCTTCTAATAAGGTAAATATTGCATCATCAGGAATCTCTATGGTGAGGGGCCTACTATTTTTGAGAGGCACCTCAGCCAGTTGATCTGCTATAACTTATCACTTAATGGAATTTTGGCTTATGAATTCCAAATCAAATTATATCAGTAGCATGATCCACTTTGTAGTACGTGTATTACGATATGTCTTGCTCATCATATACTGCAAAGGATTTTGTTTGGATATAACATATGCCGTATGAATCAACATATAGTGTGACAATTTCTTGGTAGCGAACACTACTGCTAAACATAGTTTTTCCACATATGTATATCCAAGCTCATAGCTCACCAAGGTTCAACTAATATAATATATGGCATGTTCTTTGTCTTGTACGTTATTTTGGGCTAACATGGTTTCTAGTTCAAAGTTAGTTGCCGATATATATAGCAAAAATGGCACATCTGTCCTTAGTGGAGCTAGCACTAGCAACGTCACTAGGTATTGCTTTATCTCAGCAAAGGTTTCTTGACAATCCTCGTCCCAATTGAATGGGACCCCCTTGTGTAGCAGTCGATTCATGGGTCGACATTTATTTGATAATTGAGTGATAAATCACTTTATGAATGCTACTTTTCCCTGAAGGCTTCTTAATTCTTTGATGTTAGTGGGAGGACGCATTTCCAAAATAGCCTTGACCTTTGCTGGGTCAAATTTGATGCCTCATTTCAAAACGATGAATCCTAAGAGCTTTATTGAAGTTATGCCAAACATGTACTTCTTAGGATTCAACCTGACATTGTGCTCTATCATGCGATTGAATACCTTCCTTAAGACCTCCGCATGCTCAGAACACAATAATGACTTTGCCAACAAGTCATCAATATATTATTCTAAGATTTTATGCATATAGTTGTTGGCAATTTTGGGTACCTTAGGTACATTGCCCTTGCTCAAGTGTTGATGTTGTCATTGATGTCAAAGAGCGGAAGGGTTTTTGTGAAAACCAAGGCAGACTAAATTATAGGTTTTGTTTAAATCCATGGTCAGCAGTTTTGAAATGGGTTTTTCTTAAAACCCAAGTTAGCTCTTCGTTTTGTTGAAAAAGGTGCTCCAATGATGAAGATATTTAATTTTAAATATCCAGTTTAAATTTTATTTATTTATTTAAAATTTAAATTAATATTTCAAAATTAAATTAAATTTTTTCACCGGCTTGTTTTCAAAGCCGACATTGCTAGGGTTTTGCAACGGATCAATTAGGGTTTCCTGCTGACAAAGCAAGGTTAAGCAACCGAAAAATTCTAGGGTTTCATGTTGACCTAATTAGGGTTGCAGCCAACGTGTTTGAGAATGTTTTGATGGGATATTCTCTTCTATAAAAAGGCAGGAATGTTGCAAGGTTGTACAGTGGGCGTGATGCGATATATGCGAATGAAGTTCGTGTGCAACAGAGTGTAAGTCGATGATAGTTCTTTGGAGTTAAAGAAAAGAGATCGCAGCGATGAGATAGTGAGTGAGTGTGTATCGACTGATCGAGAACAAAGAGAGCAATATGCATACGACGTGTTTAAAGTCTGAGGCAAAAATACACAGATGGTAGAAGTGAGATTTCATGGAAGGTGCAGCAGAGTGAGTGGTGCAAAGAGAAGATAAGAACACGATATGCAAAAGTCGTGTTTCGAGTGTGAAATGACAGTGTGCTGGCTGTAGAAGTAATATTTCTGTGAATTTGCAGCAGAGAACGCGGAGAGATATAGAGGAGTGGTTGAAAAAGTGTGAATCATTTTTCATAGCAGCAGCCGAATGCCGACAAGCAGCAGAACGCAAGGAAAACAGCAGATCGTGCAAATTGAAGTGACAGTTTAATTTTGCAATTTTTATTACTATCTCCAAGTTGTAGCTTGGTAAAAGGGGTTGGTGCCTCTTTCCAGTTGGAGCTGGAAAAATTGGAGTTGGTGCTCCATTCTGGTGTAGCAGATAAAATTTAGAGGTTGGTGCCTCTTACTAGTTGGTGTTGGTGAATGATTATGTAAAGTTGTAGCTTTGCATTTGACTAGATTTGGATGGTAGTCCAAGCAGTATTTTTGAGGAGTAGCCACATCGATGAACCTCGTTAAAATGTCGTGTTATGTGTGATGCTCTTAGTACTTTTATTATTTCTATTTTAATCTGCTGCAGTTTATTTAAAAGTCTAAATTGCTTTTAAGTTTTTAAATAACACACTGATTCACCCCCCCTCTCAGTGTCATTGTGATTATAACAATTGGTATCATAGCAAGGTTCCCAATTTTGGCTAAATTAGTCAGGGTTGATCTTGGATTAGTACACAATGGCTAAGAAGAATAGATCCTCATCCAAAAAGGCATCCCAGCCAGTTTCAATTCCTATGGTTGAGAAAATTGAACCGAGAAATGGCGAGAAGGAATGAACTACGAAGTTGAAGAAGTTGAGGCTGAAGTTGATTTAGAGGGTGAGCTAGTGTCTGCCCTTACGGAATGGGAATCAAAGAAAAAGAAGAATGAAAAATTGTCAAGGAAACTTAAGGATGCAAACAACATTATTGCCAGTTTAAAAATACGAGATGAAGAATACAAGAAAATGTCCGAATATCCGGAAATACGAGTATCCATGAAGATAGACCACTGCGGCAAATTGGAAGAAGAAAATGTGAGTCTTCGAATACAGATACAAGAGTTGGATCGAAAAATCAACTGTCATGTAAAACGTGAAGAAAGCTCGATGAAATTGGACAAAATTCTGAGCGATCAAAGATCCACAGGTATCAAATTTGTTCTCGACTTTTCTAAAGTAGAATCATCAACTGGACCAAAAGCAAGCAATGTTGAAAGTGAAAAGAACAAAGACAAGAATCAGGCAAAAGAAAGATATAATGCCAGACCTGAAATAGTAGCTGACAATGATGGCTTTACTAAGGTCACACATCAAAAGAATAGAAGATCCAAGGCTCCAGCAACAACCTGGCCAAGACCATCTTTCAGGTTTAATCATTATTTCTATGGTTTTTGTTTCAAGTGTAATGTTTATGGGCATAAAATTGTTGACTGCAAATACAACGTAGGTCCAAGAAGTTTCACTAGTAGAAATGCGTTTGCTCCTTTAATGAGTTATGCAGTAGAGTGTTTTAAGTGTCACAACTTTGGTCATATTGCCATAAATTGTCGTAGTATGTCTGTTTCATATCAACCTCATGAAAGCAGATTTCAACCGTATAGAGCAAAACAAAATAGAATTTATACTGAAGGATATGTGCAAAATTCTAAAAAGGGGAAGTCACAACTAGAACCCAATACCACGGTTAAAATAGAATGGAAACAAAAAGAACATCTCAGGAAAGAACATGATTCTTTAATAGTGCAGATAGCTTTTAGAGCTCAGAATAAACATGTTCCTTGGATTCTTGATAGTGGTTGCTCAAGTCATATGACAGGTGACAAACAGAAATTCAAAAATCTACAAAAGTATGAGGGTGGTTCTATAAAATTCGGCAACAATGACGGAGCCAAAATAATAGGTAAAGGAACGGTCAAAATTAGTGAAGGAAAGATCAAGTCAGAGGAAGTTTTATATGTGGATGGTTTGAAACATAATCTATTGAGTGTGAGTCAAATCTGTGACAAAGGACATGAAGTAGTTTTCAAGAAGCATGGTTGTGAAGTCAGAAAAATAAATAGCAGGAAATTAATAGCAACCGGCTCAAGGACGTCTGGCAATATGTACACACTCTCAGAGTTTTTAGAAGGTATGTGCTTCATGGGACAAGAAGAAGAGAACTGGTTGTGGCATAAGAGGCTTGGACACATAAGTTTTGATAATCTGGTAAGAATTAGCGCTAAACAAGCAGTGAGAGATATTCCAATCATTAAAAAAACCTGCAAATAGTATGTGTGCTTCATGTCAAAAGGGTAAACAGACCAGAGTTTCATTTAAAACAAAAGAACATCACACTAAAAAGCTTGGTCAAAACAGGTTTAGTCAGAACTGGCTTAGTCATAACATGTGGATTCAAAGAACAGGTATGCCTAAAAGAAACAACACTATTACTTGTTATAAGTGCAACAATAAAAGTCACACTATCAGACAGTGCAAAGTTGAAATTCCAGGATATAGGAACAGGAACAGTGGCATGATCAGGTCCAAGGATCAGAACAATGACAGGAACAAGAATATGGTCAAAGAGTTCAAGAGAAGACCCGACAAGGAAGTTATAGACGTTGATGTTGATCAGTGCCTAATGGGAGTTTTACTCCCACCCCAAAATTAATCACCTCATAAGGAGGTGGGGGAGGGACTAAGCTAAGAGGCTCATTCTTAGTTTCGAGCCCCAAAGGTGGCCCTTTGCCATTGATGACAAAGGGGGAGAGATATGAGTAAGGGGGAGAGCTTCAAGTGAAGAGGAAAGCTTCAAGTCAGGGGGAGCAAAACTTCAAAGAGATTGATTTCAGTTTTGGCTCTTGAAGATGTGTTTTTAGTAAAGGGTTGCCATCAATGACAAAGGGGGAGATTGTTGGCAATTTTGGGTACCTTGGGTACATTGCCCTTGCTCAAGTGTTGATGTTGTCATTGATTTCAAAGAGCGGAAGGGTTTTTGTGAAAACCAAGGCAGAATAAATTATAGGTTTTATTTAAATCCATGGTCAGTAGTTTTGAAATGGGTTTTTCTTAAAACCCAAGTTAGCTCTTCGTTTTGTTGAAAAAGGTGCTCCGATGATGAAGATATTTAATTTTAAATATCCAGTTTAAATTTTATTTATTTATTTAAAATTTAAATTAATATTTCAAAATTAAATTAAAGTTGTTCACCGACTTGTTTTCAAAGCCGACGTTGCTAGGGTTTTGCAACGGATCAATTAGGGTTTCCTACTGACAAAGCAAGGTTAAGCAACCAAAAAATTCTAGGGTTTCATGTTGACCTAATTAAGGTTGCAGCCGACGTGTTTGAGAATGTTTTGATGGGATATTCTCTTCTATAAAAATGCGGGACTGTTGTAAGGTTGTATAGTGGGCGTGATGCGATATATGCGAATGAAGTTCGTGTGCAGCAGAGTGTAAGTCGGTGATAGTTCTTTGGAGTTAAAGAAAAAAAATCACAGCGATGAGATAGTGAGTGAGTGCGTATCGACTGATCGAGAACAAAGAGAGCGATATGCAGACGGTGTGTTTAAAGTCCGAGGAAAAAATACGGAGATGGTAGAAGTGAGATTTCATGGAAGGTGCAACAGAGTGAGTGATGCAAAGAGAAGATAAGAACGCGATATACAGAAGTCATGTTTTGAGTGTGAAATGATAGTGTGTTGGCTATAGAAGTAATATTTCTGTGAAGTTGCAGCAGAGAACGCAGAGAGATATAGAGGAGTGGTTGAAAAAGTGTGAATCATTTTTCACAGTAGCAGTCGAATGCCGACAAGCAGCAGAACGCAAGAAAAACAGCAGATCGTGCAAATTGAGGTGACAGTTTAATTTTGCAATTTTTATTACTATCTCCAAGTTGTAGCTTGGTAAAAGGGGTTGGTGCCTCTTTCCAGTTGGAGCTGGAAAAATTGGAGTTGGTGCTCCATTCTGTTGTAGCATATAAAATTTAGAGGTTGGTGCCTCTTACCGGTTAGTCCTGGTGAATGATTATGTAAAGTTGTAGCTTTGCATTTGACTAGATTTGGATGGTAGTCCAAGCGGTATTTTTGAGGAGTAGCCACATCGGTGAACCTCGTTAAAATGCCGTGTTATGTGTGATGCTCTTAGTACTTTTATTATTTTTGTTTTAATCTGCTACAGTTTATTTAAAAGTCTAAATTGCTTTTAATTTTTTAAAGAACACACTGATTCACCCCCCCTCTCAGTGTCATTGTGATTATAACAATAGTCATGAAAGATATATGTCATAGCCCGCTGATATGTGGCACCAACATTTTTAAGGCTGAATGGCATAAATTTATAGCAAAATGTCCCCTATGGCATTATAAATGTGATTTTATGCTGGTCTTCGGGCTTAATCTGAATTTGATTGTAACTAGAAAAACCATCCATTAAGGAGAGCATTTCATGACCTACAGTTGCATCTACAACAACATCGATATTCGACAACAAAAATGAATCCTTGGGTGTTGCCTTGTTCAGGTCTCTAAAATACGTACAAATACGGATCCTTCCATCAGGTTTTCCTACAAACACCATATTGGATACTCATTCTGGATAGTCTATGGAGATAATGAACTCTACGTCCAAAAATTTTTACAACTCATCCTTCACCATTAGGGCTATTGTTGGATGCATCTTCCTAAGTTTTTGCTTGACTAGCTTCTTTGATAGATCTAGCAAAAGGTTATGAGTAACCAATTTTGTATCTAGACCCGACATATCCTTATAAGTCCAAGCAAAGATAACATGTATCTCTCTCAGTAGAGGGATGAGGTTGGCATGTTCATCATGAGTCAAACTTTCTCTAAATTTAACTTTCCTTGGATTGGTGGGATCATTACTGATATCCACTTCAAATGTTTCCTCGACTAACATATGGGATCCCTCCTCAAGATGATGAGGCTTCGGGATCAAGTGGATGTCATCTGCTGGGTTTATAGGTTCCACATTGGAAGCATCCTCAACATGATAGACATCATGTGCACAGCCTTGTGAAAAATGGAAAGGTTGTAGCATTTATTTGTTAGGTAATAAATATTTAGGCTCTAGAGGTGAATCGATGCAATCCCAGTCAATAGCATCCACATTTTAATGCAATGGTTTGGGTGGATTGGTTGGATTATGGAGTGGAGTGGTTAAATCAATGGATATCATGTTTATGGAATGAATTATGTCTCTAGGACCACATGCAAGTGACTCATAATTAGCAAACTACCATCCTCAAGATGTGGTTCTGGGGGTATGGGGATCTTCGAATCTGTTCTATGAATAGATGATCGAATGGGATCACTATGCTTAATGAGATCCATGTACGTCTATGGATCAGGAAACACCATATGATAAATCACATTAAGATTCATTAGTATCCCTCTAAGAAGAGGATGGAGATTAATCTCTTTGCGCAAATCCTCTGTAGTGTAAGGTGCATTATGATAGCATAAGTAGGGAGGTCCTAAATAGGCTCTCTTCATCTCATCCTTATTGTCACTATCATAATAAATACCTTCATTGATACCAACTGGAATTGAGAGATTTTGAATATGGGGTCCCATATACACCCACACCTGATAACTATTATCGCTCGTGAAGGATTGATCATCTTCGATGATTTTTTTCTTCAATAATAGATGATGTAAGTTATAAGAGCCCATATAGGCTGCCTCAGTATCATCCTCATATAGCTCACTATTTAAGAATTCATTATCATCATCTCTCTCATATATGCAACTTGGTCCACCTATCTTGTAGAAGGATTCTATTGTACCCTCATCGAAATGCTCTTCTAACTCAAAATTTATCACTAAATTATCACTGTGAATCTACATACTTGTATCATCAATTGCCTCACAGATTTTTTGGCCCAAGTTTTCTCCTTGTAAATCATCTGGACCTATTTCCACCAAGATATCCTCATGATATGTCTCAGGTGGTTCTATGGTGATGTAAGACGCCATCTAGTTATCCCTCTAAAATGCAAAAGGATTAGGGTGATAAGGATTGAAGTCAAGCTCACCCCCCAGACTGAGGTATAGGTAGTCTAGAGATACCGCAAGGAGTTTAGTCTGTCCTCCACTATAAAATCCCAACCCAAACCTATTAGTAGGTAACTGATACTATGGTTCTATAGGCCTCTTATGCCCCTGCTCGAATAGTTCAAGACCATACCCATTCCAATGGTAAAACTCAAAGTATCGCATGGCATAGTACGGGTTAGATAATGAACATTTATAATGAATGGTTCATTATTGTCCTCATCCATGGACGTGGGAAATACAACCTGGTCTAGCCCTCCATATATGAAGTTGTTTTGGTTGGGTGGTACCCCCAATGGTTCCACTGTACCTATAGAAAAATGATGAGCTCGTGATCGATCCATGTCATGGACAGTCTCGATAATCGGTGTGAATGTCATGTTCTGTACAATGTATTCCCCTAACCTAGGATTAATCAAATGGACAGTCACCTACGGTGCAAATGATCCTTTTGAAGACATAGGTGAAGCAAGATGAGGTGCATTTTCGACTCTTCCTTGAATTTCCTCTAATTCCATGGGATTAGGGGTTTAAACGATAACTGACTTGGGATTTTTCTTTATCTTCTTTTTGCCCACCTTTTCTTTCAACTTCCTATCATCCCACTATATCATGGATGCAGTTTGTCTAATAGAAGTAGTTGTTGTGTGCTCTGACCTTTGAGATACGGATTTTGCGGGTCTAGCACACACTTCTTTGATTATGCCTCTTGGATCTTTTATTGGCAACGCTAGTCGCACATCCAGGTGTGTTGAGGGGAGCACAAATTTCCTTGACAAATCTACTAGATTCACGTATTTAAAGGGTTCTTCATCCGAAGACACCACATGAACCTATCCCTCATGAATGTATTTGATACACTGGTGTAAAATAGAAGGGACGCAACACATTTCTATGATCCAAGGCCTCTCTAGAAGTATATTATATTGCATAGCACCTTCGATTACGTGACACATCATCAGGATGGTATTCAACCCCACCTAGATAGGTAAAACTATAGTACCGACCATCGAGCATAATGCATCATTGAACGCTCTCAATGTGAAGGTGGAAGGGATGATATGCGTCTTGGGTAACTTGAGGATGGGTCTGTTATAAGAGTGGAAACCATATTGTATTTATGGTCATGAAATTGAATGATCGATTCTTAACACTGCTACAAGTGCCCCAAGAAGTATGTAAACGCTTCGATATCCTAAGGTTGCACCTTGATGGGCCTTAATATGTCCATGAGCATCTCCCTATTCATAGGAGACTTTTGAATAAGCTCATATATCGACAAATTTGCTGGAGTTATCTATAGGTTTTGAATCAACCTACTTCTAATGGTCACCACTAGTCTAGTTGGTGGACTAGACGCATATTGGGCTGGCCTTGGATGAGGCATAGCTTGGACCCTAATAGGCACTGGAGGTTGATTCTATCATTCATAGCTCATGTTTCTCATGATAATTTTGACCATGCCAAAAAATCCATGGGTTAGTGGTTCAATGTTCACTTGGTTGACCTAGCCAACATTATTCCTTGGTGCCTCATGATTAGGTAAAGGATTTTTGTAAATCCCCATATTTTTATTATCAAGCACTTATAGATTGTCAATGAGAAGCGTACCTCTCTCAATCATATTTTGCACAAGGTGTTTGAAGGACCAACATACCTCAATGTCATGGCCCTTCATTCTATGGAATATGCAATACTGATCATCTTTATAGCCTTTAGGCTTAGGCTGATTAGGGTCTATCATCTTGACTTCGAGTAAGTGAATAGCCTTTGCCTTGCAAAAATGATAAAAAATTGAAGTCAATGACTCTGGTAACTAAGTGAATACGTGAGGTGGGAATTGCTCCTTATTTTTATCCTTATATTTGTTGTTGCCCTATTCCTACTGCATAGGCAAAGTTTGGGTTTCATAATTTTGCTTTTGCTGCTCTTTTTCTCCCTTTTGAAGGTTGAACACTACCTGATTAACATGGGACAACTTGGCCTGATATTTCTTAGTACTTTTCTTGTGTCCCTCCTTCTTATTCCTCAACTTCAAGTTACCCTCATATAACTTTATGTCTTCAATTACCTTGGCTTGCACCAAATACTCTTTGAATGTCTGGTATTGCTATAGCTATAACATGTGCTTGGCATAATTCTTCATGAACATTCATGTTAATTCAGAGGACAGGATGGAGAATGTTAGCTTTGCCATCATTTTCCTCTATCACTTTTCATAATCCATCACTGTATCATTTTCATGTTGTGTTAGAGTGGCCAGGTAAGATAAGTTTACCTTCTTCTTTATGTCGAAGGAGAAGTGTTCAAGAAATGCATTAACCAGTTGTTTGAAACTAGTGATGTTGTGCCTCTTTAGTTGGTTGAACCACTCTTGAGAAGGGCCTGAGAGGATTGGGATGAAGGTGTGCAGGAGCAAAGCATTGTTGCTCTCAATATGAAAGCACATATCTAGGAAACTAGTCACGTTCTCCTGTGTGTCTTCCTCTCCTTGAAGCTTATCCAGCCTAGGCATCTTGAAATGCTTAGGATATGCTATAATAGGCACTAACGTGCATAGAGGTTCATTGTGAATTTTTTTCAAGGTAGGCTTCTGATATGTCATCCCTTGTTTCTCTATGGATTGAACCTTCTCTGCTAAGATCTTGTAGGCTTGTGAGGAAAGAAATTCCTCCTCTCAAGATTGTCTTGGATGCGGATTCAGAGGTAGGTTCCTCCTCAGTCAAGGTGGGGGACTAGGCTCACCCTCCTCCTTGAATTGAGAGATTTTAGGATACTCTTGTTCTAATTCCTCTCCCACTTAATTCTCATACTACCTATACTCATGTTGCTCAAACGTCGAATACCGATATTTGTGTTGAATTGTATGGTGAGTATGTGTGTCTATGTTCTCAGGGTGTAACTCATTTTGTGAAGCCAATCATCTAGGGACATGCTCCATGATCTCATTATGATGATGTAAACCGGTGCTAGCCAGTCGATCCTCCCTCTCTACATGCTCATTCTGATCAAGGATGCGTTGTTCATGCATGCGTTGTTCATACAAATTTTGCCTGATGAACCTCTACCTTTGAGTATTCTCATTTTTGAGGCACTCTTTCTCTATGTGAACATCCTCCAATTGGTCTTGGAGAATTTGTCATATCTACTCTGACATCAATCCATGGACCCTATCAAGATGATCAGTCGTCTGAGGCCTCGGAGGGGTGTGCTCTGTTCGAGCAGCTTTATGAGTATGTCCTCCAATGGAATGATTTACCAAACTCTTGCCTCGGTTTGTAAATATGATATTCATGTCAGGTTGTCTCCTATACTTAGTGCTTGTATGTGATGCAGGAGCACACATGTCTCAAGAATTCTTGGAGCACTTTCCAGGTTCTCGGGCGGTCCTAATGGTGCTTCTACTACACACACTCATAGGATGAGAGGGTGCAGGTGTAGGCTTATATTCTAAATGCCCTAGGACCTTATATAGACCATCCAATTATTTGCTACACCATGGCTCATGAGGTAGCGTACCATTTGTTCCCACTTTGGATATATCTATGGTGAACGTGGTGGGCTCACCCCTATTAGGAGTTTATGTGGGTCTGTGCTCAGAAGAAACCCTCTTCGTTCGACCCTTAATGGGTGGATCTTGGACATATCTATGCTCTAGAGGTGGAGGTTGTGAGCCTATTTTAGAAACCTGTTGAAGGGGTACCAATTTGGATCCCTCGATGATGTATTATTTGGTAGAACCCGTGGATCCACATGGAATGCGGTCACGATATATGCTACCATATACAGAACCCCTATGCTGGGAAGTCCTATGCTTTGATATGTGTATAGAAGGATATCTAACACTTCCTCTAATCGGGGTATTTTCTATAGAATCCCCTTATGTAGAATTGTCCCATCTAATGCTCATTGAACGACATCCAAGAGGATTCTATGATTGAGGGCATTCTACATCATGATGTGCACTAGGTGGAGCTTGAGCCTCAATCTCAGTTCCATGCCTGGATTGGCCTCTCTGTGTACACACCATTGTGTATCCTATGTCTAGATTTAACTTTTATTAACACGCAAAGAATACAATGATGATTATATCTTTTACAATTTAAAATGAGCCCTAAACTGTTTGATGTTTTTTCAATTTATTGTATCAGTAAAGTAACTCTTATCATATTTTGCAAAGCGTTGATAAATTTCTCAATTGTTTAATGGCTTTCACTTGTATGCTCGTAGCTCGACAACCTGACTATGAACTCCAGGTCACATAATCCCCCCAAAGTGTGGTAATGAAATTCCACACCTGGGCAGGGAGTACATGTCCTCCCATATCCTCACCCATTTTCATCTAGTCAGCATCATATCCTCTGAAGATAAGTACATGCAAATTTTCTATGCTACGAAAGGTTCTTGGATCCGGTATTGGTATAGAACATAGGGTATGTGGGAGTTGGTCCAATGGATGGAAATCACCTCCACCATCATTGAAACCCTACTAGTGGCTGGATGTGAATTCCAAATCACTAGCATTTACTTTGGAACATGGTGTGTATGTGTTCTTTTTAATTTGCATAAAAGGAAAGATGCATAATATAGCACTCACATGATCATTTCCTGTATGATGTGCATAAAAATAATGTTTGGTATTTTAGAAACATGCATGATTAATCTACATGATATTTATAAAATGCATACTAATCATGAAGTGGCCTCTAATCGGGCCTTAAGCAAAGAAATCCAATTTACAAGGACACTTTGGCACGCTATATTCTAGGGCAAACTGCAATCAAAGGTCCATTGTTCCTAGCAGTGCCTAATGAAACCCTAGAACAAAAAATCTAATGGACCTAATTCATTTCACCCTTTTTCAGTGTTGTCCTACTTAGGTTACCATTTTATGCTTGCTGAAAAAAATAGATAGAGAAGACAGGAAAGTAAAATGATAGTGAAACCTACCTCAGGTCCACATTTGATCAAGCTTTATCCTCCTGCTCTCTAATTGGTTTGTTGCTGACCGTGGCTCTGATGTGCGGCTACGACTATTACCCATGCCTATCAACCATGAACTAAATTTTTGACTGTGACTACCAGCCGCGGGGAGCACCTACCATAAAAAATATAGACATAGTTAGTTAATCATGGCTAGATATATGGTGTTATGCTGTGATCGCCTACTGTAACCACCAAAAATGGCTCACACCTAATGTGATCTATTGTAATTAAATAAATATAACCAATGAACATGCAAAAATTGACAACAAAAAGGAAATAAAATGCAAGAATATTTATTAATTCTAAATTGAGTTAAGTTACATATTCATTCCTCTCAGGGATACCCATTTTGATACTTCAATTATAACAAATCTAATCCCTCTCAAGGGTAGATGTGAATCAAATGCCTTCTAGGGTGACACGAACTGCTCTAGGGTGTCGATGACCCTCTTCTCCATGATTAGTGGTATTTTCTACCTTGCATCCCAAAAACCTATTAGTCCTGCGTGCAATACACAACAAGAAACATTAAAAACAAAGGAGGCCTCTCTTGATGAGGCTTTAAAAGGAGATTTCACAAAAAGATGCCATAAAAAGCATGTAATCAAGAAAACATATAAAACATAGTAAACCTATGTTAATCATGAAATGTTGCCATAAAACATGTGCAAGAAAGCAAATACTATCTATATATTGGGTTAGTTTATCAAATAGAAAGCATGAACGCATGAAATAACCCATAATTGCACTAATTACTAAATTGAAAAAATGAAGGTAAATCTACTTTTAAATGCTTAATTCCACCGGTCATATGTCTCTAAAATGCCAATTAAACCTATAATAAGCATAATATGGTCTAATAAATTAATCTACAAAAAAATGCACAAGGGGATCTGTAGCCATTTGCTCACCACAGGTCTGATGTGTGGTCAACACTGTTCACCGCAGATGATAGTCGTGATGGAGCTTTGAGTAAACTTGCCCTCAGAATTAAGGCTTTCTCTTGGATCCACCTTGCCAAATTGATGGTCAAGGGTCACATATGTGTCCTCTGATAGGTTTTGTAGTTGAATTGTTCATATTGTGCACTAATTGTATGAATTTACATTTCTTGGCTCTCTTAGGCTCCTAGGGCTTCCATTGCAATTTGATCTCTAATTGTGTAGCAAAAGTGTCTCTCTCAATGCATGTAGTTGGCTATGCATTTCAATAGGGCTTCACTACTCAATTGATAAAATTCTATCTAGGCTTATCCCAAATTCGGAGGGGGATCTTATAGCATTGGTCCAGGGCTAGGGGTGGCTTCCTCATGAAACCAAGATCAATATTGGGTAGTTGAGCCAGCTAGATGGAAGGATCCAAAACCTTCCTCACTCAAATCGCTCCAATCTACAACCAATTGGCCATTGCAACCAACTTTGGATCGAATGAAGGCCAACTAAATCTAAGTGCTAATCGCGACTGACATGCGCAATGAGCATTGCTAAGCATGGGTGTTAGCAGCGACTAGCACTGACTAGGCAAAGGTGCCCAAATGAATTGTAAAAACCACTACTATACCTTGGATCTGTCCAAAGGTCTTCCATATGGTCTTCTAGAATGTCCCATATGAGTAGTTGCCTCGGCATGACGTATTTTAGATGTCTACAATATCTTAAAATAATATTTCAACAAATATTTATAAATAATTTTTAATTTGGTATACAAAGATGCATTTTTTAGTCTATTTTATTGATTTTTGAATTATATCAATTAATAATAGGAATAATGTATACACAAAGCACAAAAGACCTATTTTATTTTTGATGACAACTATATCATAGAAGAGACATACCATAGCCATGGTCATCACAACTAGCCAAAGGGAGGTTACTTCCATCTAATATAGGATTAATGAGTTTTAAATGATTGAACTTTAAATTATTTTGTAAAAACAATAAAAATAAGTATTTCATAAAAGCATAAAAATAAAATAAAAATACAAGTTAATTCATGAAATAAATAACAATAATAACATCTTAGCCTAGTGGTGAAGGGATCACTTGTTATGAAAAGGTCATGAATTTATCTCTCACCAATAAAAAATGGTATCCCTCATTGTCTAAAGTTCTCGTATGTGTGTAAAATCATATTAAAAAAGACTTAGAGAGTATAAATTATTTTAATTAAAATTTTTAAATTAAATCATCCATGAACCACATCATATCAATAATTTCAAGTTTCTAACAACATATTTTTGAATATATATATATATATATATATATATATATATATATATATATATATATATATATATATATATATATATATATATATATATAATACAATTTTTATTATTCTAATAGGTGTCAACATTATTCTTTACTATATTACAAATGTTCTCATGTACAAGTTTAAACTTGTAAAAATTGGGAGGATCACCAAGACATCTTAAACATATCAATTTCCTAGTGTAGCACCCTAAAATTGGCATAGTTAAACCATCAGTAAAAGATAAAAAAAATTGAATTTTAACCCCGAAACCGCCCGTTAACCGCTCACCTTGTTTTTTGCACCATTTTTAGAAGTTTTTTTGACCGTTTGACAATATCATCGCCGATCTGACGATATCGTCCCAAATCGGACGAATTCATCTGGAACAGAACGTCCAGACGATTTCATCCCAAAACCAAATTTTCATAATTAGCTTTTGTTTCAACAACCTCTCCAACTCGGGCAGAAGCATGTCTGCATGGTTAGATATTCCTACGTTGGAGATATCCCAGATTGGGATGATCCCCAAACTCCTAACCTCCCCCTAATCCTATATAAACTTGGGATTTTCCCATTTTATCCCCCTAGCTGATCATTTCCCTGCAACTTTAGTTTTTGTTGTGTTAGAACATCCTATTCCCCATCATTTGTACTTGTGTTTTCAAGTTTTATTGCAGGATCTCACTGTGTTTTAGCCAAAGGATGCTCGGATCGTCGCAGGCGATTCAACCATAATTTCAAATGATCCTATCAAGATCGGTGACGATCTCATACGATTGCAGACGATTTTGACTATAGTTCATATTAGGGGCAATCAGAGCCCTGAGTTTGCATTCTCTATCTCTTTTTCTTATTTAATTGTGCATTAGATTAATTCACTTCTATTTTGCATCTTGGAGTTCACCTCATTTAGCATATTTGCATGATAAAATTCAAAATAAATTATTAAAACATTGCATCCCATTTGATTTGATATCTGGATTTATCATTTAAGCATTTATATTATTTTTTCTATCATTATGTATCATTCTTGCAATTGTATTTTTGGTTTTTGGTGTCTATTTTCATGATTGCAGGTTTTTGACGAATTCTTCTAACGAATTCGTCAGGTCGCTGACGATCTTGGCTGATATTAGATGATATCCTGTGATCTGGATGATTCTATACAATTACAGATGATCCTATCATATATGGGACGATCTGGACTCCTACAAGCTTTATAATCTTCATCAGACATAAAAAATTAGGTGCACTCTTCTCTATTTTAGATATTTTTTGTATTTAGGATTCATTTATGTTTGTTGTCTTCATATAAACCAAAAATTTCATATATAATAGCTTAGATTCATTTTGGCAAACCTAGGAATCTAAATGATTGAACATAAAATGAACACATCAAACCCATTCTCAACCTAGGCGTGGAAACTGCCATTCAAATTTTCCTAGTGAACCCCACCATCCATTGAAAATTTACCCTTATACCTCTCCCCTGAGAGGCACGACCTTCAAAGGGCCTCTCCGTTCGAGGTATTGTCCCATCCTTCTCGCATCCCCCTTATGGGCACAAATCCTTTAGCATGAAGGTAAGGGTGCGAAAAATTTGGGTGATACATTTTGGTGAACTCGACGTGAAACTAAAACACCTTTTGAAAATAATTCGAAAAAAAAAACACATTATTAAGAACATCTAGAATCATTAGACAACCATTAAATTTACATATCATACTTAGATGGTAGATTATAATAGAAGACGAGTTGTCACCATAAATGTTGAAAATCAATTAACGGCCATAGAGATTACTTTTGTGCTTAGAGTACCTCAAACAAATAGAGCCCAATATTTGTGGGATGAACTTGATAGGAGATTGGGTATTATTGAATCCAGATCTATAGAACTTAGGCAAATTAAGAGGTTTGTCCTAGATAGAATCCTGGATCCTGATCAGGTGACTTTGTATCATGAACTTCAGAGAGATTGCCATAGGTGGTTAGCCGATAAAAGAGCACTTGTGTCTTCTGAATTATACACCTTTGAGGAATACCTTGAGAACGCAGTTGTAGTGCATAAATTTCTATCTTGTATAGAGGATTAAGAAGTCGTTCTTACGAATACAAAAATATGGAATAGAGTTCCTAGAGCTGTGTTGTATCGAGAGTATTGCCATGAACTTTATTTTTACATGTCAGGGTCTGAAATAGATCATATTACCATAGCATACTTTGTCAAATTCTTGAAAAACCACTTCCAATTTGAAGAGGAGCATTTCATGACTCCTGATGAACTTGACCCTATCAATGATATCCATAAACTATTCATAGAAAACTAAGTGATTCTTTCTATTATTGTTTCTTATGACTAACATGCTATTTGTTATTTTATTCTCGTAAAATAATAATATAATAAAATCACACAAAAAGAAAAAAAAAAACAAAATATTTCCTTATAGTAGGTATATAGTTAAAATATATACCTCTCAACCCTATCGCATATATATATATATATATATATATATATATATATATATATATATATATAAAGTATATATATTTGCTAAAACCTAAGCTTAGCACAATGCCTAGAATTAGGAATGTAAAACAAACCAAAGAAGATGAAGATTGGTTAGGAAGACCATTAATTGACCAAAATGTCCCTCCTGAGGACCAAGTTCAGGAAGAAGAAACCCTAGACCAGCAAGAAGAAGAGCTTGCTGTAGGAAATGAACAAGAAGAAACTGTTAGAGAGGAAGGATCCTCATCCCCTAAAATGTCTCCGGGAGGGGCCATCACTTTTGAGAACATGGAACAATTCTGGAACTTCATTAACACTAATATTGGTGTTTTTAATAGAGCAGCCCATATGGACAAGGATCGAATTAGTGACACTCAAGAAAATCTAGAAGAACTATTTCAAACACACACTAATCCCTTGTCCTTTATTGAACAAGAGAGTGATCAATCTGGACCATCCAATTTGGATATAGTAGCTGCGATCCGGAACATGCATCAACAACAGGTTACCCAACCACCTAAAGTGCCTGTTAACAAGCCTAGGGTCATTCCCACACAAAAGAAACCATCATTTAATGCTCTATTTCGCCAAGCTCTTGATCAACATACCTCAAATAAAAAAAAACCCAAAACAAAACCAAACACCAATTACCAACAATCTGGGGTACAACATAATACTATTACAAATACCCTTCATAATACTCTTCCTACCAACACTTTGCATAATAGCAATATAGCATCTAATCCTTATGTCACACCATCATGCACTCACAGATCCCATACCTATGTCCCACCGAACCAATATGGTGGACAAACTAGTAATATTGAAACCATGGTGAAACAACTAGTTTCCCGCATGGACTAGATAGATCCCTACCGTCCCTCGTACAACTATCGAGAGATGTGTAGTCAGCCTTTAGATCCTATAGTCATAGCACAGCCGTATCCTAAACATTTTCCTATGCCTGTTCTTCCCATATATAAAGGAACCGAAAATCCCATAGAGCATCTTCGTATGTTTAGGATAGCATGTCATGATATATCACATGATGACTTGTTATTACTAAAAATGTTCTTGAAAATCTTGGGAGGAATGGCATTAGAGTGGTATTATCAATTACCCACTAATTATTTGAGGAATTTCAAAGAAATTGCCAAGTCTTTTGTTCATCAATTTAGTGCCTACATCGAAAGACATGTGACCATTAAAGATTTGTATAACTTAAAATAGGACAAATATGAATGCTTTGCTGATTTCCTAGCAAGGTGGAGACAGTTGATAAGAAAATTGCACTTTGTGTTACCTTATAGGGAGATGTTGGACATCTTTATTAATAATTTGCAAGAGCAACTATCTTACGAATTATCAATCGCTACCTTGACCACCTTCGATCAGGCTATAGAATTAGCCCGAAGAGTGGAAGATGCTCTCATTAGGAGAGGCCAGCTTAAAAAGAAAGACGATGAGAAAACATCCAAAAATAAATATAAGAATAAACAAGTTGTGGGTGGAGTCACCGATAGCAGAAATATTGCTAATGTTAATGCTACAAAGACAGCGGAGAATTTTGTACTAAAACCTCCTGATAGACCTCCTCGAGAATTCACTAGGTTAAATCAACCTTTATCAACTATTCTACCGCAATTATTAGAACGAGGTTTAATTCAATTACCAAATATCCAGGAACTTGATCCAACTATATCCGGATACAGAACATATTTACACTATGACTTCCATAGAGGACCTGGACACACTACCAACTCTTGTAAAATATTAAAACATAAAATACAGGAATTGATTGATAACAATGAGATGGAGGTGCAAGCCTTTCAACCTAAGAAAAATACTCCTAATAATGTTCAAAAGAACACCCCACAAAACCATAATCAGAAAGATAATCAGTCACTAGACATATTTCAACATCCCTTACCGAAACATGGTAAGGAGGTGGCTAATAAAATTGAACATCATAATGTCCCTCCTCCTGCCCGATATGTAGGAACTATTAGTGGGCATTTACTTGTTCATGATCTGGAAATAGTTGACACAACTTTATACATGGTTACAACCAGGCCTCTATATAATATTCAGGTACCTGATCTTAGTGATACAGAAAATGAGACTGAGAGTGATATGGAAATCACATCAAATCAATCGAATAGTTCTGAAGATGAATCAAATACTATTCACCCTATCACAAGTTATATGGTTCCAAAAGAACCATTTCCAAGAAGAGTCACTACTAGACCATTGTATCACCGATTACTTTCTAATGAGCTAGCTATAAACTCTAGACAAAGACCCATTCATCATCCGTAAAATAATATTTTGGGTACCATCAGAGCTGTTACTAGACAATAGGCTCAAAATTATCAACAAGATCAAATTCAGAATTGTGGATCAACTCCATTTGTTTTGAAGGTTTCTAATAAAGGGAATCATGCACCTAATGGTCAACCTAAACCTCCTTATAATATTAATGAACAATTATCAAATATTACAACTAGAATTTCCCTCTTGGACCTTTTAATATCTTCTCCTACACATAGAGATGAATTAATGCTCACATTAAACTAGATGATGGTACCACAAGACATTCAACCTGAAGCCATGGCCAATACTATAATAACTTGTGAAGTTGATTGTATTGACTTTCGAGATAGTTACATACCGCAACATAGTTTACATAAAGATAACCCTCTGTATATTACTTCCTTAATTGGAGATGTAGCAGTCAAATGAGTCTTGACTGATAATGGTTCATCTTTAAATATCTGCACTTTTGACTTCTACCAAAGATTTGGGTTTAGAAGTGAGGAAATGAAAATAAATGATATGATCATAAAACCTTTCAATGAAGAAACACAAGAAACATGTGGAGTTATTACCATTCCATTGCAGGTTGGTCCGAGAACCTTGGATACGACTGTGTTTATTGTACATTGCCCTGCATCGTACAATATACTCTTGGGTCATCCTTGGATCAACGCGATGTGAGTTTTTCCCTCAACCTTACATCAATGTGTTAAGTTTGAATTTAAGAATCAGTTGCTTACCATTCATGGTGATCCAAGACCCTTTGAAATGTGTGCTTTTGCAGAACCTATTGGAGTTCAATTTTACCCTGCTCTATCATCCACACATCCTAATTCTCATTATCCATCTAAACGTGTGAAACTTACACCCACAAAGTCATCTACTTCTTCTCCATAAGTTGCACCTTCACATATAGCTCAACCATCTTCTGAACAAACCACATTAGGACCTAAGAAAGATCCTAATCCCACAACCAATGTCTCTTGTTCTACTCCTATAACTTCCATACCTTTAATAGACCCATCTATCGACTCCTCTACACCGTCTACATCCACAAAATTTATATTTTCTGCATCAGAAGACGTAGGGAATGTTCCTTCTACCTCTTATGCTCTTATTGACGAACTCTTACCCGATCTATCTAAAATTATTATATCAAAAGAAATGAATGCTTCTATGCAATATTCTCTTATTTTAAATAATTTGCCACCATCTCCTCGTACCTTGGGCCTCCCATAGCCTATGGGAAGTATTTACCAATTCGAGATCTGTGCCTTTATTTATAAGGGATATAACTGGGGTAGAATACCCAGAAACATCAGAACTCATTATGATGGATATGCTCGATGTTATTTTACTAATGAATATATTAAAGCCAAACCTATAATGCTGAAATTGGGATATAAAGGGAAAGGTTTGGGACCTTTCTAGAATGGTATGAAAGAACCTTTTGAGGTAGAAGCGTGGCCCGCCCGATGTGGTGTGGGCCTATTTTCTAGTAAGGGTCAGCCATTCCCATTTGAGGATGATGACCATCTTATATGTTACCAAGATTTTTTAGATGAACGTGATGCCTTGCATTTAATAAATAAGAAATTCACATGTAATATGCTATCTATAGCTTATTTGAGATGATCACTGAATCCGACGATGAGTTGGAGGGAGATATATTTCATGATGTCTCCGTTGAGGAATTATTACATAATGGATTTTATTTTGATGGCTCTATACCTAGTATAGCCCAGCTTGAGGCCATGACTCCTCAAGACGAATTATCCAAGCTAACCTTGGAAGAATTACAAGAATTGGGCGTTTCACCCGCCTCACCTAATTTTGAGCGAGAACTACACATGGAAGTAGAAAATGTCAAAAATTAACATTGGAACCAAGGATAACCCCCACATAATCAACATTGGATCAGAATTGAGTCAAGAAAAATAGGATAAATACATTGCATTTCTTAAATAATATGAAGATGTCTTTGCTTGGACATATGAAGATATGCCAGGATTAGACCCTTCTGTAGTTATGCATAACCTAGTAGTGCACCCGGATGCTAAACCTGTTAAACAAAAACTTAGAAAAATGCATCCTAAAGTGGCCTTACTAGTGAAAGGGGAGTTAGAAAAACTCATGAATGTTATTTTTATACAAGCCATTGATTATCTTTGAATAGATCTCGAATGTAGTTCTAGTAACTAAGAAAGAATCTACTAAGGTTAGGGTTTTTACATACTTTAGAGATATTAATGCTGCATGCCCTAAAGATGATTTTCCCCTTCCCAATATGGATCAGATCATTGATTTTACTGTCGGGAGTGGAATGGT
This sequence comes from Wollemia nobilis, assembly GCA_028583015.1. NCBI lineage: Eukaryota > Viridiplantae > Streptophyta > Pinopsida > Araucariales > Araucariaceae > Wollemia > Wollemia nobilis. The sequence goes on from JAQPPZ010016894.1 coordinate 3,445,517, forward strand.
ATCATTAATGGATGGATTTTTTGGTTATAATAAGATCAGGATAGCTCCTGAAGATCATGCTAAAATAACCTTTATTACCCCTTGGGGGAATTTCTATTGGAAAGTGATGCCATTCGAGTTGAAGAATGCAGGTGCAACTTATCAATGAGCCATGACTTATATATTTCATGATATGATGCATGATATACTACACGATTATGTAGACAACATTATAGCTCATTCTACTGAAGAAGATGACCATTTAGATGACTTGAGAAAATTATTTGATCGGTTAATGGAATATCTTATCTGATTGAATCCAGCCAAATATATATTCAAATTTAAGTCAGGTAAATTATTTGGGGTTATAGTTTCTTTACGTGGCATCAAAATTGACCCTCTCAACATTACGGCTATCATTGATATGCCCGCACCTACAAATATATCTGAATTACGGAGTCTACAAGGTAAGCTTCAAGCTATCCGTCGCTTCATCGATAAGCTGGCGGATAAAACTGGACCCTTTTTTAAGCTTCTTAAGAAGGATGTCTCTTTCCATTGGGATGATGATGTAAGGAAGCATTTGAACTCCTCAAACAATATCTTCTTAACCCACCTATACTTTTGCCACGTAAACCTGACCGCCCATTTATCTTGTATATTTTTGCTTCAAATTTTGCTTTAGGAGCTATGTTAGCTCAACTTGATGATGAGAAAAGAGAGCGTGCTAATTATTACATTAGCAAAACATTAATTAGTTATGAAACCCACTACACAAAATTAGAGAAGTTATGTCTAGCAGTTGTATTTTCTACACAAAAACTATGCCATTATATGCTCAGTCAAAAAACATACGTTATTGCTAAATCCGATCCCTTGCGGTATCTCATGAGTCGACCTTATTTATCTGGTCGCACAACAAAGTGGGTTCTTGTGCTAAGCGAGTTTGAACTCATGTTTATAGGACATAAGTCTGTTAAGGGTCAAATCATAGCAGATAAATTAGCTACTACATCCTTAGAATCCACCCATCCCCTCATCATTGAGTTTCCTGATGAATGCCTTAAACTAGAGGCAGATCATTAAGAGCAATGGTCCTTATACTTTGATGAAGCCTGATGCATGAGTGGGGCTGGTGTAGGTATTATTTTGATATATCCATAGAAACATCTCATAACTCTATCCTTTAAATCAACATTTTCTTGTACTAATAACACTACTGAATATGAGGCTCTCATCCTTGGATTACGAGCAGCCCTGGAACTAAAAATTAAAAATCTATTAGTTTTTGGTGATTCTCAACTTGTTATAAAATCTATTAGTTTTCAGTGATTCTCAACTTGTTATTAGTTTTTGGGTATGTAATTTTGATCAGACTAATGATCATCATAGAACCTACGACATCGTTTTAGGAGGTCTATTTTGCTCAGCATTGTTCAATCTCACAACGCATCTCAAAAGGGGCATCTGTAGATACCTAAAACACGTCATGTCGAAGGTGACTACTCATATGGACATGATACAAAACCATATGAAGGATCTTGGATAGACTCCAAGATAGAGCAGTGGTTCTAACCACTCAATTTAGGCATTCTAGCCTAAGCAGTTTGAACCGTAGTCCAGAACTGCGGTCTCCAGTCTAAAATGTGGTTGAAACCTATAGTCTACAGTCTGGACCATAGTTGTGACCTGTGGTCTAAACTGGAGTTCAGTTAGGCCTTCCATCCGAGCCAAATTGATTGGAACAACCAAGAGATCTAGAAGGATGCAGTTGGAGGATGAAAGATTCCAAAGGCTTCCATCCCAACTATCCTAACCAACCTTCTTGGTCTTGGATTCTCCATGAAGCCACCCCACATACTATAAATACTCCCCTCCAAGAGGATGAGAGGAGAGAGATAATTTGTGTAGCGAAGTGTTGGCGAATTATCAAGTGAACTAATTGATCAAGAGAGTAGCGAAGCCTTGTCAAATTGCATAATGACCTTGTGCATTTGAGATCCCCCTTTGCTATCCATCCAAATACCAATTAGCCATGAATGCCCTAGGTGCCTAGGAAGATCAAGAAATGCAAATTCAGGCGAACGAAGGTCCTTCACAGTGATTTAACTGCCAAATCTATCAAAGGACGACAAAAGCGACCCTTGAACATCAATTCAAACAAGGAGGTCAAGCCCACTACCCCTAATTCTAAGGGCAAACATAGAAGAGGTCAAACCATGGCTGTCAATCGTGGTTCACAATGTAGACCATCCCTCATAGCTGCAATTTGCAATAGGTTAAATATCACCTTACTCATTTTACATTTTACCGCATAGATTAGTCATGTTTGTTGGCAATTTTGGGTACTTTGGGTACATTGCCTTTGCTCAAGTATATAAGTTGTCATTGATGTCAAGAAGATTTTGAAGGAATTTGATTTAATGTCAAATAATTTTTTTTGATGAAGGTTACGACAAACAGTTTCAAAGGTCTTTTGCAAACCCCAAGCTGACAGGTTCGAAAGAAAGTAAGTTGGAAAAGTGTCACGATATCGTGACATGTCGCATTTTTAAGACTTAAGTAGGAGAGAGAAAGCTTTTTAGAAAAGTGTCATGATATCGCAACATGTCGTAGTTTCGCGACTCAAAGAGGAGAGAGAATGTACGGAGTTAGAAATGTCACGATTTCATGACATATTGCAAGGAAGGTTGTACGGACAAAAAAGTGTTGTGATTTCGTGACATGTTGCAGGAGAGAGAGTCCAAAAGAAAAAGTGTCACGATTTCATGACATAATGCAGAAGAGAGATTCCGTAGTGTGAATTGTCATGATTTCGTGACAAGTTCGAAGAGAGAGAAAGTAACATGAAATGTGTTGTGATTTCATGAAATGCTGCAGAGTTCAAAGTGAGAACCATCATGATTTCACGACAGGTTGAAGAGAAAGCAAACAGATGCAGAAAGTGTCATGATTTTGTGACAAATTGAGATGCCAGCGTTCGGTTGGAGAAAGTGTCACGATTTCATGACAAAAAAAGAATGCAGGTCTTCTATAGGAGAAGTGTCATGATTTTGCGACAAAAGAAGAGAGGAAGGCTATGAAGATAGAAGTGTCGTGATATCGTGACAGAAGTAAAACAAAGTCTACAGAGGTAGAAGTGTTAAGATTTCATGACAAAAGCAAAAAGGAGGTCGACGAAGGGAGAAGTGTCACGATATCGTGACAAAAGCAAAGTTGATGCTGACAAAGTCAGAAGTGTTGCAATATCGCGACAAGAGCTTAGTTGAAGTCGACAAAGGCTGAAGAGTTGCGATATTGCGACAAAATCCAAAAGAAAGTGTATGATTGCAAAGGTGTCGCGATATCATGACATGTATTTTTGTGGTAGAAGCTACAAAAGAGTTACAGAGGCAGTGAAGCTGACAAAGTCAAATTTTAGCCGACGAAGATTGGGGCTTGTAGTCGACGAAGATTAGGGTTTGCATTTGTTATAACAACCGACTAAGATTAAAGTTTTCATCATGAAAATTTTGTTATAAAAGGAGGGTTGTTTGGAGAGTTGAAGAGGATATGTATGTGTTGTTGAAGTGTGACGTTCATAGATAGTGCACAGAGCAAGAAGTTCAATCATCGAGAGCAGAGTGCAAAATTCGATCATAGTGTGCAGAGTGCATTTCGTCGAATCATTCTAAGTGTGAAAGATCACAAAGGAAGCAGAGTGTGTGAATACAGTGTCACTGTGATTACGTAGAGGTGCAAAGGTTGAAGTTCGATAAATTGCAGCTGTGATTGCGCAAAGAGGACAAAGGTGCATTGGTTCTGTTAAGATCCTGCTATAAAATAAACTCAAATAACACACTCTCACATGATTGCTTGGAAATAAACTCACATAAACATCATATTAATATAACAAAAATTTGCATAAAGGAACAATCTCACAATAAGACAGAATCACAGGCCTCTTCGAGGGGGCAACCTCCTTCAATACTTCATTAATTTGCAAACAGATGGTTACATTGGTGCCTTTTTGGGTATTTAAGGAGTTTCCTTCCAAGGTTGGCTTACATGCAAAATGCCACCTGGATTACATGCATAATGCCACCCGAATTACATGCATAGTGCCACTTTGAATTACATGCACAATGCCACTCAAATTACATGCATAATGCCACACAAATTACATGCACAATGCCACCTTACCTAACCTATCTACCATGTGTTACATAAAAAGGGTGCCATTTGTCATAGGCACTACCTAAGCTAAAAATTAGAACATTACAAAATATTAATCATGGGTACTACCTACGTTCACTAGGAATTATTACATCAGATAAGTTATTACATTAAGGGTTAGGATGAGATCCTAACATGCCTTTCTCCTTGAAGAAGCTTTGTCCTCAAAGGTGAAAATGAGGAAACTATTGCTGGAGTTGATGGAGAGACTCCCATGTAGCATCCTCAGGTTGAAGTCCACGCCACTGAACCAGGACCTCTATAATGGTACGGTTGTGCAGAGTGCGATTTTTATGATCCAGTAGCTGCTCCGATGCAAGTAATATGGAGCCTTCTTCATCCAATTCAGGGAGTGTTGATTGAACCTGTACCTTTGTACCCATAACTTTCTTGAGAAGGGAAACATGAAAAATAGGGTGGATCTTGGAAGTGGGGGGAAGATCCAATTTGTAAGCTGTTGGACCAATCCGTTGTAGAACCTGATAGGGACCATAGAATTTTGGAGAGAGCTTCTGAAACTTGCGGAGTTGTAGGGATGATTGTTTGTATGGCTGTAAGCAAAGGAAGACCATATAACCCACATCAAAACTGCGCTCAGAATGATGTTGATCAGCTTGTTGGCACATCCGATTCTAGGCCATGTTTAAATTTTGCTTGAGTTGGCGGAGGACCTCGATGTGTTAACTCAGAGCATTGTTGACGGCCTGGACCTTGGAGCTGCCCAGAATGTAGGAGGAAGGCATGAGTGAAGGGTGCCCGTAAACTTCCTCAAATAGTGTGAGTTTTTTGGCGGTATGATAGGAAGTGTTGTACCACCATTCGGCCAAAGAAATCCATTTTGCCCAATGAGTAGGATGATCGAAGGCAAAGCAGAGAAGGTAGGTTTCCAAGCATTTATTAACAACCTCTATTTGACCATCCATTTGTGGATGGTAGGCTGAACTCATTTTGAGTTGATTCCCCTGCAACTTAAACAAATATTCCCAAAAATTTCTATTAAAGGTGGGATCACGATCAGATACAATGGAAGTTGGCATGCCATGAAGGCGAAATATGGAGTCAAGAAAAATTTGGGCAATAGTGGATGCTGTGTAAAGATGGGTTAGGGCACAAAAGTGAGCATAATTTGAAAGGAGGTCCACTACCACAAAAATAACAGACTTGCCTCTAGATTTAGGTAGCCCTTCTATGAAGTCCATGGAGATGTCAGTCCACACCTGATCTGGTATCGACAATGGTTGAAGAGTGCCCGGAGAGCGCATTGTTTCTCCTTTCATCCTTTGACATGTGTCGCAGTCCACTACAAAAGAGCGAATGTCCTGTTTCATACCTTTCCAAAAGAAGGTGCACTTGAGTCGCTCATAAGTTTTTAGGAACCCTGAATGGCCAGTAGATGGAGTAGCATGTGATTCCTTCATGAGGAGCTCTCAAAGTGGGGACTTAGGAGGAAGAACCAGGCGTTGATGGTAACACAGATCCTAGCCATCCCAACTATATCCTGGTGTAGACTCTGGATCATCCCTAAGTGAAGCAACCAGGTCTTTCAAATCTACATCCTGAAGTATTTCCTGACGTAAGGGCTCAATCCATTGGGGCAATGGTGCAGAGATGGCACACAACATACTAAGGGTCTCAAATTGGTGAGAGAGAGCATCTACCACAATATTTTCCTTCCTTTTTTTGTACGTGATGTCATAATCATAGCCCATGAGTTTTGATACCCACTTTTGTTGCTCGAGGGTGGCAACCCGTTGTTCTAGAAAGTATTTCAGACTCTGGTGGTCAGTTTTGATGGAGAAATGGCACCCAATGAGGTAAGGTCACCAATGCAGGACTGCATGCAATATTGCCAACATTTCCTTGGCATATGTGGATTTCCCCAAATTGCAATCAGATAGGGCTTTGCTAGTAAAAGACAAAGGGCGTACTTATTGCATCAATACCGCCCCAATACCACGACTAGAAGCGTCACTTTCAATGACAATTTTTTTAGAGAAGTCTAGCATGGCTAAAATTGGAGTGGTGGTCATGGCATGCTTGAGGTCCAGGAATGCTTGCTCAGTCGGCCTTGTCCAAGTAAAAGAATCCTTCTTCAACATGGAGGTGAGGGGGGCGGATATCTTTCGATAATTACAAACAAATTTATGGTAATATCCTGTAATCCCTAAAAATCCTCGAAGCCCCTTGAGTGTGCGAGGTTTCGGCCATTCTTGGACTGCTTGGATCTTCTTAGGGTCAACCTTGACATCATCCTTGAGATAATGTGTCCCAGATATTCTACTTTAGTCAAACCAAAGGAGCACTTGGACCTTTTTGCAAATAGTTTATGGTCAGCCAATAGTTAGAGGGTTTGATCTACATGCTTGAGATGCTCTTCCCATGTGTGACTGTAAATTAAGATGTCATCGAAGAACACAAGGATGAAATTCTACAAAAAAGGGTGAAATATGTTGTTCATCAGGCTTTGGAATGTGGAAGGAGCATTTGTGAGACCAAATGGCATTACCAAGAATTCATAATGACCTTCATGAGTGCGAAAAGTAGTTTTAGGAATATCTTCATCCCTGAGCCGGATCTGATGGTACCCAGAGCGGAGGTCTAGCTTGGTGAAGTACATGGTCCCATGTAATTCATCTAGTAATTCATCAACCACAAGGATAGGAAATTTATCCTTGACAATTATCTTGTTGAGTTCTCGGTAGTCAATACACAATCACCAAGAGCCATCCTTCTTGAGGACCAGTAATACTGGTGCAGAGTAGGGACTAGTACTAGACCGAATGACACACGCCTTGGGTAATTCCTGTATCATCTTCTCAATCTCTGACTTCATGGCATGGGGGTACCTGTATGGTCTGATATTGGGAGGTGTACTATCTGGCAATAATGGAATGGCATGGTCGTGAGAGCGATGCGGTGGTAGTGTGGTTGGTTCTAAAAATATGGCCTCATGTTTGTGGAGAATCTGTTGCATGTCTGGTGGGATTTCACCCATTGGAGATGTGGATGGTTGGATGGAGAATAGTTGTGCAATGACCCCACGTGATGATTTCTTTAGCAATTTCTCCATGCTGTTTGAACTGATAATTTGAGGTGTTCCTGCTAGGGAGCCCTTGATGATGTGTGTTTGTCCATTCTGGGAGAAATGCATCCAAAGTTTAGCAAAGTTCCAAGTGATAGTGCCAAACGTACTCAACCATTGAGATCCCAAAACAATATCACATCCACACAACTGGAGGGCAAAAATGTTCTACTTGAGTTCATAGTCCCCTATCTTGATTTTAACATTGCGAAAATTTCCTTTACAAGGTAAGGTTCCCCCATTGGCTACCATGAACTCAAAGGAATTAGAAGTGTGGATATAGCAATTTGCCCGCTGAGCAACTCTAGGGTCAATGAAGTTGTGCATGCTTATTGAATCCAGAAGGATGGAAAGACGTTGGCCCTTGAAAAATCTTGTAACCTTCATGGTTTGAGGAGTAGTAATGCCTACAAGGGCATGGACTGTAATTGCTGTCTCAGGTTCCTGTTTCACTTCTTGTGGAGGAGGTGTTTCTGGAGGGTCCTCATCCTCATCACTCTCGTCAGAGGTATCAGGTTCTTCAACATCTATCAAGAACAATTTTTTGTGTGCACACTTATGCCCTTTGAAAAAATTTTCATCATAATTGTAGCATAATCCTTGGGCATGACGTACATCCATCTCTTCAGTGTTGAGGCGCTTGGGTGCAACAGGTTTATTATCAGCTGGGTGTTGGGATATAGGAGGAAATGAAGGTCTATTTTGAGGAAACTTTGATGGGCATTTTTGGGTAGAGAATTTAGATTTGGCCAAACGAGCCAAATTGATAGCTTCCATCATAGTTCGTGGTTTCAAAATTTTTACTTCCGCTTGGAGTTCCACCTTCAACCCACTGATATAATAACTCTGGAAGAACCCTTCACTCAATCCTCTTGTCTTATTGGCCAATTTTTCAAATTGATCTTGGTACTCTCGGACTGACTCTATTTGTTGTAGTTTGGTCAAGGCTCCTGTAAAGTCCTCATACTCACTAGGACCAAATCGAGTGAGTAGTTGGGATACAAAATCCTCCCAAGAGATATTTGGGTAGGCAACACATAACCATTAAAACCAGTGTAGAGCCTCAGACTCCAAGTTAAAGGAAGCCATCTGGACTTGATGAAATCCGGGTACATTATGAAGTCGAAAGAATTGGTCAACCCGACATAGCCACCCATAAACATCCTTCCCACTAAATTTGGGAAATTCCAATTTGGGCATTCTAAAGGGTGGATCATGGTCATGATTCCTTGCAGAACTCTCAGCTTGGTATTCTGATTTGGGTGGTTCTCTTTTTAGTTTGTTGTCTACTTCTGTCAGTGCTTCTTCTAAGCGGTTGCTAGTGGCCTCATGCTCTAGGCGAAGACCTTGGACTTCTTCCCTTATGGAGTGAAAAGTTGAGTTCAAGTTCTCAATGGCTTTTGTTAGGGATTCCAAGTGTTATAGTCCTTTTTGGTGTCCACGGGTACCCTAGGCCATTTTTTAAACCTTTTGTGACCAGTTACTAAAAATAGAATTGAATTTTTAGGACTTACTATTTTTAGTAAGTACCCAAAAAAGTGCTTGGGTGCTATATATCAAAACGATCAGCTCAAGGAGGTGGTCACAATGAGCTATATCTCTCAACACTAATTTTTGGCACCCCAAACTTTTTTTTTATCTCCTGTTTTGCTGAGTCTAACGGTGTTTACAGTTTTTGATTCTGAGCTACAAAGAAAAAGTTGGGTACTGGAGCACTATCTATAACTAGCCTCATTTCATACTCAAGATTCTCTGTATTTTGTAGGTGACTTGTTATGACAGTTCTGTTCTGACCCTAAAGACTATGAATTTTGCCCCGATCGTGCTCGACCTCTCCGACTCGACCGACCTAATCGTGGATCGCGCATTGTAAATTTGACTATTATTCTCTAGACTGTTAACTTAAGTGTCACCCTCATGGCTTATACCAAATGCATGTCCTTTCTATTATTTTTTTAGTAGAGGACTCCTTTATCATATGCTCACTTTTGAAATGTAGGTTTACGAATAGGGATTTTTGGATTTTTATTGTTTATTTTTTTGCATTTTTTACAGGTTGAAGTTTTAACAAAACCAGGGAATGCTAAGTATAGGAGTATGTACCACCCATAGGCCCTCTAATATACCGATAGTGATGAACAATAGTGCTCGGACCAATATTTTAGGCCACTACTCAAGGAGGATTCCACACATATCCTTGAGCACACTAGCTGCCTCTCTGATAATACGGGAGGGTAATCGTCCAGGATGTTGTGTCCCATAGACTATGAGTAATACAAGGCCGAAGAGCTTCGTAATGGCTACAAGTTTGTTTAATCCTAGATGGTCTCCCGATATACCCGAAGATACGTGGGAGCTCAAGTTCGTGCGTGAGTTCTGTCTGAGGCCTGGGTATTGGAGCCTGATCGCCCCTCGCTTCACTAGACACTTTATGGGCTATCTAGCTTAGCCAATAACGACAGATGCTTCATGATATTTTAAAACCCCCAGTACAAGGTTTCTACCTACTCAACTAAAAAGATTTTTTTTTTTTTTTTGGTCTGGAAAAAAAATGCACTATATTTTTTTGGATTTTTTTTTTTAATAAGGAAAAACAGAAATGGAAAAAACACATAGAATTTATACCTAACAAGTGGATTAGATGGCAAGAATCGTTGCAGTTGCAGCAGAACTTGGCCTTGGAAATTGCTCTGATACCACTTGTTAATATCCTGCTATAAAATAAACTCAAATAACACACTCTCACACGATTGTTTGGAAATAAACTCACATAAACATCATATTAATATAATAGAAATTTGCATAAAGGAACAATCTCATGATAAGACAGAATCGTAGGTCTCTTCGAGGGGGCGACCTCCTTCAATACTTCATTAATTTGCAAAAAGATGGTTACATTGGTGCCTTTTCGGGTATTTAAAGAGTTTCCTTCCAAGGTTGGCTTACATGCAAAATGCCACTTGGATTACATGCCTAATGCCACCCGAATTACATGCATAGTGCCACTTTGAATTACATGCACAATGCCACTCGAATTACATGCATAATGCCACACGAATTACATGCACAATGCCACCTTACCTAACCTATCTACCATGTGTTACATAAAAAGGGTGCCATTTGTCATAGGCACTACCTAAGCTAAAACTTAGAACATTACAAAATATTAATCATGGGTACTACCCACGTTCACTAGAAATTATTACATTAGGGAAGTTATTACATTAAGGGTTAGGATGAGATCCTAACAGGTTCTTTGAGAAGAACCTGAGAATAGATTTGGTTGCTGAGCTACTGTGGACGTGATCATAGAAGGCAGAGGTCTCTTAGGCTAAGCATTTAGGACAGGAGGTCTTCGATGGAAATGATTTCCACATGTTGGAAAGAGGTAGAGGCAGTTGATCTTCTAAGGGATCATTTCCAGAGTAGAGGGGAAGGTATCTCCTTTGAGTAGAGGCTCATAAATTTTGATTGGGGGAAGGTATCTCCTTTGAGAAGAGGCTCATAAATTTTGATTGGGGGAAGGTACCTCTTTTGAGCCGAGGCTCATAAACATTGTAATTGGGAAGGATTCCCAAAGAACTTTGAGATAAATTTTAGAAAAAAGTTTTTTGTGGACGTAGCCCAACCATTTTGGGTGAACCACATTAAAAATGGGTCTTCAATGTGTGATGCTTTCTATCTTGATTAATGTTGTGTTGATGCCACTGCTATCTAAAGTTAAAATTATTAATTTGTTAGGTCTTATACTGTTCACCCCCCCTCTCGGTATAAGCTTATGTTCTTCAATTGGTATCAGAGAGGGTCTCTCCAGAAAGAGCCTAACAGCTTGGAGAAGGATCTATTAGAGGAACACACAAATTCAGAAAGAGATGAAGAGGTTGAGTTCGATCTCAAAGGTGAATTCTTCTTGGCTTTAAGAAAGCTTGAGAAATTCAAGGAAGATAATTCTTTTCTTAAGCATCAATGTCAGGAAGAAGAGATAGCAAGATCAGAATTGTCTCAAAGTGTTATAGACTTCAAAATTCTAGTTTAAGGAGGGAATAATATTGAACAAGGTTCTAAAAAAATCTCTAAAAGGAAAGGAAGCTGATTACGAGAAACTAGAAGAAGAGGTTATGTCTCTTAGAGTGAAGTTGGAATAGTTGGCTCTCAAACAGAATACTCCGTGTGAAAAGCAAAAGAAGGATGGTATCACCATTCATGAAATAGGGTCTTCGAGCAAGATCAATCTTCATCCTGAAGAGCGATGGATTCCAGTTGGTCACAAGAAGAACAATCATCCAAGGCATCAAAACAAGTTACATAATACTTTCCATGGCTATTGTTTTTCTTGCAAGAAATTTGGTCACAAAGCTATGCATTGCAATAAGTCCTTGAATAGCCATAGTAAGGAAAATGTTAACTCTTTTGCACCTCTTATGAATAAAAATGTCATGTGTTACAAGTGCAATAATGTTGGGCATATAGCAAGGATGTGTAGTTTGGATAGATCTAGCCTTGAGTTCACTAAAAAGAGAAATGAGATCAAATCTAAGTCAATGATAGTTCAAAATACTTTTCAAGCTCAAGACAAAATAGAAAAATGGTATCTTGATAGTGGTTGTTCAAAACATATGACTGGTGAAAAGGAAAATTTTTTGGTCTTAAAAGAAACAAACAGAGGAAAAGTCAGTTTTGGAGATAACAGGTCAACTAAAATATGTGGTAAAGGGACCCTTAGTTTCGATGGGAAATCCAAAACAAAAAATGTGCTTTATGTAGAAGGCCTAAGACATAATCTTCTAAGTGTGAGTCAACTTTGTGATCAAGGGCACATAGTATCTTTCTTTTCAGATAGATGTGAGATAAGTAAAGAAAAAAATGGAAAACTCATTGCGAGTGCTACAAGGACTCCAAACAATCTTTACATGCTAAGTGAGATAAAAAAGGAAAAGTGTTTTCTAACTCAAGAAGATGAGAGTTGGTTATGTCATAAAATATTGGGGCATTTGAGCTTTGATAATCTTGTCAATATTAGTAACAAGGAAGCAGTTAGAGACTTGCCCAAAATAAAAAGGCCCCATAACATCGTTTGCGGTCCTTGTCAACATGGAAAACAGACTAGAACCAGTTTTAAATAAAAATGGTATACTTCTTCAAAACCATTGGATCTTATTCATACTGATTTATGTGGCCCTACCAGAACTCAGAGCATTTAGGGAGAAAGCTACTTCATGCTGTTTATAGATGATTATTCTAGAATGACTTGGGTTACTTTTCTTAGAGAAAAATATGAAGCTTTTGAAAAATTTAAAGCTTTCAAAGAAATGATTGAAAATGAGACTAAAAAGAGAATCAAATGCTTGAGATCAGATAGAGGAGGAGAGTTCACTTCAAATGAATTTGTGGAATACTGTGAGCAACAAGGGATAAAAAGAGAATATTCAGCAGCAAGAACTCCTCAACAAAATGGAGTAGTTGAAAGGAAAAACATAACTATTAAAAATATGGCTAGAGCTATGTTAAATGAGTCAAAACTTTCAGATGGCTTTTGGAAAGAGGTGGTCAGTACAGAAGTCTACATTATCACCAGGGCCCAACTCAAAGTCAATCATCATAAAACTCTGTATGAGTTGTGGAAAGGAAGACCAACTACATTAAAACACTTCAAAGTGTTTGGGAGTAAGTGCTTCATCAAACGGGAAGATCAGAATTTGGGTAAGTTTGATCCTAGGTGTGATGAGGGAATCTTTCTTGGATATTCTAGCAGAAGCAAGGCCTACCGATGCTTCAACAAAAGAACTCATATAGTTGTAGAGAGCATAAATGTAACAGTTGATGAAAATACAGGGATAAGAGAACCAGTCAAGGAACTCAGTGATCAAATTTGTCAAGAAGAATTCAGAGAGGTTTCAGATGAAGAAGAGGAAAGACAACAACTCCTTCCCAAAATTCATTCATGATATGTTCAGAAACATCATCCCAAAGATTTGATCATTGGTGATCCAAATAGCAGGCAAACAAGAAGAAGAGTCATTCCTTCAAGTGATTCTACAAATGTTTCATTATTATCTCAGATTGAGCCAAAATATTTCAGTGAAGCATGTGCAGATAAGTTTTGGGTAAAAGCAATGGATGAAGAGCTAAATAAAATAGAGAAAAATGAAACTTGGGATTTGGTTCCAAGACCTAAGGACAAGAATGTCATTGTCACAAAATGGATATTCAGAAATAAACTCAATGATGATGGAAAAATTGTCAGAAACAAAACTAGGTTAGTCTGCAAAGGTCATGCTCAAGTAGAAGGTGTTGATTTCGAAGAGAAATTTGCTCCTCTTGCTCTTCTTGAAGCTATCAAAATGTTTTTGGCCCTTTCAAGCTTCAAATCATTCAAAGTATATCAAATGGATGTAAAGTCAGCTTTTCTAAATGGGGTGTTGGTAGAAGAAGTATACATAGAATAGCCAGGAGTGTCTCTCTCAGAAAAGTTAGACTATGTGTGTAAATTGAAAAAGGCCTTGTATGGGTTAAAGCAAGCACCGAGGGCTTGGTACTCAACACTTGACAATTATCTTCATGAGCAAGGTTTCAGGAAAGGTGTGGCAGATATCAATTTGTATATTAAGGATGAAGGTGATGATATGTTGATTATGGTTGTCTATGTTGATGATATTATTTTTTGGGGAAATAAGACTCAGATGTGCAAAGATTTTGCTAACACCATGCAAAAGGAATTTGAGATGTCTATGATTGGAGAGCTGTCATTATTTTTAGGTCTTCAGATTGCTCAATCAAAAGATGGTGTATTTCTCTCTCAAGGGAAGTTTATCAAAGAAATGTTGAAGAAATTTGGGATGATGGACAACAAACCAGTATGTACTCCAATGATTACAGGGTGCAAGATGAGTAAGGATGATGAATCTCCAGCAACAGATCAAAAGTTGTACAGATCAATGATTGGAAGTTTATTATATGTTACAGCTACCAGACTAGATATCATGTAGGTAGTTGGGTTAGTAGCAAGATTTTAGGAAGCTCCAAAAGATTCTCATGTTATAGCAGTTAAAAGGATATTCAGATATATGAAGGTCACTATGTACCTTGGGCTTTGGTATCCCAAAAGTGATGATTTCACCCTCATGGCCTATATAGATGCAGATTGGGCAGGCAGTAATGATGACAGGAAAAGCACTAGTGGTGGAGCATTCTTTCTGGGAAAGAGTTTGGTTTCTTGGCTAAGTAAGAAACAACCTTCAGTTTCCTTATCTACAAAAGAGGCTAAATACATAGCAGTAGTGGCTGGGTGTACACAGGTTTTATGGATGAAAATCACCTTGGAGGATTTCAAAGTCAAGCATGAACAACCCATCTCCATATTTTGTGATAATACAAGTGCCATATGTATTTCCAAAAATCTGGTAATGCACTCAAGGACAAAGCATATTTCCATCAAGTATCATTTTCTAAGGGAGAAAGTGCAAGACAAGCAGGTCAAGCTAGAGTATGTGTCTACTAAAGAGCCGATTGCAGATATCTTCACCAAACCTCTTCCAAGAGATACGTTTGAGTATCTAAGGGAGAAATTGGGAGTTGTATTCCCACCCCGAATTAATCACCTCATCAGGAGGTGGGGGAGGGACCAAGCTAAGAGGCTCATTCTTAGTACCGAGCCCCAAAGGTGACCCTTTGCCATTGATGACAAAGGGGGAGAGATATGAGCAAGGGGGAGAGCTTCAAAGTGGAGAGGAAAGATTCAAGTCAGGGGGAGCAAAACTTCAAAGGAATATTCTCAGTTGTGGGCACAGTTGGTCAGTTGTTAGCACAGTTGGTTTTAGTTTTGGCTCTTGAGAAGTGTTTTCAGTAAAGGTTTGCCATCAATGACAAAGGGGGAGATTGTTGGCAATTTTGGGTACATTGCCTTTGCTCAAGTATATAAGTTGTCATTGATGTCAAGAAGCTTTTGAAGGAATTTGATTTGATGTCAAATAATTTGTTTTGATAAAGGTTATGGCATGACAGCTTCAAAGGTCTTTTGCAAACCCCAAACTGACAGGTTCGAAAGAAAGTAAGTTGTAAAAGTGTCACGATATCGCAACATGTCGCATTTTCGTGACTTAAGCAGGAGAGAGAAAGCTTTTTAGAAAAGTTTCACAATATCACAATATGTCGTAGTTTTGTGACTCAAAGAGGAGAGAGAATGTACAGAGTCAAAAATGTCATGATTTCGTGACATATTGCAAGGTTGTACGGACGAAAAAGTGTCACGATTTCGCGACATGTTGCAGGAGAGAGAGTCCAAAAGAAAAAGTGTCATGATTTCGTGACATAATGCAGAAGAGAGAGTTCGTAGTGTGAATTGTTGCGATTTCATGACAAGTTCAAAGAGAGAGAAAGTAACACGAAATGTGTCATGATTTTGTGACATGTTGTAGAGTTCGAAGTGAGAACCGTCACGATTTCATGACAGGTTGAAGAGAAAACAAACAGATGCAGAAAGTGTCACGATTTCATGACAGATTGAGATGGCAGCGTTCGGTTGGAGAAAGTGTCATGATTTCACGACAAAAATAGAATGTAGGTCTTCTATGGGATAAGTGTCACGATTTCGTGACAAAAGCAGAGAGGAAGGCTATGAAGACAGAAGTGTCGCGATATCGTGACAGAAGTAAATATGAAGTATGTAGAGGCATAAGTGTCATGATTTCATGAAAAAAGCAGAAAGGAGGTCGACGAAGGGAGAAGTGTTGCGATATCACGATAAAAGCAAAGTTGATGCTGACAAAGTCAGAAGTGTCACGATATCACGACAAGAGCTTAGTTGAAGTCGACAAAGGCCGAAGTGTCGCGATATCATGACAAAAACCAAAAGAAAGTGTACGGTTGCAAAGGTGTCACGATATTGCGACATGTATTTTTGTGGCAGAAGCTACAAAAGAGTTATAGAGGTAGTGAAGCCGACAAAGTCAAATTTTAGCCAACGAAGATTAGGGTTTGCATTTGTTATAACATCCGACTAAGATTAAAGTTTTCATCATGAAAATTTTGTTATAAAAGGAGGGTTGTTTGGAGAGTTGAAGAGGATATGTATGTGTTTTTGAAGTGTGACATTCGTAGATAGTGTGTAGAGCAAGAAGTTCAATCGCCAAGAGGAGAGTGTGAAATTCGATCGTAGTGTGTAGAGTGCATTTTGTCAAATCATTCTAAGTGTGAAAGATCGCAAAGGAAGCAGAATGTGCGAAGACAGTGTCACTGTGATTGCACAGAGGTGCAAAGTTTGAAGTTCGATCAAGTGCAGTTGTGATTGCACAAAGAGGACAGAGGTGCATTGGTTCTTTGAGAAGAATTGAGAACAAATTTGGTTGCTGAGCTGCTATGGACATGATCATAGAAGGCAGAGGTCTCTTAGGCTAAGCATTGAGGACAAGAGGTCTTCGGTGGAAAGGAGTTCCACGTGTTGGCTAGAGGTAGAGGCAGTTGATCTTCTGAGGGATCATTTCCAGAGTAGAGGGGAAGGTATATCCTTTGAGTAGAGGCTCATAAATTCTGATTGGGGGAAGGTATCTTATTTGAGCAGAGGCTCATAAATTCTGATTGGGGGAAGGTATCTCCTTTGAGCCGAGGCTCATAAACATTGTAATTGGGAAGGATTCCCAAAGAACTTTGAGATAACTTTTAGAGAAAAGTTTTTTGTGGACGTAGCCCAACCATTTTGGGTGAACCACGTTAAAAATGGGTCTTCAATATGTGATGCTTTCTGTATTGATTAATGTTGTGTTGATGCCACTGCTATCTAAAGTTAAAATTATTAACTGGTTAAGTCTTATACTGTTCACCCCCCCTCTCAATATAAGCTTGTGTTCTTCAATGTTAGTCTTTTCATAGGTTTAATTGCATTTTAGAGAAAATATGACCATAGGAATTAGGTATTTTATGCGTTGTATTGGGTAGGAGTATATTGGATATTTCAAATGTTTTATTGCTTCTAATTTGACATTTGTTTAATGCATCATTTGCTTATCCATGTCTTGTATGTTATAGTATAATTCTTGATGTAATTAGAATAGCTTAAAGCCTTTCTTTATGATTTCTTGTTTTACTAGTTTAATGGTCTTTACTTGTATGTTTTTTAAAGGGCCTCATCACGAGAGGGTATCAAACTTTGTAATCATGTATTGTTGTTTCTTGTTTGCAAGGAGACAGGTGCAAAAGGGAGCCTATATCATAATATTTCCACATCCTAGAGAAGGGGGTTAGCTCTACCCCAATGCAGTTTGTGAGTAATCACCAGAGAAAAAAATAAGCTCACCTACCCTATTGAGGGCATTGGCAATTGTAACATCTATATCATATTTGGAGTGACCCTGAGAGGGCATTTTTGTAACCTAAGATCCTTTCGAATATTAATATAAGAAACTTTGCATTAGTTGGCTTCTTTGTTCAATTTGTGCATTTGTGTGGATCTTTGTGTTTTTACGATGGTATAGATCAATACACTAGATAGGCACGTGCTTTGCGATTACATCAGATGGCGATCATGAAAAAACCCCACAATTTTAGCCTTGAATTCTGAATATTATTGGCTTTTTATTTCCACAGGTGCTAACCACAGCTTTCAGCTGTAATTATTTTTTGGCCCATGGCTGTAACCTACGGTCTCCACTATAGCCTGCAGGTCAGACCTACGATTCACAGAGGAAGAAGCAAACAACAATGAAATTAGTGGGCAACATAGCAGGAGCTGAGGTAGGTCCCAATTTCACCTTCTGTGTTGAATTTTTTGCTCTACATCTTTCCAAAAATCATTGAACCATTACAAACTAGGAACAAAAATATAAGGGGTCAATGAACAAGTCCTAGTTTATTTTTGATTTCCATTCAGTGGAAAGGCATTATTGGGAATAACAGACCTATGAGTGTAGTCTGCCCCTAAATACAATGACCTTGATAAATATTATGTGTCATTTTTATGCTTGAGGTTCAATCAGCAGCCATGTCATTGTAATTGCATCATCAAAATATCATGTAGGACATTAGCATGCATTATGTCTGAATTCAAAACGTTCCTTTTATTTTCATGTAAATTATGTAGGAATGGTCATTATGCTCTATGATGCATTTTTCATTTTTGCAAAATAAAAGGAACCACACACACCATGCATCATTTAAACATCAATGGCGTTGGGCTCTCACATCCAACCTGTTTGATTGAGACCAATAGTGTGTGTCATTACCACTTGGTTGGCTCATTTGAAATTGTATTATCAGGACCTGTTCATTGCCAAGGATGACCCAAGAACTATCCTATCCATTCAAAATAACACGCACTCTTCTTCGAAAGGATGTATCGCTATGCATGGTGTTCTGGGTGAGGGTTGGTAGTACCTATGCTACTTCATTGAGTATGGATGTCATTACCATATTCGGCTTGTGTGAGTATATAGGTGAAAGCCAATTTAACTGAGTTTAAAATCCAACAATATTTCAAAACATGCGAGAGTTTCTAACACTGATACAACACATCTAAAAACAACATCAAATAGTTTAGGGCTCACAATAAAAATTTAAAAGAGATAATCACCATTTGTTTACATTGTTTGCATAATAAAACACATCTAGACATCAGGTACACAAATGGTGAACACACAGGGTGATCGACAAAGGTCTAGGACCGATGCCCATGATCAACCCCCAAATGGGTCACAATAGCATGTGTCGAGTCCTCATACACATGAGCGAACCAAACGATGTTTGACAAGCATTAGAGGCAACAAAATCGACATGAAGAGATCCAATTGAGTGGACTCCTGATAGAGGAGCTTTAGTACACTCTCTAGGCATGGGACTGATCGCAGAGCTTCTCAGCATGAGGATGCTCTACCCCAAAGCCATTACCAAGACCACACTACATGCGCATCCACGGGATCGGTCGAGGAATATGTGGTGTAGGGGACCAAGTTGGTTCCCATACGTACTAGGTCCACAGGAGGTTCTAACCCTCCACTATCAGAGTATAGACGAGTCAGATATCCTCCCATTCATGGACAAGAGGATAGTATTGCTTTTGAGCATAGGTCCACCCATACTCCCACACGTGGATCACCACACAAGATCACCATTGATATATCAAATGTGGGAGCTAATGGAAAACCATTGCATGAGCGATGGATGTCTAGATAGCTAGATGGTCTAGGTAGTGTTCTTGAGTAGCTAGGCTACAAGCCTATAGCTCTGCCAACTCATGCTCCAAGTGAGCGTAGTGGTAGTTGTATCAATATCACTAGAGAGCATGGAGAGGCTTCTAAGTGCCCTCATGTCATATGTCCACTATCCACACATTTTTCTGATGGGTATAGAACCCATAAGGTAGCTTGCACAAAGCACACACACCAGAGGTCTCCTACGGTCGACCAGATCAATAGATCACACAAACTGGTGTCTAAGAAAATATGTCAGCTCCTCCAAGATCAATTGGATGATACTCACCTAGAGAGGCAACATATTGAAGATGAAAATATTCAAGCGCAAAGGCTCCTACAATAGATATTATATGAGCAGCACATGCAGGAGGAGTGTATTCTAGCTCAGAAGGAGCATATAGAGTAGGAGGATCGGTTAGCCAGGGATGGCCTATACCCTCCTGAGGAGCATAGAGAGTGTGTGCATAGAAGGCCTATGTCCCTAGCCGATATGCATGAGGAGCGAAGAGACGCTCGTACTCATGTTAGTGCCCAAAAGAAGGAGTGACTGCCATCACTCAATGATCTTAGACAAAGGTAGCATGAGTACATAGATTAAGACAAATATGATTAAGGCTCCCCTAAGAGTTGCCAAGTTGAAGAGGAGGAAGAGCCATGTCCTCCACCTACCCTGAAGAAGATATTACCTCCTAGACCACCTCTATGTTATCTTAGAGAGGAGGAATTTTTAGCTTTTAATGCGTACAAGGTTTTGGCTGATAAGGTAAAAGCAATAGAGAGGTAGGGCACAACTATGTAGAAGCTGACACTAAGGAAGATACACAATGAACCTCTATACCCCTTGGTGCCTACGCATTTGTATCCTAAGCATTTTGATATGCCCTGATTAGAAAAATTCAAGGGTGATGAGGATGCACAAGAATATGTTACAAGTTTTTTGGATGATTTTTTCCAGATAGAGAGTCAGGATGCTTTGTTGTTGTGCACTTTCATTACGACACTTTTTGACCTGACCCAAGAGTGGTTCAACCAAATAAAGAAACACAATATGAATGGTTTTGAGTAGTTGGCCGATGCATTTCTTTAATTCTATTCATTCGACGTCAAGAAATAGGCCAACCTTTTTGATTTAGCTACGCTAGCTCAACGCGATGACGAACCCATTGAGAAATATGAAAAGAGATGGCATAGAATAATGGCAAAGCTGCCATTCCCTATTCTTGTAGCTGAACTGACCTGAATGTTTACAAAGAGTTGTGCCAAGCACATCTCACTATTGTTGTAGCTACAACAGTACCCTACATTCGAGGAAGCCGTGGCGCAAGCCAGGGTGATCGAGGACATCAAGTTGTAAGAAGGTAGCTTGAAGCTCAAGACTAGGAAAGAGGGGTTTAAAAATAGTACTACAAAACAACAAGGCAAGCAGGCCAGCGTGAATCAAGTAGTACTAAATCTCAGAGGAGAAGACAAGGGGAAGTAAAAGCCTGATTATCAGGCTCAACCTTGTCCTGCACATTATGATAGAATCGATGATTGATTTTTTATCAACTGTGTGAGGCCAAGGCCATACAATTGCCTGAGGTCAAATTAGTAGATCCGAATGTGCCAAAGTCAAAGTGGCATCAAGACAATTTGTTTTGCATATTCCATAGAGCAAAAGGTCATGACATCGAGACATGTTTGTCCTTCAAAAACATCATGCAGAACATGATAGAAAAGGGAGATATGGTAATACCAGGTAACCCATAGGCACCCGACAACAAAAACATGGGGATTTTCAAAAATTTGCTACCTAATCATGAGGTGCCTCGTAATAATACCGGCCAGGTTAATAAAGTGAGAATCGAACCACCTACCTAGGGGTTCGTAGGCATTGTCAATGTTGTTATGAGACACGGGAGGTACGATCAACCGAATCGACCTCGTACTCCCATTAGAATACAAGCTATATCAGATCAATGGCCAACTTAGAACATTCTAAGCCCACCAGTTAGATTGGTGGTGACCATAATGAGCAGGTTAGTTCAAAACTTGTAGACAACTCCCGTGAAGTTGTCAATATATGAGCTTATTCAATAGTCCCCTAGACATAGGGAGACTCTTATGGACATTTTGAGGTTCGTTGAGGTGCAGTATCAATATGCCCATGCATTTACAAATTTTGTGGGACATGTACAACAATGTTAAGAACCCACGATACAATTTTATGGTCATGAATTGAAGACGGTTCCCACTATTATGGCTAACCCACCGTTGCATATTATCACGTGTGTTAACCACATGCCTTTCAAAAGGGTCTTGATTAACACTAGGTCATTGATCAATATAATTATGACCAAGGCACTGAGCCACCTCAAGTTACCCAAGTCACACATTGTGCCTACCACCTTTATGTTGAGAGCATTTAATGATGCGCTATGCTCGATGGTTGGCATAATTGTTCTACCTATTCAGGTGGGACTCAAGACCATCTCTATGATGTGTCACATGATAGAGGGTGCCATGCAATACAATATTCTACTCGAGAGGCCTTGGATTCATGAAATGCATTACATCCCCTCTATCTTGCATCAGTGTGTGAAATACATTCATGAGGGACAAGTTCACATAGTGTCCTTGGATGAAGAACCATTCAAGTTCATGAACCTAGCATATTTGCTTGGGGGTTTTGCACTCCCGTCGATGCATTTGGATATTCGAACTGTCTTATCGGTTAAGATTCCAATAGGTAAACTAGAAACCTGTGGTCAACCATCGACATCTGTGTCACACAGATCTAAGCATACGACTACAAATTCTCTAAAACCAATTGCATCGGCTATGCATCGATAAGTTGAGAAGATAAAGGTGAAATTCAGCGAGAAAGTGGAAAATCATGTGCCCAGAGTAGTCTCCAATGAGACTCCCACCCCATGGTTGTCAAAGAACCTCAAGATAAAGCCAAGGAGGCACTACAGCTTGCTTCACCTGCATCTTCAACAGGGTCGTCTACACTACGGGTGACCATTAATTTGGCCAACACAGGGTTGGGTGAGTATCTTGTGCAAAATGTTACTTTCGGACCTATCCTAAAAACTACACAAGAAATGGACCGACCGCATGCACATTGATTTTTTATTAGATCTGTAGTGTCATTGGGTGAGCCACCCAACCAAACAAACTTTGTCTATGCAGGGCTAGATCAAGCACCCACCAAAATGTCTGTAGATGAGGATGAAGATGAGCCATTCACTGTGAATGTGCGCTATCTATCCAACTTGGAATACACCATGCGTATTTTTGAGTCGTATCATTGGAATGGGTGTGGCCTTGGTCTTTTCAAATAGGGACATAGAACCCTGTTTGAACCTCATTATCAGTTAGCTACTGATAGGTTCAGGTTAGGGTTACAAGTACAGGGTCATGATGATTTGCTTGCTGCATCCTTAGATCACATGTACTTGAGTCTGGGGGAGAATTTAGATTTTAATCCATATCATCCTAATCCTTCCAGCTATTGGAGGACTCACCAAATGGTATCTTTTGTTACCATAGGGCCACCTAATTCATACCATGACAAGCCCTTAGAGGACAACCCCAGAGACAACCTGGGTAGCCAAATCCATGGTGCTACCAATGACACTAGTATGCAGGGGCATGACCCCCATGCTTTAGGTTATCTCAAGCCAAGAGATATCTACGATGATGATGGAGAGGAGTCCACATCTAAAATGAGTGGACCTAGTTATGATGCAGATGATGAGTCCTCAAATGATGATCAATCTAAGGAGGAAATCAAGCCGACCTTTCTAGTTCCAGCATTTATATGCCATCTGCTGCCTATGGAATAAGTGGAAGAGACAAATGAGCGCTTCATAGTCGATAGTGATCATAAATATGAAATAGAGGAGGCTTACTTAAAGCCTCACCCAGTTGATCTCCCACTGTGCATAGACACAATAGAGTGGACCATCCATGGTAGTGACCATGATGATGTAGATGAGAGGATCGATTCCAGGCTCGTGTATCTGCAATATCTATTGCCTAGGGAATCAGAGCATGTTATGGAGGAAGTCCCCCCCAAAACTGAGTGCTCTAAGGAAAGAGTAGCTCCAGTTTACATGAAAGTATCATTTATACGATCGTTCTATCAAATTTATCTAGATAGTGATGATAGCGACAGCAGAATTAGATACATGGGACCACATCTGCCTAATCACTCCTCAGAAGAGGGGGTAAGTGATGGATTGCATTTGTATAATGATGATGAGGACTCAGTGGAGATGGCCTATTTTGGACCTCACCACTTACATAGTAGACCTCCACCTAGAGGTATCCCACCTATTACAGCTATAGGTTTGCGTCAGGAGATTAATATCCATCACAGCTTGAGGGAAAGAAGAGAGCTTGAAGAGAGGTATCAGGAACTCTTTCCTGATCTACCTACGTACGTGGATCTCCTTGAGCCAAGAGATCCCATTTTGTAGCCAGTGCACCAGGAGGATTCAGTCACATAGACATCCCATAGAGAGGATTCGTTTGTGCCTGTACCATTCAAACCAGATCTTGAGTATGGAAGCTATGCCTTAGAGATAGAGTTTTGTCTGTGTGGTTCCAAAGATCAATTCCATTCCATCAATATGGTCTCCATTGATTTGACCACTCCAGTCCACAATCCAAAAAATTTGTCCAAACCATTGCATTTGAACATGGACGCTATCGATTGAGATCACACTGACTCGTAAATATGACCTAAATATTTCTTCCCAAATGAAGAAATGTTGCAACCTTTTCATTTCACATTAGGCTATGATTAGGATGTTTTTCACACTGAGAATGCTTCCCAAGAGGAACATGTGAACCCGATTGATGACATCCATATTATTCCTATGCCTCACCAGCTTGAGGAGGGATCACATATATTAGTAGAGAAAACCTTCGATGTGGATATCAGTAAATATCCCACCAATCAAAAAAAGGTTAGATTTTGAGAGAGTCCCACTCCGAATGAGCGTGATAGCATCATCCCTCTACTAAAAGAGAGACCTGATATCTTTGCTTGGACTTACAAATACATGTCGGGTCTAGATCCAAATATGGTTACTCATAACCTTTCACTAGATCTGTTGAAGAAGCCAGTCAAGCAAAAACTTAGAAAGATGCATCCAATAGTAGCCTTAATGGTAAAATACGAGTTACAAAAATTGTTGGACGTAGAGTTCATCATCTCCATCGACTATCCAGAGTGGGTCTTCAATATGGTACCCATAGGAAAGCCAGATGGAAGGGTCCATATTTGTACATATTTTAGAGATCTCAACAAGGCAACACCCAAAGATTCATTTTATTTTCCAAATATCGATGCTATGGTAGACGCCACTACAAGTCACGAAATGATCTCTCTTATGGATGGTTTTTCTGGATATAACTAGATTCAGATTAAACTTAAAGATCAGCATAAAACCATGTTCATAATGCCATGTGGGAAATTTTGCTACAAAGTTATGTCATTCAGTATTAAAAATGCTGGTGCCACATATCAGCGGGCTATGACATATATCTTTCATGACTACATGCATAAAATCTTAGAATATTATATCGATGACTTGCTAGCTAAGACATTGCTACGAGAAGAGTGTGCAAAGGTCTTAAGGAAGGTCTTAGATCACCTGATAGAGCACAATGTCAGGTTGAATACTAAGAAGTGTGAATTTGGTGTAACTTCAGGAAAACTCTTAGGATTCATCATTTCTAAATGAGGCATTGAAGTAGACCCAACAAAGGTCATGGCTATTCTAGAGATGGGTCCTCCCACTAATATCAAAGAACTAAGAAGCCTTCAGGGCAAAGTAGCATCCATAAAGTGATTCATCACTCAATTATTAGATAAGTATCGACCCATGAATCGACTGCTACATAAGGGGGTCCCATTTTATTGGGACAAGGTTTGTCAAGCAGCCTTTGCTGAGATTAAGCAATACCTGGCAACGTCGCCAGTATGAGCTCCACCAACGCCAGATGAGCCTTTTCTGCTATATATCAACAATTGAATTTGCATTAGGGACCATGTTATCCCAAAAGAACATGCAAGGCAAAGAGCAAGCCATATATTGCATCAGTCGCACCTTGGTGAGTTATGAGTCAGGATATGCATATGTTGAAAAACTTTGTTTAGAAGTAGTGTTCGCTACCAGGAAATTGTGGCATTACATGCTAAGTCATACCACATATGTTATATAAAAATAGAATCCTTTGCAGTACATGATGAGCAAGACATATCATAACACATGTACTACAAAGTGGATCATGCTATTGAGAGAATTTGATTTGTAATTCATCAGCCAAAAGTCCATCAAGATACAAGTCATAGATGATCAATTTGCTGAGGCACCACTATCCAACAGTAGGCCTCTAACCGTTGAGCTTCAAGATGATGCGGTCTTCAGAATATCTGAAGCTCCCAAACCTATGTTGAGCAAGGTGCAGCGACAGTATTGTCATTGTTGTCAACACAATTAGATAGATCGGTTGATGTAGTGGATAAGAGTTCAGAGGTTACTCAGAGTATGTACAGTGATGTTATTTGCATATTTTCCAAAAATACCGAAGTGGCCCATATGCTAAAGATCAAAGAAAAAGCAAAACTTCGCAAAGAAAAAAAGTGTCACGATATCGCGACATGTTGCATTTTCATGGTCCAAGGCAAAGAGAAAATGCAAAGAAAAAAAAGTGTCGTGATATCACGACATGTTGCATTTTCACGGTCCAAGGCAAGAGAAAATGCAAGGAGAAAAAAGTGTCACGATATCGCAACATGTTGCATTTTCATGGTCCAAAGCAAAGAGAAAATGAAAGGAGAAAAAGTGCTGCGATATCGTGACATGTTGCATTTTTGGGCCAAAAGAGAAGATAAAAAGTGTTGTGATATCGTGACATGTTGCATTTTCGTGGCCAAAAGAGAAGAGAAAAATCAAGGAGAAAAAAGTATCACGACATCGCGACATGTCACATTTTTGCGGCCGAAAGAGCAAAGAGAAAAAAGTGTCGCAATATCATGACATGTATTTTTGCGGGCCAAAGCAAAGAGAAAGAGCAAGGAGAAAAATTGTCACGATATCACGACAAGTTGTATTTTCGTAGGCCAAAGCAAATATAAAGAGCAAGGAGAAAAAGTGTTGCGATATCGCAACATGTATTTTCATGGGCCAAAGCAAAGAGAAAGAGCAAGGAGAAAAAGTGTCGTGATATCGCGACATGTATTTTTGTGGGCCAAAGCAAAGAGAAAGAGCAAGGATAAAAAGTGTCATGATATCATGACATGTCACATTTTCATGACTCAAAAAGGGCAGACAAGCATAGAAAAAAAAGTGTCACGATATCGTGACATGTCGCATTTTTGTGACTCAAAAAGAGCAGGCAGGTAGAGAAACAAAAGTGTCATGATATTGTGACATGTCGCATTTTCGTGACTCAAAAAGGGTAGGCAGGCAAAGAAAAAAAAGTTTTGTGATATCACGACATGTCGCATTTTCACGACTCAAAAAGAGCAGGCAGGTAAAGAAACAAAAGTGTTGTGATATCGCGACATGTTGCATTTTTATGACTCAAAAAGAGCAGGCAGGCAGAGAAACAAAATTGTCACGATATCACGACATGTCACATTTTCGTGACTCAAAAAGGGCAGGCAGACAGAGAAACAAAAGTGTTGCAATATTGTGACATGTCACATTTTCATGACTCAAAAGGGGCAAGCAGGCAGAGAAACAAAAGCATCACGATATCACGACATGTTGCATTTTTGCCAAAGGAACAGAGTAGTTGACAGTGCATCTGATATTAGTGATGAACACCAGGATGGTGAAATTGAATACTGCATAGTGACGTGGACCCATAAGGAATATTTAATGATTTAAAATCATTTAATATGGTCATTACACATGGAAAGAAGCAGACACATGCCCATGTAGAGAAAAGGAAACGAAGGGCCTCAAAATAGAAATGAAAAAGTCTTTTTGGAAACCAAAAAAAATGCATGCACAAGGGAAAAGAAAACGAACAGTCATGAAGAAGAAAATGAAAAATTATCGAAGGAGAAAAAAAATGCATGCACAAGGGAAAAGAAAATGAATATTCATGAAGGAGAAAATGAACAGTCATCGAAGCAGAAAAAAATGCATGCACAAGGGAAAAGAAAATGAACAGTCATGAAGGAGAAAACGAAAAAGTCATCGAAGGAGAAAACAAATGCATGCACAAGGGAAAATAAAACGAATAGTCACGAAGGAGAAAATGAACAGTCAACGAAGGAGAAAATGAATAATCATGACCGAGAAAACGAACAGTAATGGTAGAAGAATATGGTATCAATTATTTGCATGTGACGTGTTTGACGAAATGCCTTCTCAAAATATACAAAAGGAGTTACATAAAGAAGGTGTTACAATTGACAAGTGGCGTATGAGAATATGAAAGAAGGAGCTGCAACTGGAGTTACAAAGAGAAAGGAAAGTTATAAAAGGAGTGTTGCTTGGAGAATTTCGAGTGTGGATTTAAGTGCGGGCGATAAGCGTGTGTGTTTTGTGAATTGTGGTAGACATTGGGTAAGAAATAGACTAGTCAAGGTCTTGTAAAAGTGAAGGCATTTTTATGTCAATATTCTAGTTTCAAAATGGAATTCCAAGTTGGTGCTTGGCATTAGGGGTTGGTGCTCCTTCCAGTTGGTGCTGGTAAATCAAGGGTTGGTGCTCCTTCCAGTTGGTGCTGGTAAATCAGGGGTTGATGCTCCTTCCAGTGGGTGCTGGTAAATTGATTGTAAAGTTGGTGCTTTGCATAGGATGGATTTGGCACACAGGCAGAGAAACAAAAGTGTCATGATATTACGACATGTTGCATTTTCATGACTCAAAAGGAGTAGGCAGGCAGAGAAACAAAAGCATCGCGATATCACGACATGTTGGATTTTTGCCAAAGGAACAGAGTAGTTGACAGTGCGTTTGATATTAGTGATGAACACCAGGATGGTGAAACTAAATACTACATAGTAACATGGAACCATAAGGAATATTTAATGATTTGAAATCATTTAAGATGGTCGTTACACATGGAAAGAAGCGGACGCATGCCCATGTAGAGAAAAGGAAACGAAGGGCCTCAAAATAGAAACAAAAAGTCTTTTTAGAAACCAAAACAAATGCATGCACAAGGGAAAAGAAAATGAACAGTCATGAAGGAGAAAATGAACAGTTATCGAAGGAGAAAACAAATGCATGCACAAGGGAAAAGAAAATGAATAGTCATGAAGGAGAAAACGAATAGTCATCGAAGCAAAAAAAATGCATGCACAAGGGAAAATAAAATGAACAATCATGAAGGAGAAAACGAATAGTCATCGAAGGAGAAAACAAATGCATGCACAAGGGAAAATAAAATGAACAGTCATGAAGGAGAAAATGAACAATCATCGAAGGAGAAAACGAATAGTCATGACCGAGAAAACGAACAGTCATGGTAGGAGAATATGGTATCAATTATTTGCATGTGACGTGTTTGACGAAATGCCTTCTCAAAATATACAAAAGGAGTTACATAAAGAAGGTGTTACAATTGACAAGTGACGTATGAGAATATGAAAGAAGGTGTTACAATTGACAAGTGGCGTATGAGAATATGAAAGAAGGAGTTGCAACTAGAGTTACAAAGAGAAAGGAAAGTTATAAAAGGAGTGTTTCTTGGAGAATTTCGAGTGTGGATTTAAGTGCGGGTGATAAGCGTGTGTGTTTTGTGAATTGTGGTAGACATTGGGTAAGCAATAGACCAGTCAGGGTCTTGTAAAAGTGAAGGCATTTTTATGTCAATCTTCTAGTTTCAAAATGGAAGTCCAAGTTGGTGCTTGGCATTAGGGGTTGGTGCTCCTTCTAGTTGGTGCTGGTAAATCAGGGGTTGGTGCTCCTTCCAGTTGGTGCTGGTAAATCAGGGGTTGATGCTCCTTCCAGTGGGTGCTGGTAAATTGATTGTAAAGTTGGTGCTTTGCATAGGCTGGATTTGGATGGGAATCCAAATAGTCATTTTAGGAGTAGCCAAATCGGTGAACCTCAGTACATATTGTGTTGTGTGATGTTCTCTTGTTATACTTGCTTTATTTGGTTTTAAGTTTTCATTGTTTTGGCTTTAAGAGTTGAAGATTTAAGTTATAAAGAGCTACACTAATTCACCCCCCCTATCAGTGTCATTGTGAGACTAACAATTGGTATAAGATCCAGTTTCTCTTGTCAGGCTAAATCAGCTAGGGTTGATCTTGGATTAGTATGCAATGGGTAAGAAGAATAGATCTTCCTCTAATAAGGCATCTCAGTCGGTTTCAGTTCCTGTAGAAGAGAAAATTGAACTAGAAAAGATAGAAAGAGTGAATTCTGAAGTATGTGATGAAAACCTTGAGGTTGAAGTAGATCTAGAAGGTGATTTGATTGCTACACTTGAAGATTTGCATATAGAAAGGAAAAAGAACAAAAGACTGTCCAAGAAGTTGGAAGAATATGGGGATAATATTGAAGATCTCTTCTTACAAATTCATAAAGCCAAGAAAATAGAAGAAGCCTTGAAGTCACACCTGGATGATAAAGGCGATGTATGTAGAAAACGTGAATAGGAATCTAACAAAATTATTAGTGATCTAAAGCTACAAGTAGAAGAGTCCAAAAGGATTGAAGAAACTCTCAGGTCACAGATCAATGAAAAAGAGATTGTTTGCTACAAACAAAAAAAGGAGATTGTTTTATTGAGGAAACAACTAGAAGAGGCCAATACAAATCTCAAATTTGAGAAGAGCACAGAGTTGCTAGATAAAATGATAAGGCAAAAAAGAAGCTCCATGGGTAAGCTTGGTCTTGGATGTGAAGCTGAACAACCTTCATCTTCTAAATATGCAGAGAAGAAGAAGTCCACTGCTCAATGATCAAAGCAAGAAAATCTTGAAGCTAAATCTTCAAAAGGAAGAAAATC
The DNA here is from genome assembly GCA_028583015.1 of Wollemia nobilis. NCBI lineage: Eukaryota > Viridiplantae > Streptophyta > Pinopsida > Araucariales > Araucariaceae > Wollemia > Wollemia nobilis. The sequence continues at coordinate 3,475,949 of JAQPPZ010016894.1, forward strand.
TCAAAGGAGATCTATAGCAAAGCAACCAAAACAAAAGAGGTTTTATCTCTCTCACTTTATTCATAATAATGCTTTTAATGGCTATTGTTTTAGATGCAACCATTATGGTCACAAGGCAATTTATTGTGGATTGAATAATAGATCACAGAGTTTACTAGTAGAAATACATCTATTTTTCTGATTGAACACCATGTGCAATGTTTTAAATGTAATGGTCATGGGCACATAGAAAGGTTTTGTCCAAGAACTTTTGTATCTAATCTAAGGCAAGACAGTAGATTTCATCAGACACAAAGAATGCAACACAGACAAGGAAGAAATCATGTGCATCAAAGAAAGGAAAATAATCATCCATCAAGGATGCACAAGAGACAACCACCCAGTAGAAATGTTTTTTTTTCACCTTTGATGGATTATGTAGTAGAATGTTATAACTGTCATAATTTTGGGCACATTGCAAGAAATTATCGAAGTACATTTGCATAAAATCAATTTTAGGGAAGAAAATTTCAACCAAATGGAATGAGACAAAATAGAAAATTTCCCAAAAAACATGCACAAGCTACTGAAAAAGAAAATTCAAAACAAGAGCCCAAAACTATAATCAAACCAGAGTGGAGAAAGAAAGAAGAAAGGAAATCGTGTCTCCTTGGACTGAAGGAGACTACTCCTCTATTGCACTAAGAAACTCCAGGTAGCACATCCTCAGGGGGAGCAATATTAAAGTTTTATTTTAATGCTCCTATGTATTTGTTTGGTTATCTGAGGATGAAAGGCAAGTAGTCAAGGGGAGTTGTTGTATAGTTGTCAAAGTGTGTTTTAGTTCATGTAGTTGTTTGTGGAGGTACCGTGAAGGGTGGTGATTAAATTGAGAGTTGTCACAATTGGTAGTATTGCTATATGTTAGTGTTATACTTTTGATGGTTCTTACTGCCATTGTTCAAAGTTATGGATTATAACAGTTTTGATAATTTGGTTTAGTGAAAGAATGTTGCCCTAGTCGCATATATGTGTTTCGATAAAAGCAATGTGTATTTGTACTACACATTGATGTGAATATTGTTAGATCTATTATGACGCTTTGGTGAAAATATTTAATTCATGTGCAAAATCAGAAAGCTCACATTTTATTATTGCATTCAAAGCGGCTACATGAGCAGGAAGTTACATCAATACAAATTGAGTACAAATATTTAGGGAGACCCCATAGTTGGTGTTCAGACAAGAAGAAGAGTAGTAAGCAGCTACTTTCTATTATCCAACATTGAACCCAAAAATGTTACTGACGCAAGCAAAGATGAAAGTTGGATGAAGGCAATAAATGAAGAATTAGATCAGATCAAGAAAAACAAAACTTGAGAGTTAGTACCAAGACCCGCAAATAAAAATAATCGGTACTAAATGGGTCTTTCAAAACAAATTGAATGAATACGGACATGTAGTAAGGAATAAAGCAAGATTGGTATGTAAAGGCTATGCACAAGTTGAAGGTATTGACTTTGAGGAAACATTTGCACCTGTGGCTAGACTAGAGGCAATTAGAATGTTTCTGGCTTTAGCAGTTCACAAGAATTTCAAAGTTTATCAAATGGATGTGAAATAAGCATTTTTGAATGGAAAACTCGAAGAAGAGGTTTATATTGAGTAGCCAAACGATTTCTAACTTGGTGATGATCCCAAGTTGGTTTGCAAGTTGAAGAAAGCATTATATGGTTTAAAACAGGCACCCCGAGCATGGTATGCAAGGCTAGATAACTATCTTACTCAACAAGGGTTCAAGAAAGGTATGGAGGATAGTAATTTGTATGTCAAAACAAAAAATGGCCATCTTATTGTTCTTGTTGTATGCATAGATGATATCATATTTGGTAGCAGCAAAGATGAGTCATGTAAATATTTAGCAAATAAGATGCAGAAAGAATTTGAAATATCAATGATTTGTGAACTTTCTTATTTCCTTAGGTTGCAAGTTAATCAAAATGAGAAGGGCATATTTATTTCTCAAATTAAATATGTGAAAGAGATACTAAAAAATTTTGCAATGGAGGATTGTAAGCCAGTTAGCACTCCCATGACGACAGGTTGCAAGTTGAGCAAGGATGAAAAATCTCCACATGTTGATCAAACCATATACAGATCTATGATTGGGAGCTTACTGTACTTGACAACTACCAGACCAGATATTTTGCAGGCAGTATGCATGGTTGCACAATTTTAGGCTAGTCCCAAGGAGACTCATGTGACAGTAGTGAAGAGGATTCTTCGATATCTCAAGGGTACTATGGAGTATGGATTATGGTATCCAAAAGGTAAGGACTTCATGCTTATTGCGTATTCAGATGCAGATTCGATAGGATGTGTAGATGACAGAAAGAGTACCAGTGGAGGTGCATTCTATCTTGGAGATAGGTTGGTCGCATGGCATAGTAAGAAACAAGAGTCAGTCTCCTTATCCACAACAGAGGCAAAATATATTACAACGACAATGTGTTGTACGTAGGAGAAAGTTGTGGAAGGTGAGGTTAAGTTGGATTTTGTTCCAACAACAGAGCAAGTAGCGAATATCTTCACAAAATCATTTCCCAAGGAAGTCTTTGAGTACCTTCACAATAAATTGGGGGTGGTCATGCTTCCCAATAATTGACTAGCTATCGAGACCACATTCTCAGGGGGAGCATTTGTGTATTTGTTTATATTTTTGCTCATGTTTGTGATTTTTGCTAAGTGTAATAATTTTTGCCTGAGAATGTTGTGCATGGACTAAGGGGGAGTTTGCAGCAGCCCTTTGATATTGTTGTCAAAGGGGGAGAAGAGTTACAGGAAATTGCACGTATGTTGCCAACAATTCCAAAGGGGGAGATTGTTGAGCAAGATGTAGTGACAATATTGTCATTGTTGTCAACACAGTCAGATAGATCGGTTGATGCAGTGGACAGGAGTTCAAAGGTTACTCAGAGTATGTACAGTGATGTTATTTGCATATTTTCCAAAAATATCGAAGTGGCCCATATGCTAAAGATTAAAGAAAAAGCAAAACACCGCAAAGAAAAAAAGTGTCGCGATATCGCAACATGTTGCATTTTCGTGGTCCAAGGCAAAGAGAAAATGCAAAGAAAAAAAAGTGTCGCGATATCGCGACATGTTGCATTTTTGCGGTCCAAGGCAAAGAGAAAATGCAAGGAGAAAAAAGTGTTGTGATATTCGTGACATGTTGCATTTTCACGGTCCAAAGCAAAGAGAAAATGCAAGGAGAAAAAGTGTCGCGATATCGCGACATGTTGCATTTTCGCGGCCAAAAGAGAAGAGAAAAATCAAGGAGAAAAAAGTGTCGTGATATCGTGACATGTTGCATTTTCGTGACTGAAAAGAAAAAAGTGTCACGATAGTGCGACACTTAGTATTTTCGCGGGCCAAAGCAAAGAGAAAGAGCAAGGAGAAAAAATGTTGCGATATCGTGACATATTGTATTTTTGTGGGCCAAAGCAAAGAGAAAGAGCAAGGAGAAAAAGTGTCATGATATCGCGACATGTTGTATTTTCACGGGCCAAAGAAAAGAGAAAGAGCAAGGAGAAAAAGTGTCGTGATATCACGACATGTATTTTTGCAGGCCAAAGCAAAGAGAAAGATCAAGGAGAAAAAGTGTCACGATATCGCGACATGTCGCATTTTTGTGACTCAAAAAGGGCAGGCAGGTATAGAAACAAAAGTGTCACGATATCGCGACATGTCACATTTTTGCGACTCAAAAATGGTAGGCAGACAGAGAAACAAAAGTGTCGTGATATCACGACATGTCACATTTTTGTGACTCAAAAAGGGCAGGCAGGTAGAGAAACAAAAGTGTTGCGATATTGCGACATGTCACATTTTCACGACTCAAAAAGAGCAGGTAGGCAGAGAAACAAAAGTGTCGTGATATCACGACATGTCACATTTTCGTGACTCAAAAAGAGTAGGCAGGAAGAGAAACAAAAGTGTCACGATATCGCGACATGTCGCATTTTTATGACTCAAAAAGGGCAAGCATGCAGAGAAACAAAAGTGTCATGATATCGTGACATGTCGCATTTTCATGACTCAAAATGGGCAGGCAAGCAGAGAAACAAAAGCGTCGCGATATTGTGACATGTTGCATTTTCGCCAAAGGAATAGAGTAGTTGACAATGCATCTGATATTAGTGATGAACACTAGGATGGTGAAACTAAAGACTGCATAGTGACGTGGACCCATAAGGAATCTTTAATGATTTGAAATCATTTAAGATGGTCGTTACACATGGAAAGAAGTGAACGCATGCCCATGTGGAGAAAAGGAAATGAAGGGCCTCAAAATAGAAATGAAAAGTCTTTTCAAAAACCAAAACAAATGCATGCACAAGGGAAAAGAAAATGAACAGTCATGAAGGAGAAAATGAACAGTCATCGAAGGAGAAAAAAAATGCATGCACAAGGGAAAAGAAAATGAATAGTCATGAAGGAGAAAATGAACAGTCATCGAAGGAGAAAACAAATGCATGCACAAGGAAAAGAAAATGAACAATCAGGAAGGAGAAAACGAACAGTCATCAAAGGATAAAACAAATGCATGCACAAGGGAAAAAAAAACGAATAGTCATGAAGGAGAAAACAAACAGTCATCGAAGGAGAAAACGAACAGTCATGACCGATAAAAAGAACAGTTATGGTAGGAGAATATGGTATCAATTATTTGCATGTGACGTGTTTGACAAAATGCCTTCTCAAAATAAACAAAAGGAATTACATAAAGAAGGTGTTACTATTGACAAGTGGCATATGAGAATATGAAAGGTGTTACAATTGACAAGTGGCGTATGAGAATATGAAAGGAGCTACAACTAGAGTTACAAAAAGAAAGGAAAGTTATAAAAGGAGTGTTGCTTGGAGAATTTCGAGTGTGTATTTAAGTGCGGGCGATAAGTGTGTGTGTTTTGTGAATTGTGGTAGACATTGGGTAAGCAATAGACCAGTCACGGTCTTGTAAAAGTGAAGGCATTTTTATGTCAATCTTCTAGTTTCAAAATGGAAGTCCAAGTTGGTGCTTGGCATTAGGGGTTGGTGCTCCTTCCAGTTGGTGCTGGTAAATCAGGGGTTGGTGCTCTTCCAGTTGGTGCTGGTAAATCATGGGTTGATGCTCCTTCCAATGGGTGCTGGTAAATTGATTGTAAAGTTGGTGCTTTGCATAGGCTAGATTTATATGGGAGTCCAAATAGTCATTTTGAGGAGTATCCAAATCGGTGAACCTCGGTATATCTTGTGTTGTGTGATGTTCTCTTGTTATAATTGCTTTATTTGGTTTTAATTTTTCATTGTTTTGGCTTTAAGAGTTGAATATTTAAGTTATAAAGAGCTACACTGATTCACCCCCCATCTCAATGTCATTGTGAGACTAACAACCTAATGAACTAGAAAATAATGCTGATATGACATTGTTCTTCTACAATTTGAAGTGTGAGCAAGGGGGTGGTGCAGGAATAGTGTTTTTCACACCATAAGGAGCTCTAATGCCCTTGTCGTTCAAGTTAGACTTCGCCAACAATAACGTTGAGTACGAATCCCACTTTTGGACCTCCACATAGCCATCGCCATGGGTATTAAAATATTGAACATTTTTGGTGATTCTCTACTCATAGTTAACCAGGTTAAGGGGCTCTTCTAGTGTTGATGTCCCGTATTGAAAGCCTACAAAGATCTTGTTGCCACTTATCTGGCTAAAATTGAATGGTATTACATCAAGGCAATCCCTCATTCATCAAATAGGTTCATAGACACCATGACATCTTTGGGATCCTTGATCCCTTAGAATCCATCTGTCGATTTCACTACCATCCATGTTAAGACACTCTCACACCTAGCAGTGGAGCGTGCAACATTTGATAACAAAGAATCAATCAACATGATTGTCGTGGAACCAACAACTGATTGGTTTCGTAGAGTGGAATACTTTCTTAAGCAGGCACCCTAGGAGTCATTGACTTCTTAGAGTCCTACGAGGAGTGGTACTACCATTAACCACAAGGTTGTTTCCTAGTCTGCATTTGTAAAGCTAAATATGTAGGGGGAGTAGGCCATCTTAGCAGTCGAATCTAAGGCTTATCAAGGCTAGATGTTGCAAATTCAAGACTTTCTAAAACTTGGTATGATCCTAGAGATATTGTTGCATGTCGCAAGACGCACATTTAAATAGAAAGTGACTAAGTATGTCTTGATAGGAGATATTTTATGCCAACATAGCTACGAAGGAGTTCTCATTTGATGTCTTGAGCCCCAAGAGTCATCTTGGGAAATCTCAGAAACTCACGATGGTACGTGCGGTGGCCATTTTAGCGGCATGGCTATCGTCAAACGTATTCTTTGTATGGGTTATTATTGGCCCATTATGGAGAAGGATTGCAATGTGTATGTCAAGAAATGCATTAAATGTCAGCATCATGCTAATCTTATACACTTGCCATCATAGGCCTTACAACCCATTCAGGCGGCTTGGCCATTTGCTCAGTGGGGATTAGATTTGATTGGCAAGATTTTCCCTCCATCATCAGGCTGACATACATTCATTATCATGGCTACTAAGTATTTTACAAAGTGGGTGGAAGCCATTCCCCTTTATAATGACCATCGGAGCTTGCATCACAAAATTTATTCTCGAGCATATCATATATCATTTTGGGAGACCATCCAAAATAATTTTGGATAATGGAACTTCTTTTAAGAACAAAACTATGTGGGATTTAATGTCTAAATACCGTATTCAACACAGTTTTGCAATTCCATATTATCCATAAGCAAACGGGCAAGATGAGACCTCAAACAAGACTATGGTAGCCATCTTGAAAAAGACAGTGCAAGAACACCACAAGGATTGGCATATATAACTGCCCCTTGCACTATGGGCTTACAGGACTAGCATTTGGACGTTCATTAGGACAACGTTGTTTTCTCTAGTATATGGCACTGAGGCCATTATTTCCTTAGAGTTGGAAATTCCAATGCTGCGTGTCACATTGAAAGAGTTCATCAATGATGACATCGTGCGACAAGCTCACCTTGATCAATTGACGTTGCTTGATGAACATCACATGAATGTCCTCGAGCATCTTCATGTTTATCAGGAGTGATTAAAATGAGCTTACAATATCAAATTCCACCAGAGAGACTTTGAAGTTGGGGATCTTGTGCTAAAAGAAAATAAATAGAACTCGAATTTGCCGCTTGACATGCGAGACAAATTTGTGGCTAACTAGCTAGGGCCTTACATCATATCTAAAAATATTGGTTCAGGAACCTATCGCCTAACATTGCTAGAGGATGTAGAAGAGCTTGAGCCTCTCAATATCATCCATATTAATGTGTTCTATGCTTGAGAGTGTAGTAAAGGCACCAAAGGCATCTGTAAGCCTTTGGTCAACCCAAAATCCTTGAGGGTTTTATCCAAACCGCTCGATCACCCCAAAATTCCCCAAGCTATCTTATTAAGAAGCTTGGTCAAGAAAAGGCACCAAGGATTTCCAAAAGTCGCTTGGTCAACCCAAAGGCTTCAAGAGTTCCTATAGCTTCTCGGTCATCCCAAAAGGCTCCATGCCCTCTTGTTGAGAGTTTGGTCAACTAAAAGGTTCCAAAGGCGGTTGTAAAACCTTTGGTCAATTCAAAAGGCACCAAGGATTTCCAAAAGTTGCTTGGTCAACCCAAAGGCTCCAAGAGTTCCTATAACTTCTCGGTCATCCCAAAAGGCTCCATGCCCTCTTGCTAAGAGTTTGGTCAACTAAAAGGTTCCAAAGGTGGCTATAAAACCTTTGGTCAATGCAAAGGGCTCCAAGGATTTCTAAAAATAACTTGGTCAAACCTAAAAAGCTCTAAGGACATGTACTCATCGTTTGGTAAAATATGAAAGCTCAAAAACCTATAAAAATAAAAAAAAATATATAAAAGTCCCAAAAAAAAATGGATAAAGCGTAAAATCCAAAAACATTTGCATTTACATTTTGCATTTTCATCTATATTCACACATGCATTCACATCATCATATTGAATTTATGCATTTGTCATCCATTGCATTCCACAGTAGAGTGTAGTGCGTTTATCAAAGTTTTACCAAAAGTCACATGTTTGTATGACAATCATGCACCCTTGCATTTATCATAATTCATTGCATTCTATTGGTCCGACTTTTATACACACCCCGTGAAGAATGAGCATGAAACTCTGATAACACTTATACAGGATAAATCCCACTCACTTTAGGATCTTGCTGGTTATCCAAGGTGTGAGTTACAGAGTTGGGTCGAATGTCTATTCACTCTTTTTCGCTTCTGAAATAGTTTTCAATATGGATTTTCTGTTACCTTACAACGGGCTCTGAACTTGTTCAGTAATGTTTAGAAGTTGTCACTTGTTGACAATCAAATTTAAAATTAGTTCTTTGATCTAGCTCTTATGGGTTAGAAGATTTAAATAAAATACAAATTAAAAAGAAAATAAAAATGGATCATTTCACAGTAAAATAGGGGGAGTAGGGTAAGGCAAAAAGAGAAGTCTATCAAACTTAGCTATAAAACCTAAACTACCAATTTTATTTATACTATCAGCTTCACAATAGAACAAATCAAAGAAGAAGGTGTCCAGCTTTCTAAGATCACCTTCTACTAAGAGCATAAGACAGAGATGGAACAGATCTGAAAAAAAATCATAAACAGAAGGGAAGTCTGTTAAAATTGGTATTTCCCACCAGCAGCATAGCTCACATAGTGAGGACAGAGCAATTAGAACAAACTTGAACCTTAAATTTGTGATTTTCCCTAGCATACAATAGAACAAATGAAGCCCAATAACATATTTAATCTTGATAACACAGATTTACAACATATATTTAATAAACTTTAAAGAAATGGATAACAAAAGAAGATGAACTTATCACAATTTGAAAAATATTAGGCTCCTGGCCATGCTATCATAGAAAACAAAAGCACATCAACTCCAAGTCCAGAAATAAAGTATTTAACAAGATTTGCAAGAAATTGCTTCAATAGCCTTTTATTTCTAAGTCTCTGCCTCCTGCGATTACATTTAGAAGAAGTATTTAAAGAATCAGGACAGACCCTGATCTTTTCAAAAATATCTTCTTCTCAAACCCTAAATCTTATCAACTTAAACCCTAGTACCCGGGTTTTACAATATAAAGCCATTTAAAATAAAGTTCTGACAAAACTTAACCCTTATGTAAATCAGTGCAGTTACTTGCCATAAATGGAGAAGGCAGAATTCGAATGCCACTTGCATCCACCTGCAACTGTGTGTAAATGTGGTCATTAATTCCCTCAAGAAATTTGGACGAGTCACCACTTCTCTAAAATGTGTAAATGTAGTTGTGTGCGATTTCGTGACATGTCACAAAATCGGGACCATTTCTCCCCCTCGACGCTTCCTACATTTCTTGTCGTGATTTTGCGACGTCGTGAAATCGCGATGTCACGATTTCATGACACCACCACTTCTTGTTCTTCCATTTGCCTTCGAATGCTATGACCTTTGGCTTTATTTTGTTTTGCCACAGCTACGACCACTGGGCTCACTTTGGATCGTGTCACGATTTCGTGACATCGCGAAATCGCGACGTCATGATTTCGCGACATGTCTGCCTCCTATTCTCCCCTATGCCTTCTGTGTCACGATTTAATGACACCTCTTTCGCCTCGAGCCTTGCTCTCCAAAACATCGTGATTTCACGACATTTTCATGCCTTGGCCATTTTCTTTGCTCCTGCCATAAAGACTTGCATTATCCTACTTTTGCCTCTGGTTTCCCTCTTGCGGCAGCAAAACTGTGACACATCGTGATTTTGCGACATGTCACAAAATTGCGTCGTTCCGTATGCATTTGCTTTCTCTCTCCAAACCTGTCGCGATTTCGTGACATTTCCAAAAATGGAAAGTCTCACGATATCGTGACATTTCCAAAAATATAAGTGTCACGATTTCGCTACGTTTTTGCGACTTGGCCGATTTTTCTAAAACCCGTCACGATTTCGCGACATTTCCCAAAATGGAAAGTGTCACGATTTCGTGACTTTTTTGAAAATGGAAAGTTTTGGCCTCTAATGAATTTATCTGTCTGGAATCTACATTTTTTCATATCAGTGAAAGATTTTCTTTATTCATGAATGATTCTAACATGTGAAAAATGAATTCTGGAATAAATCAAAGCCAGATGCAAATAAAAGCACAACTTGAAAAAGGAGGCAAGCAAATTTGGAATTTAAAACCTGGAAAACTCAAGAGGGTCCTTACTACAAAATGAAAGCTCAATATTTTCAAAGGGTGGAAATTCATTTTTCAGTGGGGGTGTGTTGCTTCTCAACAAGTGGCGATATCTGCGGGTAAAATAGTAGCATTATTTTAGAACCCAGGACTCTAGTTTCAAAACAACATAGACCATGTATCATGCCTTGCCACATATATTCTTCAAAACAATTTAACTACTAGCTGATAGTTGTCAAAATTTCCCAAGGACATACTAGGCTGAATCATTCAAGGAAGATTTCTGATGTGCAATTACAAGCGTATGAAACTTTCTTCAAGAATTACTGGGCCTTCAAATGTTGAACTCTGGATTGATAAGATTTTCTAGATTGTAAAAATGGGAAACCGAGGAGAGCTCTGTTTACTAGTTTAGCCTTTTACAGCCCCGACAGAGTTACCCTTTAGATTTACACGACCCAAATTCACAACTGTAAGATAGAATCTACAACTTGGTAGAAGAAAAACATCTTTTGAAGTCTTGGCTGCCTTTTTCATTACATTACTTTTTTTTTTTTTTTATATATAGGAAATAATAGAGTGCCAGTTTTATGCTGTCTTGCTCAACTTTCACCTTCTCTCTCTCTTCTTTGAAATATACCGAAGTCTGAAAAGCCTTAAAAAAGAACAACAATTTTCTTTTAATATTTCATCAGTCTGGAACTGCTTCAGCCTGGGCACTGATAGCCTCTGTGGATACTCAAATAATTACATGAATCATAGTCCCCTCTTATAACCAACTTTTTTTTGATTCCTTGGGAGTTTCTCTAGCCAAACAACATAGCAGTTTATTTATAATTAAAATAACTGTGGCAAGCAAGAAAAAAAATCCAATCATCCTTCCACTGTTGTTCTGAATAACAAAATAGTTCCACTATTCAGTTTAAACAAACTATCTCACAATTAGGATAATGAACACTGGATTCTGGACTCAGAATAAAACAATTTTTAGAAGGCTGACTTTTTCATTGATGCTCAGGCAAAGCTTAAAGAACAAAATTCTTAAAATAAAATAAACTGCACAGACCTCAAGGATAAACACAGACCTCAAAAACAAAATAAAATAAACTGTACAGACTCAAAAGGGGAAAACACAGAACTTTAAAATCAAATAAAATAAACTGAAAAAAAACACTGCACAGACTGAAAAACACTGTACAGACCTTTAAAAACAAAACAAAATAAAACTGCACAGACTTTAAAATAAAACAAAATCAAATAAAACAAAATAAAACTGTACAGACATTTAAAATAAAATAAAACTAAAAACTGCACAGACATTAAAGGAAATAAAATAAAACTGAAAACTCATTTACAATGTATACACATGCACAAAGTCCCTTCACACTCAAAAGATGTAGCAGATGGAAAAGCAGAGAAATAGTGCCTTAAAAAAATTTGCCCATTTGCAGGTAAATTTAGAAAAATTACCTTTCAGGTCCTGTTGACGAAATGCACTCCAGACTATGCATCAAAATTTTTTTTTGCTACTTGGGAAAAACTTGTGTTTACCGTCTTCCCTCTCTTTTTATTTTATTTTATTTTTTTATGGATCTTGTCCCACTGAAAAACAAATCTGCAACTCTTTCAAATTAAACAAATCATATCATAACAAATCATATGATAACATGTTTATGCTTCTACTTGAAGGGTTTACATAATTCTTTCAAAAGGACGAAATGTAAAAACCCCCAGGATCAAATACCTTAAAGCCTTTATAGACCCAGATCATCACATCTTCAGATTTACGAAATAACTCAAAGAGATCATATTTTATTCGTATGTCCTGGTTCTTAATAGCTCGAACATTTTGTGGTTGCTCTATTGCTTCAATATCCAAGACTTCAATTTTTATCCCTCTAGCAGAATTTTTATAATTTGCTTTTTCACCTGAGCCTTGCTTAGATTTAACCCCATCAATGTGTAATGTCCAAACATCATTGTTGTAATTGGTCAGAGTTGTAACCTGTCTTACCTTCTTGGTTGCCAAATTATAAACTCCAATATCTGCATCAACACGGTTTACAACCTTTTCTTTGATATTATGTTCAGTAATCAAAGGCTTATACTGAGACTGTATCTATTCCGAGTTGGTTGACCACATCCACATTTACTATATTTTATTCCTTTTCTTGAAATTCAATAGGTGGTCCAGAGTATGTTTCAATCAAGTTATCTTTTTGTTCAACAACTTGAGCCAGCTCATGGAGGGTGATGTTAGCTTTAATTTTCTTCATATCCTCAATGATGTTATCCTCCTTCCCAGTTACTTTTGTATAGTGATATTGAATCTCATTTTCATCATCCTCTAGTGAGGAAGGATCATTGGTAGGTTCTGGACTTTCACATCTCAACTTATAACTGTCCCTTTTGAACTGTTGAAAATCCCGTACTTCATCCATAGGAATCTCTACAAGACTTTCTGACTCTTCGAGAAAAGTGAAAGAATCTGAAACCCTGGTTGTCCTATTTTTGGATGAACCTGAAATATCAATATTTCTTTGATTTCTAGGAAAATTTAACTCACCAAAAAAAACTTCAAATTTGGGTAATGTTAGATCACAAGTGTTTACTTCAAGCACTTCCACTTTGAACTTGTCAGAACCTTTCTCTATATTTTGCACATGCTGAGTGGATGTCACAGTTAACGAAGTTTCCTTGGGTAGAGCATTATATGTTGGCACTAACTTATGATGTGGAATGGGATATGAAATAGGCATGTTCTATGTAACATAGGATATCAAAGGACTGCTCAAAATTTGAGGTCCTAACTGTCTTTCAAGAATTAAAGCTTCCTTATAAGCTCCTGCCAGGGTTGTGATATTGATGTCTCTTTTGAAGAAAATAGAGGTCACTGAATCCAATGCATTCTTATAGATTTCTAAGGCCAGATTTGCATTTGGGATGTAATGACCAGTCATTCTACCATAAGCTCTTTGGAACCTCATGTTGAAAGACCTGACAACTTCTATCGACTCTCTCTTGATGCTGGAAAACTATTGGTATAACACACTGGGGTCTATCACTTCCCCAAACAGCGATACAAAAACCTTTTCCAAGTCATTCCAACTGGTAATAGAATCGTTAGTGAGATTTAGAAACTAGTCATAAGCTCCCTCCTGGAGAGTGAATGGGAACAATCTGCAAGCCACATCTTCATGCTGTATATTTAACAATTTTAGAGCATTCTTATATGCCATCAGGTGTTCTTCGACTGTTTTAGTCCCATCATGCTTTTATCTAGGAATATATCTCTTAGGATGTCTGGGCAGATCATGGGCTGTACCCGAAATATTTAAGGCAATGGAACCCAACCAGTTTGCCATTACTACTTGATTGACGGTGATATTATGAGTTGTAATTGGAGTAACTACAAGTGGTGATAAAACAATCCTTAACAAACTACTAAACTTCAGGTCCTCTTTTCTGGCAATTTTAAATATTGTACAGACAACTTACAATACTGAACGGAGTTTAGTGGGCCCTCCTTCTAGCGCCATTTTTAAATGTTGGTGTTAAGTTTCGTTGTTCAGGAAAAAACTCAAACAACAAAATTTTAAAGGCTGAGGAGGAGGGAAAATTGGCTACCAGACTTTGGATAAAATACAGTATTTGTCAAGTACCACATACAATCATATTTCTCAACTCAAGCGCACTAAGAACGTAAGTTCAGCCCTCCTTCTAGCACCATTTTTAAATTTTGGTCCGACTTTTATACACACCCTATGAAGAATGAGCATGAAACTCTGATAACACTTATACGAGATAAATCTCACTCACTTTAGGATCTTGCTGGTTATCCAAGGTGTGAGTTATAGAGTTGGGTCGAATGTCTATTCACTCTTTTTCGCTTCTGGAATAGTTTTCAATATGGACTGTCTGTTACCTTACAACGGGCTCTGAACTTGTTCAGTAATGCTTAGAAGTTGTCACTTGTTGACAATTAGATTTAAAATTAGTTCTTTGATATAGCTCTTATGGGTCAGCAGATTTAAATAAAAGACAAATTAAAATAAAAATAAAAATGGATCATTTCACAGTAAAACAAGGGGAGTAGGGTAAGGCAGAAAGAGAAGTCTATCAAACTTAGCTGTAAAACCTAAACTACCAATTTTATTTATACTATCAGCTTCACAATAGAACAAATCAAAGAAGAAGGTGTCCGACTTTCTAAGATCACCTTCTACTAAGAGCATAAGACGAGAGATGGAACAGATATGAAAGAAAATCATAAACAGAAGGGAAGTCTGTTAAAATTGGTATTTCCCACCAGCAGCATAGCTCACACAGTGAGGACAGAGCAATTAGAACAAACTTGAACCTTAAATTTTTGATTTTCCCTAGCATACAATAGAACAAATGAAGCCCAAAAGCATATTTAATCTTGATAACACAGATTTATAGCATATATTTAATAAACTTTAAAGAAACGGATAACAAAAGAAGATAAACTTATCACAATCTGAAAAATATTAGGCTCTGGCCATGCTATCACAGAAAACAAAAGCACATCAACTTCAAGTCCAGAAATAAAGTATTTAACAATATTTGCAAGAAATTGCTTCAATAGCCTTTTATTTCTAAGTCTTCGCCTCCTGCGATTACATTTAGAAGAAGTATTTAAAGACTCAGGACAGACCCTGATCTTTTCAGAAATATCTTCTTCTCAAACCCTAAATCTTATCAACTTAAACCCTAGTACCCGGGTTTTACAATATAAAGCCATTTAAAATAAAGTTCTGACAAAACTTAACCCTTATGTAAATCAGTGCAGTTACTTGCCATAAATGGAGAAGGCAGAATTCGAATGCCACTTGCATCCACCCGCAACTGTGTGTAAATGTGCTCATTAATTCCCTCGAGAAATTTGGACGAGTCATCACTTCTCTGACATTTCATCTCCGTAGAGCCATCCCTGAGTTGAAAATGTCCGCACGCCACTAATTCTGCCATAAATTTTCATTAAATGCATCCATCGACAAATTCTGGTAACCGAGTAGATATTTTCATTTTTCGGCCAATTCCTGACATACTCCATTAAATGGGCAGCTGCTTAGTCACCGTAAAGTCTCTTTGCGCCTAGATTTGTAAAATCTAGATGAAACAACAATTCTCACATCTCTCATTTTAATGTGATGGCCCTTGATTAAAATGCGCCTGACTTTATCTTTCTGGCCATTTCTCCCGTTATCATGCAAGTGCCAGATGGCTTTCTGTAAAAAAGACAAAACAAGGATTAGTATTTTAATAATATTAAAACAAAACCTCAAAGTTCAATCAAAACCCTAAAGTTTAATCAAAACCCTAAAGTTCATTATATGTAGGCTTGCTTTGTTTTGACACGTGTCGCAAAAAATCGTGACACGTGTCTGCTTCTAGCTGTTTTCCATTTTGTGTTGTTTGCTACCATGGCCGTGAAAATGCGACATGTTGCGATTTTGCGACATGTCATGAAATTGTGACCTGTTTCTACGTTTGGAAAGATTTCCTCTTTTAAGCTGTGAAAACGTGACATGTCAAGAAATCGTGACCATTTCTCCCCCTTGGCGCTTCTTGCGTTTCTTGTCGCGATTTCACGACATCGCGAAATCGCGACGTCGCGATTTCGTGACACCACCGCTTCTTGTTCTTCCCTTTGCCTTCGAATGCTGTGACCTTTGGCTTTATTTTGTTTTTCCATAGCTATGATCACTAGGCTCACTTTGGACCGTGTCGCGATTTCGTGACGTCACAATTTTGTGACGTCGTAATTTCGCGACACGTCCGCCTCCTGTTCTCCCCTGTGCCTTCTGTGTCGTGATTTCGCGACGTCGCAAAATCGCGACATCACGATTTTGTGACACCTCTTTCGCCTCGAGCCTTGCTCTCCAAAACGTCGCGATTTCGTGACATTTTCATGCCTTGGCCATTTTATTTGCTCCTTCTGCCATAAAGACTTGCATTATCCTACTTTTTCCTCTAGTTTCCCTCTTGCGGCAGCGAAATTGCGACACGTCGCGATTTAGCGACATGTCGCATAATCGTGCCGTTCCGTACACATTTGCTCTATCTCTCCAAACCCATCGCGATTTCGTGACATTTCCAAAAATGGAAAGTGTCGCAATATCGTGACATTTCCAAAAATGGAAGTGTCGCGATTTCGCTACGTTTTTGCGACTTGGCCGATTTTTCTAAAACCCGTCGCGATTTCGTGACATTTCCCAAAATGGAAAGTGTCACGATTTCGTGACTTTTCTGAAAATGGAAAGTTTTGGCCTCTAATGAATTTATCTGTCTGGAATCTGCATTTTTTCATATCAGTGAAAGATTTTCTTTATTCATGAATGATTCTAACATGTGAAAAATGAATTCCGGAATAAATCAAAGCCAGATGCAAATAAAAGCACAATTTGAAAAAGGAGGCAAGCAAATTTGGAATTTAAAACCTGGAAAACTCAAGAGGGTCCTTGCTGCAAAATGAAAGCTCAATATTTTCAAAGGGTGGAAATTTATTTTTCAGTGGGGGTGTGTTGCTTCTCAACACATTCATACACAATACATGTTATGGAGACTTATGTATGTATATTAAGTTTTCCTGTCACTTATCCATACCTAGTGAGTTCTTCAGATATTGTAGAAAGCTTGTTTTGCTATTATAGACAAGGTCATTAGTTGGGATAGTGCTTCAACATATCATAATCCCATCACTAAAAAGAACAATATAAAATCCTACTAAGATGAGAGAGGATGAAAGCCGTGAAAGTAGTTTTAGGTATCTAGAGAGATGGGTTTCACGACCTGCTTATCTTGCAAATAGTCGGTTTATAAAGGTGTACTTTGGCAAAAGGACAAGAATTTCCCCTATAAATCCCAAAGTCACAAAAGTTAAATCCCAAGTTACAAAGTGCAAAAAATATATATATATATACAAATTTCAAGTTCAAAATATAAAGTGGCATAGTGAATCAAAAGCACTATAAAAATCCCTTGCTCAAAGAAAACGGTAACGCGTGGACTAACAATAATTTTTATCACTACATCTGAGCAAGTAAGAAAGGTGAGAACTTGAATCCTTGGATTGTACACCTTTTGAAAGCCATAGAGTGATCCTCGATCACATCAATGGGTTGGAAGAGTCCCGCCTACAATAGGAGGGGTAGTTCTATTGGGTGATACCAAAACGTAGCAATGGGTTGAAAGAGTCCCTTCTGCATTTGGAGGGGTAGCCCTGATCAATTTGCAATATGAGCTAGCTTTAGGTACCTAGGATTGTCTAGCTGTATAAGTCTAATCAAAGCTAAAACAAGGATGATACGATCGTATGAGGAACCTTATCTCACATATGGGTTGAAAGAGTCCCGACTGACATGCAAGGTATACTTATGATCTATCTAAAAATACTCACCTACACACACAATTATTATGAATAGTTGGGTCTATCATGGTAAAAGCCTTATCCAATATAAACCTTGTACAGTTAGTATGTGATTTTTTGAGAAGTATAATAGGGTGTTTGAGTCTCAAGAAAAATCCCAAAAAGTGATCCAATAGCAACAAGATACCAAATATCATTAGATTTCAAATATATGAGTCATTCATTCATCAGAATGCATTTTTACAAAGCACAATCAAATATATAGGATAAATACTGCATGAATATCAGAAATGATGTTTAGACGGCCACTGACTATATAGTGCAACAAAGAAGAAATATACAGAATGGCATATTCATTCATTAGCATTATACCAATCCATTCCATTGCATTTCATATATGGGTGATTAATTGATTGAGTTATTGTAATGAGAATTATCAATTATTTTGCTTGATTGTTATACATTCTATGGTGTCATATTTTTTTGATATACACAGTTTACATTCATTACTTATGTTTTAAGCGATTAAAGCATATAGGTTCATTTCCATTAGATTATGATTTTGTACATAATGCATTACCATACATTGCATATCATATCATAAACTGCATAAAATATATGCATGTCCACAAAGAAAAAATAAATATGCTTTAAAAATAAACATCGCATCCATCTACATACATCATATGTTGCACATCTACTCATCTAGATCACTGCATATCATAATCATAAAGTAGAATAGCTATCTAATGTATGACATCCATACATCGTATCATATAAACATAGCATTTAAATACACATTGCATCCATGTGCATTAAATAAACATAATATCAAAAAAATAAATACACATGTACACATAATGCGCCATGAAATATCATATCATATATATGTGTGTCCAAATGAGTACATAGGGAGTACAAAATTCCTGTAGGCTACAATTGTATAGGTCCTCGACCTTACACACAAAATGAAACATCAAAACTATAGTCGATAGCTGCTATAAAACGGATCTAGGCTGATCCCCTTGTATTGGAACTCTCATTGCCTCCCTCTATACTGTGCTCTAGAGCCTTCTCTATTGGCTGACCTGGCACCTGTGGTGGATCATGCTATGGATCCTACCTGCCTGCAAAGCCTAACACACCCAACACATGGGAAACTAGTAATTGTAGTAGGCTAGTCTTATGGCTGGAGGTCCCTAATGTTTGCTCTAGATCTCTAGCCCTGGCCTGCAATATCACTATGTATGTGTTAGAGGACCTATGCGTCCTCTCAGTACTATGAGTCCTATGACTCGAGCCCACTATGGATTGCCCTAAGGTCCTAGACCTAGTACGTTGCGACTCTACTGCAAAAGGATCCTTAGGAACCTATAGCCCATGCATCTCTATGTAGCCAACTAGCTGATCAATGTAAGCCAGGCTGCATGCATCTCATTAGTCCTCATGACCATACAGTGTAGTCGCATCACGTTAATAATTAGATCTTGTATAGCTATTGTACCTACTATTGGTACCGTAAGAGACCCCATGATAGCCTAAGGAGACCCCATAATATCTCCCCTTGTTGCTTGTGTGAGGTCTCATTCTGCCTCTGTTGTAGTCCACTACACCTGTGCTAACTCTAGGGTAGTCTGCAGTCTCTGCACCTAGGCCTCTACATCAATATCTTGAGTCATGAGCTCCTGTACCTGGCCCTATGCCTCAGTATGATGTCGCTCCATGTAAGCCACCTTCACCTCCAGAGTGGTGATGGTGGTATCTCTCTCACACTACTGCATGTGAAAGCACCCAATATGACTCTCCAAGTCAGCAACCTGTGCCAGAAGCTATCCCTATACGCTATCAAGAGGGACCTCACCCTCCTTTAGAGCATCCTCCTTAGGGTCAATCTCTGATAGGTCCTCAGTAGTGGCCTCTGTGCCCCAACTGCCCTTAGTACACTGGCGCACCCTATGCCCATTAGGATCTACATCTACCTCTATCTCTACTAGATCTCGACCCAGAGGCCCAATCCTGTGCCATATAAATAGAGACCACCACCCATCATAGTAGGGCATGGTCCCAGCTATCTCAACCCCCAAATCTTAGAAATCATCAGGTGTATCTCCTAGCAGTGAAGGAACTATCAGTGGGATATCCCTCTCCAGAGCTAGGCATCTATACCTCAAGGGTATATCTGGCAGGTCCTGTACCATGCCGAACTATCATAGGATATGAGATAAAAATTGATACTCTTATACCTCTAGCTTACGCCAGATAAGCCATATATCTCGATGGGTCTATCATAGCCACTTGTTCACCTCTGACCATATAGGGCAATCCATGTAGGAGCACCAAACGATGTCCCCTAGTCCAAGTGCTACAAAGCTGATGATGTAATGCTGGGTATCCCCAACATGAGCCTTGTTGTGGACACCCTCCTCAGCATGAGGCCAGTAGGCGACGTAGCACCGATGATCATCATTTGGGGTATGTTGAGTGGTATTTTCACACACTTGTGAAATTACACTCTTCCTTAGGATTTGGGTTCCAAATCCCCTCTTGCAAAGAAGTTAAACAACCAACTTCTCCAAGGTCTCCACCGTATTAGCATTTGCAACTGTGTATTAGTAATCTCAAATGAAGATATTCAATTTAAATGCTTGGAACACCTTAGTGATTGCAAGTAACTATAAACAAGGGGCAATGTTGGTTTATTTCACCATGAAACTTTAGTGATTGTTCATTATATTTTTTTTAGATTTTATAATTTTAAAATGTTCATTAAACCTTCGAAAAATAAAATAAAATGAACAAAAAGAAATACAAAAAATTAAAAGTAGAACACGTTCAGTCTGATGCTATCCTATTTCGACAAAACCGAATACGTGAGAGTTTCGTACATGCAACCTAGCCTATTTGACCTGCAAAACAAACACAATCAAAGTAAACTAGGTGCTAGCTTCTAGGGTTTAAAGTAATTTCTAGATTACAGACATTCACATGAAATAATCCAAAACAATGGCATAAATTTCATATACAAATCTGAAATCTGAAAGGAGGAACATAGAACAGTTAAAATGAAGCATGCAAAAAATTTCTCATCCTTTCTTGCCCATAAAATGCAAATTTTTGAACAATTCTGCATTAAAAATATAATGTGTCCTGTTACAATAGCAGAATCTCTGGTTTTTCTCAAAACCAGCAAAAGTGGAAGAAAAGCACTCCACAACAGGCTCAGAACGGCTAATCACCATCAACTCTGCAACCCGCTCGTAGCGGTTTCTGACCCCCGTATCAATCTATGCCTCTATGTTTTATACTTGCTGGCAAACTGCTTCTCCTTCCATGATGGTTTGTTTCATCTTCCAGATCGCTTCGTTTCACCTTCCCCGCCTTTCCATTGCTTTTGATTTTGTGCTCGAGATCTTCTCTGTGAACTGTAACTATCGATCTGAAGCATTATCATGACCCTCATGCCTATGTGCCACGTGTTCTGCACTTTCCTGCATGTTCTGTAATGGCCCCATGTAAATCGCGACCAAAAATAGCATGTAGCTTTGCTCCTTCACTTTCATCGCGAAAACGCGACATGTCGCGATATCGCGACACTTTTCTGCCAACAGCCTTGCCTGCCTTCATGCACAGCGAAAATGAGACATGTCGCGATATCGCGACGTTTTTTGTCAGCAGCTTTGTTCTTCCTCATGCATCGCAAAAATGATACATGTCGCGATATCACGACATTTTTTTGCTTCGGGCCGCGTGGATGCAACCTGTCGTGAAATCGCGACGCTTTTCTCTTTTGGGCTATCTCGCTGCTTTCTATCGTGAAATCGTGACACTTTTTTGTTTCGTACCATTTCGCTACAACCTGTCACGAAATCGTGATGCTTTTCTCTTTCGGGCTATGCAGATGCAAACCTGTCGTGAAATCGTGACACTTTTCTCATTTTGGGCTATGCAGATGCAAACCTGTCGCGAAATCGTGACACTTTTTCGTTTCATGCTGCTTTGCTACTTTTTGTCGTGAAATCGCTATGCTTTTCTGCTTCGTGCCCCTTTGCTACTTTTTTGTCATGAAATCGTGACGCTTTTCTGCTTCGTGCCCCTTTGCTGCTTTTTGTCGCGAAATCGTGATGCTTTTAGCGCCTTGCCCTGTTTGACTTGTTTGACCGCGATTTTGTGACATGTCATGATTTCGCGATAATTTTCCATTCTATCTTTCTCTCTCCTCCTTGGACCGCGATTTCACAACACGTCACGAAATCGCGACAATTTTTCATCAAAGCCTCTTCCTGCTTGCCTGGGCCGCGAAAACGTGACATGTCGTGATATCACGACATCGCGACACTTTTTCATTTCTGCCAGCGATGGAGCAACATGTCGCGATATCGCGACACTTTTTCATTTCGGCAGCGACGGAGCGACATGTCGCGATATCGCGACAATTTTTCTTTTTCGGCAGCGATGGAGCGACATGTCGCGATATCGCGACAACTTTCGGCCGTGACAGAGCGACATGTCGCGATATCGTGACACTTTTTCTCCTTAGTGAAATTTTTGCTTTTTTCTTGATTTTTTTAGCATCTGGGCTACTACAGTTTTCTTTGAAAGCATGCAAAAAAGGTGGGTCCCCAATTTTGGGGTGTGTTGTGGATCAGCCACAACAAATGGTGACTTTGTTGTCAAATGCTATTGAGCATTTTGGTGAGAACCCAACCTGAAAACATACAAGCTTAGATATCGGCATCAACACATAGAAGATAAACAAATACCGACAGATCAAAAATACATGAAACATCAGAATCATTAAGTATCAGCTCGGTGTGTGCAATGTGTTTCATTCCCTATCATTTGAACTTGTTCAACATTCCATTGTCAGTTTCACTTATGATTTGTATGCAAGGCTATGAATGATTTGTGCAAGATTTGATGCATGATGAAGATGCTAGAGATGTAACAACCTGCTTTATAAATGCTCAAACCTTCTTATATCATGGACAAACATATTAAAGATGTCAAACCCTCTTAGGACCAAATATATGTATACTGAATTAAATTTACTAGATCCCAAAGTTGGTTATGTGTCACTACCATCTTGAACCCATGTGCAAGTGTGAGTGAAATCAGAACTTTGGGGAATAGGATTCCCAACCTAAGCGAGATGGGAATTTAACCCTATCCTTACTATTCTGATTTGGAGTTCATTACCTCATCTTGAACAAAATAATTTAACTTGTTATGGATGAAATGGTCAGGCTAGTCTATCCATATGAGCAATCAGTGGTCTTGCTTTTAGGCAAGACATGTTGCCACGCATGAGCATACTTAACCCCATAATCCATGACTTGGCTTCATTCATTCTTTTTCTTTTATTTCTTGGACCTTTGGGATGACTACCCATCCTTGCTAGGGACATGTAGTACGATCCTTCCAATCCAAGATTTATGAAATGGGAAATATTAATTTTTTATTTCTTGGACCTTTGGGATGACTACCCATCCTTTTCAGAGGACACGTAGTACAATCCTTCCAATCCAAGATGGAGATGAAATGGAAAAAATTAGTTTTACTTTTATTGCTTGGACCTTTGGGATGACTACCCATCCTTTGCAGAGGACATGTAGTACGATCCTTCCAATCCAAGCTTTATGATGAAATGGGAAAAATGGAAGCTTTGGGGAATCGGATTCTCAACCTAAGCGAGATGAGAATTAAGTCCTATCCTTACTACTCCATGTAGGTCAAATCAAAGCTTTGGGGAGTTGGATCCTCAACCTAAGTTCGATGAGGATTTAACCCTATCCTTACTACTCTGGTTTTAGGCTTTAAGCTTGATGGAAATGGTAAAAACCATTGTTTTAAGGATTATGTTGCATGATAGGACAAACATGAAATATTCTTTTCACCTCACCTTTTCATCCAAGTATGGTTTTGACCATTTTGCTCAAGACTCTCTTTAATGTGCATGGAATGTGCTTGGTTCAAGATAGCTTGGGCAGCAGTTCCCAACCTTAGGATCCTTTTAATATATGTTATGTAATAATCCTAAGAGGATTCAACACCTTCTCAATAATTGCCCATGGAATGAAAATGTAACCGAGATGACATGTATATGCAATGTGGAATATGACATGAGATATGAATGCACTACTTCTTTTGGAATATATCATCTATTTTACCATAATGTGCAAAACTGACAACTTCATGCATCACAAGATTCAAACGATATTATTTAAATGTTTGTGTTACTTGTGGAGCTTTCTACAACATAATTCCAATGTTTCATATTCTCCTGATTTTAGGCATAAGTTGACATCTCAAACTTTCTTCTTATTTTTTTTTTATTTTTATTTTATTTTTTTATCAAAACAAACCAAACACGTCAAATGAAATCAAACACACAACTTAAATCCTAATCCAAATAGCAATCCCAAAATGAAACTTGAAAACACAAACTCAAACCCAAAACCAAAATTTATATACAATATAGTACAAGATGATGCCAAGCTTGGACTATTACTTTCCTGGATCCCAAACATGATTAGAACATTTCAAAAGACATATGTCACAATACACATGCCAAATGTTGTGGGAATCCAACAAAAACAAGACTAGACCAAACAATGCAACAACTTTTAACTTCCCTTGCTCACCCCACCAATTAGATTTAATTCCATTAGTACTCTCATAGGTGAGCGTTAAAATACTAAAATGATTAGACAATAAATGATATTCAATTTTATCTTGTCTATTCTTGAAAGTGCAAGTTTCATCATTCCATTCATGATTTAGAAGTAGGCTTTCCTTTTCAAATGTGAGATATTGCAAACAAGAGCCTATTTCTAAAAGTCTTGAATTCAAATTATTTTTTGAGATTTTAAAGCAATCAAAATCAATCAAAACTTGACAAACATCACCAAGATTTGACATTTCATCATTAATGACATTAGCATCCAAAGGGACATCATGTAACCCATCACTTAAAATTTTTGTGGCTACTACCAAAGGTAAAGATTTCACCTTGTCACCCATACTCAACCCATCATGATTAGAATTTATCACAACTTGATGAGTGTTAGTAGCTTTTTCTTTTTCTTCATTGTCTTCTTCATCATCCAACACCTGTTCAAAAACACCAAAGTTAGGCACCCAATCAAACATGCGTCCATCCTTTTCAAAACAAGAGCCTAATTTTTCAAGATATGTGTCACGTGACACCTTTCCATGATCAATGGCTTGAGTTGCCTCAAAATCCATATTTTCATTAGGATCATCAATAGTATCAAACCCACACCACTTAGGCTTTGTAATTTCATCATTTTGAGATGGCATAGACATTGTAGAATCAATAGGTGGATCAAGATTTTTGATTTCTTGCCCCTCAAGGGGAACAAAAACAATTGATTCTCCTTCTTCATCCATGGTAGTAAAATCATTATCCTTCTCCAACCTTTGATGAGATTCCAACCCTTCTTCCAAAACATTCTTAGATTGTACAGGACTTGTAATATCCTCATATGAAAGGGCAATTGTATTATCCTGCATATCAATAGGCACACAAATTTCATTAGCAGTTTTGGAGTGAGCATACTCTTCCCAAGAATCATAATGATCATCTTTCAAAATCAAATTGTGATGCTCAACTATTTCTTCTTCATCTTTTAATTCATCAACATGTTTCTCATCAAATTTATCTTCACCTTCCTTAGATGGTTCAATTACTTCCAAAATTGGGTTATTGCTTGTATTCAAATTGATAAGGCTATCATAATCCACATGTGTAACCCATGATTCAATTTTATCACAATTTGGAAGGTGTGGATCCTCTTGGTCATCATTTTCAACAATGTCATCCGAAACAGATTCATCCTCATAGAATTCATCTTTTGGTGAGTCAAGGGTTTCCAATTTGTCACATGTTTCAATACTAGTTGGATCTAGTACTCCTCCCTTGCCTAAAATCATATTCTTATGAAAATCATTAAAATTGATTTTAGAAATATCCTTTGAATCAAGATGAGTATTTTGAAGTTGATTCATACTTAAGAAAGATGGTTGATCTTGCATAGTAGGTTGAGGATTTTGAAATTGATTGAAGCTTGGGAATGATTGTTGATTCTGAAATTGATTCACACTTGAATTTGGTTGAGGTGGATAAATCATTGGATGGGTAAAGGAGGTATTAAATGATTGAAGATTATACGATCCAAAACCCCCACCATAATTTTGACAACTCAATTGTTGCTCAATTGCCATTGCTTGAGTATAGGCTTGTGACAAAGATGTGATTTGAGGCATCCCTCGCAAATATGTGGAAATGAGTGGGTCAAGAGCATTTACATATATTTGGAGAGCCATTTCTTCTTGAAGAGCATAAAATGTCACTAATTGAGCATATAATCCAAAGAATCTTTTAGAAAATGACTTCACATTTTCACTTGGTCCTTTTTTAATAGTGAAAAACTGCTCATACATGCGGATTGGGTCAACTTGCTTTTTGTTGAATTGATTAAGAAATGCTGCCTCTAGTTGAGCCCAAGAAGTGATAGATCCTAAAGGCAGACTTGTAAACCAATCAAATGCCACTTTGTCCAAGGTGTAAGGGAACATTTTACAAACAACATCATCATGCCAAATTGTTAAGTGATTCACAACAAATTTGAATGCTTGAATGTGTTCTCCTGCAGATATTTGTCCCGTTAGACAAAAATCGAGGAAGACATCTCTCAAAACCAACGGGCAAATAATGTTGAACTCCTGGTATGTTCAATGGGCTACCTGTCATCCACGGTGAAAACATAGCCATTAGTGAATCTTAAAGAATATAACTTTAATACCCAAAAAACAATTCTTTTATTTATTTATTTTATTATTATTTTTTTAAATTAAATTAAATCACATTATTCCTGTATGAACAATCAAAGCGTTAGAACAATGCATAGCAATTCATGTCCTCCTTTTAACAGTACAATGTTGTATTGTTAAAAGAGGGTTAAAGATAATAACCAATAGGGCATGAAATATTCAAAATTTAAATCCCTATAGCATTTAAATCAATCTGAAATAAACCGGTTCAAGCCCTCCTTCTAGCGCCAAAATGTTGAGTGGTATTTTCACACACTTGTGAAATTACACTCTTCCTTAGGATTTGGGTTCCAAATCCCCTCTTGCAAAGAAGTTAAACAACCAACTTCTCCAAGGTCTCCGCTTGTATTAGCATTTGCAACTGTGTATTAGTAATCTCAAATAAAGATATTCAATTTAAATGCTTGGAACACCTTAGTGATTGCAAGTAACTGTAAACAAGGGGCAATGTTGGTTTATTTCACCATGAAACTTTAGTGATTGTTCATTATTTATTTTTTTTTAGATTTTATAATTTTTAAATGTTCATTAAACCTTCTGGAAAATAAAATAAAATGAACAAAAAGAAATACAAAAAATTAAAAGTAGAACACGTTCAGTCTGATGCTATCCTATTCTGACAAAACCGAATACGTGAGAGTTTCGTACATGCAACCTAGCCTATTTGACCTGCAAAACAAACACAATCAAAGTAAACTAGGTGCTGGCTTCTAAGGTTTAAAGTAATTTCAAGATTGCAGACATTCACATGAAATAATCCAAAACAATGGCATAAATTTCATATACAAATCTGAAATCTGAAAGGAGGAACATAGAACAGTTAAAATGAAGCATGCAAAAAATTTCTCATCCTTTCTTGCCCATAAAATGCAAATTTTTGAACAATTCTGCATTAAAAAAAATGTGTCCTGTTACAATAGCAAAATCTCTGGTTTTTCTCAAAACCAGCAAAAGTGGAAGAAAAGCACTCCACAGCAGGCTCAGAACGGCTAATCACCATCAACTCTGCAACCCGCTCGCAGTGATTTCTGACCCCCGTATCAACCTATGCCTCTACGTTTTATACTTGCTGGCAAACTGCTTCTCCTTCCATGACGGTTCGTTTCATCTTCCAGATTGCTTCGTTTCACCTTCCTCGCCTTTCCATTGCTTTTGATTTTATGCTCGAGATCTTCTCTGTGAACTGTAACTATTGATCTGAAGCGTTATCATGACCCTCATGCCTATGTGCCATGTGTTCTATGTTTTCCTGCATGTTCTGTAATTGCCCCATGTAAATCACGACCAAAAATAGCATGTAGCTTTGCTCCTTCACTTTCATCGTGAAAACGCGACATGTCGCGATATCGCGACATTTTCCTGCCAACAGCCTTGCCTGCCTTCATGCACAGTGAAAATGAGACATGTCGCGATATCACGACGTTTTTTGTCATCAAATTTGTTCTTCCTCATGCATCGCGAAAATGATACATGTCACGATATCGCGACGTTTTTTTGCTTCGGGCCGCGTGGATGCAACCTGTCGCGAAATCACGACGCTTTTCTCTTTCGAGCTGTCTCGCTGCTTTCTGTCGTGAAATCGTGACGCTTTTCAGTTTCGTACCATTTCGCTGCAACCTGTCGCGAAATCGCGATGCTTTTCTCTTTCGGGCTATGCAGATGCAAACCTGTCGTGAAATCGTGACACTTTTTAGTTTTGGGCTATGCAGATGCAAACCTGTCACGAAATCGTGACACTTTCGTTTCGGGCTGCTTTGCTACTTTTTGTCGTGAAATCGTGACGCTTTTTTGCTTCGGGCCCCTTTGTTGCTTTTTTGTCACGAAATCGTGATGCTTTTTCACTTCGTGCCCCTTTGCTGCTTTTTGTCGCGAAATCGCGACGCTTTTAGCGCCTTGCCCTGTTTGACTTGTTTGACCGTGATTTTGTGACATGTCATGATTTCGCGACAATTTTCCATTCTATATTTCTCTCTCCTCCTTGGACCGCGATTTCACAACACGTCGCGAAATCGCGACAATTTTTGATCAATGCCTCTTCCTGCTTGCCTGGGCCGCGAAAACGCGACATGTCGCGATATCGCGACACTTTTTCATTTCTGCCAGCGACGGAGCAACATGTCGCGATATCGTGACACTTTTTCATTTTAGCAGCGATGGAGCGACATGTCGCGATATCGCGACAATTTTTCATTTTTGGCAGCGACGGAGCGACATGTCGCGATATCGCGACAACTTTTGGCCGCGACAGAGCGACATGTCGCGATATCACGACACTTTTTCTCCTTAGTGAAATTTTTGTTTTTTTCTTGATTTTTTTAGCATCTGGGCTATTGCAGTTTTCTTTGAAAGCATGCAAAAAAGGTGGGTCCCCAATTTTGGGGTGTGTTGTGGATCAGCCACAATAGGGTGGTGATGCATAGTGGTAGCTCCATAGAATGCTCAATCTAGATGTGCTACCACCCCTAGATCTATAGCAACATGTTGTAATTGATGCCCTTATGACTCTGCTCCGTAATATGGTATAGCTCTTAGTATAGCTATGGTGCAACTTGCGGTCCCCAATTTGCAAAATTGGGGGCCACAAATGAAACCTGTGATTCCCATTTTACCACTTGGGAACCACAGCTACCAGCTACGGTTTAGGAGCAACACCCATTTCGGGTACCCTCCTAGACCACTGAAGCATAAAATAAAATCCTAGTCTAACCTAAACTAGTGGGGTTCATTATCGACAGTTTAATGAGGTTCAATTACCACATTTATTAAGTGTGGTTCATTTTACTAATATGGAGTGTGAGGTCTTGATTTCGAGTTACCTTTCCCACACCCTACCCCTGGCTAGTCGATGGCTGATCAGGATTTTCCATCAGGGAAGACGAGTGTAAATATGGTCGAGTTTGATAGCGTTCCGTCTCAAGGAATGACTTCTATTTCTTAGAGCTCTCAATTTGCTAAGGGTTGCATGAAAATAATAAAAAATTTCAAATGGGATTTCAATTTATAAGTCCTAATCTTTGTGGACCATAGCTGAAACCCGTGGTTCTAAAACAAGGGTTTTGTGCCCGTAGACTGTACCTACGGTCCGCAATGAGCAATAAATGCACTAAAAACCCATCGTGGAAAGGTCTGAAAAGACAAATTAATGACTCCTAGTGTATAAAAATAAAAATAAATGATCAAAATTGTAAATTTTGTGATGTTACAAGCACTAGGATCAATCCAATAAATGCAAAATTAAATAAACAAAAAAAATCAAACAATAAAAAACCAAATGCATCTCGTATTCAGTGATTTATCCTATAAAATTAGCAGCTGCAGTGACTTGCGATCCATGCAATCCGACAAGATGAGTATATAACAATAAGGACATTTGGGGTAAAATTGTCATTTATTTTATGACATCTTTTAGCAAGTCATCGACAATATGATTCAACACAAGTCTTCTTGAATTTGTATTATTTTGACTCCCTAAGATGACTATCATAGCCTGACTGCTCCATGGGATAAATATGTGTAAATAATACTAAGCGTTGCAATCATAAGCTAAACTAGGCCTAGCAAAGGCATTAAATGTTTCAAATATACAAGTTGTTCAGGATCATTCATTATAGTCAAGCAATTTTGTCGCTTCAGACATTGTCATTACCCTCATCAACTCATCGCTTGAGGGGGTAGTCATAATTTCATGTCATAATCAAAATCAACAGAAGATATCGGAGATCGTAGATCCATTGATCTTGCCAAAATTGTATTCGTCCTTGGGAATCATTGCTAATAGCTATCATAAGATTCCCCCTCGGCTTGGGGCAAATATCAAATATGAAATTTTGTTTGTAGCTCTCATCCTTCAATTATATGGGCCTAACTCCTATTGTAGCACAAAAGCTACCCGAATATCTGATGATGAGTGTAGAATTTTCAAATGTAAGCCTTCCCACATTGGAAGCAATGATTCTAGGATGAACATCATTTTGCTAGACCTAGGGTATCTAATGTTGATCAGACTAATGATCATCATAGAACCTACGACATCATTTTAGGAGGTCTATTTTGCTCAGCATTGTTCAATCTCACAACGCATCTCAAAAGGGGCATATGTAGATATCTAAAATGCATCATGTCAAAGGTGACTACTCATATGGACATGATACAAAACCATATGAAGGATCTTGGATAGACTCCAAGATAGAGTAGTGGTTCTAACCACTCAATTTAGGCATTCTAGCCTAAGAAGTCTGAATCGCAGCCCAGACCTACGGTCTCCAGTCTGAAATATGGTTGACACCTGTGGTCTGTAGTCTGGACCATAGCTGTGACCTGCGATCTTAACTAGAGTTCAGTTAGGCCTTCCATCCAAGCCAAATCGATTAGAACAACCAAGAGATCTAGAAGGAGGCAGTTGGAGGATGAAATATTCCAAAGGCTTCCATCCCAACTATCCTAACCAACCTTCTTGGTCTTGGCTTCTCCATGAAGCCACCCCTAGCCCTAGGGGCATGCTATAAATACCCCCCTCCAAGGGGATGAGAGGAGAGAGATAATTTATGTAGCGAAGTGTTGGCGAATTATCAAGTGAACTAATTGATCAAGAGAGTAGCAAAGCCCTATCAAATTGCATAATGACCTTGTGCATTTGAGAGCCCCCTTTGCTATCCATCCAAAGACCAATTAGCCATGAATGCCCTAGGTGCCTAGGAGGATCAAGAAATGCAAATTCGAGTGAACAAAGGCCCTTCACAGTGATTTTACTGCCAAATATTTCAAAGGACGATAAAGGCAACCCTTGAACATCAATTCAGACAAGGAGGTTAAGCCCACTACCCCTAATTCTAAGGGCAAACACATAAGAGGTCAAACCGTGGCTATCAACCGTGGTTCACAATGTAGACCGTCCCTCATAGCTGTAGTTTGCAATAGGTTAAAGATCACCTTACTCATTTTACATTTTACCGCATAGATTAGTCATGTTAGTCTTTTCATAGGTTTAATTGCATTTTAGAGAAAATTTGACCGTAGGAATTAGGTATTTTATGCGTTGTATTGGGTAGGAGTATATTGGATCTTTTAGATGTTTTATTGCTTCTAATTTGACATTTTTTTAATGCATCATTTGCTTATCCATTTCTTGTATGTTATAGTATAATTCTTGATGTAATTAGAATAGCTTAAAGCCTTTCTTTATGCTTTCTTGTTTTACTAGTTTAATGGTATTTACATGTATGTTTTTTTAAAGGGCCTCATCATGAGAGGCTATCAAAATTTGTAATCATGCACTGTTTTTTCTTGTTCGCAAGGAGACAGGTGCAAAAGGGAGCCTATATCATAATCATTCCACATCCTGGAGAAGGGGGTTAGCTCTACCCCAAGGCAGTTTATGAGTAATCATCGGAGCAACAAATAAGCTTGCCTACCCTATTGAGGGCATTGGCAATTGTAACATCTATATCATCTTCGGCCTTTTGGGATACCTTGGAGGAGGATGTTTTGGATATCATAGAGGAGTCCATAACTAATAAAAGAATGCTTAAGGCAATAAATCATACCTTCATCACTTTAATTCCAAAAGGGGAGGAGGGGGTTCATATCTCTGATTTCAGACCTATTGCCTTATGCAACATGATTTATAAAATAATCACAAAGATAATGGCTGAACGGCTAAAAACTCTCCTTCATAACATCATTTCCTCAGAGCAAGGGGGTTTTGTAGAGGGTAGACAGATCTTGGATGGGGTGGTCCTTGCCCAGGAGGCAATCCACACAATGCAAAAATTTGGTAATAAAGGAATGTTCATTAAACTAGATATGTCCAAGGCTTATGATAGGGTGGAGTGGGGCTTCCTATCAAAGATGTTGGTAGCCTTTGGTTTCTCTCAGGACTGGATAGATTGGGTCATGAGTTGTGTTTCTACGCCTTCTTATTCTGTTCTAATCAAGGGGCTTCCCTCGCCACCTTTTTGAGCCACACGTGGTATTCATCAAGGGGACCCTTGCTCTCCCTATCTCTTCCTCATCATGGCTGAAGGATTAGGTAGACTCTTCTTGAGGAGAAGACATCAAGGCCTGATAACAGGTATCAAGGTGGGTGAGGAAGTTTTGACTCACTTACAGTTTGTGGATGATATAGGACTGGTTGGAGTGTCCAGTCTCAAGGAAGATAGAGGAATCAGAGGTACTCTTAATGTCTACCTTAGGGCCTCAACCCAAGTCATCAATGATAAAAAATCCAAAGTGGTCTTCTTCAATCTTGACCAAAGGCTACAGGACAGAGTTATAGAGATCTTGGGATTCACTAGGATCTCTCTTTGAGTAGTTTACTTAGGGATTCCTTTGCATTTCAAAAAATTAAAAATAGATATCTGGAAGGATCTTTTGGATGGTATCAAATATAGAATGAACCATTGGTCTCATAAATGGTTAAGCTATGGGGGCTGATTAACTTTCTTACAGTCAGTTATTTAGGCCATGCCAATCTATAAATTCTCTATCCTGGCTGCTCCACATTCTATTTGGAAAGAGCTGGACAAAATGGCTAGAAGATTTTTATGGGAAGGAGCAAAAGGGGAGAAGAAATGGGCCTTGGTTGGTTGGGATAAAGTTACCCAGCCCAAAGAAAAAGGAGGGCTGGGACTGAGAAGCTCCAAGCTTAACAACAAAGCTTTGGCTGGAAAACTGTACTAGACGTGGATTTCCTAGCCAACATCCTTATTCAGTAGAATCCTAACCAGTAAATACTTGGGTCATGTTCACCCCAATGAAGTGGGCCATTTCCCTCTGGATGGTAATGGATCCTTAGTGTGGTAGGCTCTCAAGCTTGGATCTCAGGTTATTAAAGACCAATTGTTTTGGAAAGTGGGGAGAGGGGAGAACGCACATTTTTGGACTGATTCATGGGACTAGTACCCACCCATCATTGCTGAGTTTCCCGAATTGCAACCAATTAAATCTGCCATAGAATCCAAGGGCTGGGTCCATATTGAGAGTTATTTCAACACTAGCCAATTGGGGGAGTATAAGTTCAAGAAGTTTAAGCGGTTGGAGGAGTGGCCAATTACAATCCCTCCGGAGCTGGCACCCATCTTGACCAAAATATTGACAGAAAGGTTTCTCACAGAGAGAGATGAGGAGGATGAACTAGCTTGGGGCTATGGGAACCTTGGGGTATATGCAGTGAAGGACAAATACGATACAATCCTCCCAGAGCCTCCCCCACATTTATTTCTGGTTCAAGATTGGAGGAAGATATGGCATTCCAAGGGCTGGCCAAAAGTGAATTTCTTTTCCTGGCAATTTATGCACAATGGAATTCTCACCTTTGATAATCTCAAAAATAGAGGAATCATCAGTCCTTCTTAGTGTGTTTTATGCCACAAGAATGAGGAAATATCTGATCATCTGATGTTTGAGTGCCCTTTCACGTGTCAGATTTGGAAGCGTTGGTTCTCTCACTATAAACTCTAGGCTAATGGCGATCTGACTCGGACCAATATTTGGGAAATATGGAAGAGAGGTAGATTTAAATCTAAAGCTCTTCGAATTTGTTGGGAGCTTGGCTTACTTTTCATCTGGTGGTAGGTGTGGTTGGAGAGAAATGCTTTTACTTTTAGAGAAACCTTCTCCTCACTAGATGGAATCTGGCAGGTCATCTGGAGCAAAGTCGCGGAAACGGTTGCCATCTATGTTGAAGAGGAAAATTAGGTTGGTCCTAGGCCACTAGAAGAGGGAGCTGTAGAGCAAGAGAGATAGGATAGAGCTAGCTAGAAACCTCCCCCAGAAGGTTGGATCAAAATCAATACTGATGGAGCTGCAAAAGGCAATCCGGGTAGTGCTGGAATTGGTGTTGTGTGCTAGGATCATGCTGGGTCTGTGCTCTATTTGGAAATGCAAGGTCTAGGAAGAGCCACAAACAATGAAGTAGAAGCCTTTGCTATTAAATTTTCTTCCATCTGGGCTGTTAATCAGGGACATAGGAAGATAATTCTCAAGTCTGATTCTCAAATTCTGGTTGGCACTCTAGACTGCATGAGGAATTTTGCTTCGAAAGCATGGAGGTTGCGAATTTTGGTCTCTCAAATCAAGGAACTATGGAGGGAATTAGATGATGTGATCCCCGTCTATGTGAGTAGAGATTTAAATAAGATGGCCGATTTCCTTGCAAAGATGGGTGCTAAGAAAGAGGTAGGGGTGCAGCTGCACAGTGACATGCCTGTGGAGGATGCAGTGATTAGGCAGGTTCTGGAATGATCCTTGAGACAATGAGCAAAGTTTATGCTAAGGGTGGTTTTTCTCGTGATATCGTGACCTGTTGTGCCGTCGCGACCTTTGGAGGGAAGCTGTCGCTATATCACGATAGGTTGCACCGTCGCGGCCTTTGGAGGGAACCTGTCACGACATCGTGACATGTCACGCTGTCGTAGCCCTTGGAGAGATGCTGTTGTGATTTCGTGACCTGTTGCGCTGTCATGGCCTTTGGTGGGAAGCTGTCGCAATTTCGTGACCTGTTGCGCCATCGCGGCATTTGGCTGGAAGCTGTAGCGATTTCGCAATGCTTTTGGAGCAGGGGCACCAAGGAGGAAAATTGTCGCGATATCACGACACTTTTGGTGAATTGGAGCCAAGGGGAAAATCCGTCATGATTTCATGACATTTTTGAAGAATGGGAGCCAAAGGGAAAAATCGTCACGATTTCGTGACACTTTTGGAGAATTGGCACCTTGGGGAAAAGACGTCATGATTTCGTGACACTTTTGGAGAATGAGCGCCAAGGGGAAAAGTCGTCGCAATTTCATGACACTTTTGGCGACTGGGCGCCAAGGGGAAAAGTTGTCGCGATTTTGTGATAGTTTTGGAGAATTGGCACTAAGGGGAAAAACCTTCACGATATCATGACACTTTTGAAGAATGGGCACCAAGGGGATAACTCGTCGCGATATCGCGACACTTTTGAAGATTGGGCACCAAGGAGAAAACTCGTCGTGATATCGCGACACTTTTGGCGAACAGGCGCCCTGGGGAAAACTCGTCATGATATTGCGACACTTTTGAAGAGTGGGCGCCAAGTGGAAAACTCATCATGATTTCATGACACTTTTGAGGATTTGGCACCGAGGGGAAAAATCGTCACGATATCGCGACACTTTTGGCGAATAGGAGTCATGGGGAAAAATCATCGCGATATCGCAACACTTTTGAAGACTGGACGCCAAGTGGAAAACTCGTCGTGATATCACGACACTTTTGAAGGTTGGGCGCTGAGGAGAAAATTCGTTGTGATTTCGTGACACTTTTGGAGATTAGGGCCATTTGGAAAACTCGTCGCGATATCGCGACACCTTTGGTGATGGGGTGCCGAGGGGTATAGCCATCACAATTTCACAACACTTTTGGTGATCAGGCATCACGGGGTCTGGCTGTCGTGATTGCGACATGTCACGATTTCAAGACTTGTTGCTCTGGTGCGGCCAAGGCTAGTTTGATTGTCACGATATCACGACATGTCACGTTTTCACGCCTTGTTGACTTTTGCGCTCTGTGGTGGAAAGTGTTGACTTTTTGCGCTCTACGCTTGTAATCTTGTTTCTTTGTTCTTGGTAGGGATGTGTTTACTCCCATTTGTAATTTTTCTTTGTCTTAATACAAGTTTTTCAATTTTTTCAAAAAAAAAAAACATTTGTATCATCTTTGGAGTGACCCTGAGAGGGCATTTTTGTAACCTAAGATCCTTTCAAATATTAATATAAGAAACTTTGTATTAGTTGGCTTCTTTGTTCAATTTGTGCATTTGTGTGGATCTATGTGTTTTTATGATGGTATAGATCAATACTCTAGATAGGCGCGTGCTCCGCGGTTATGTCACCTTTTTAGACTCTCTTTAAAGTCCTCTCTAGGACTAAGTGATGACTATACCATTTTCAATTTTTTTTGAATAGTGGTAATAGTCACTTCTTGTTGGTCAAATATCTGCCTAATTAACAAAACTATGTTTGTGCGCCCTAGATATGGCCAACATTGAATGACCGGAGGAAAGGAATGTCCTCCGTGTTAATCTCTAGAGAGGGCTAGCTCCCAAGCTAAATCCTACACTAGTTGAAGACTAGAGTTGCAGGAAAGAAATTAGGAATTGCAGAAAGAGATGGGAAATATGGCCACAGGCCAAAGGTGTAGGATTTGTGGTAGACTAACATCGAGAAATTCACCCAAACATAATATAGCATATAAAAAAGGAAAAGCAGTAAAATTTACTCATAAACTTGCCGAGAAAACCTGTAAAGTACACTCCAGCACTCACTCCCTCATTAACAATATTTAAATTCAAATGTAGAATTAAAATTCAACAACAAATAAGGAACATGAATGTAAAATAGAAATGCATAAATACATAAGGAAATCACACAAAATATCACTTGCAAATTCAGAGGCGTTGTATCTTCTATGGATGCAGAGAACTTGGAAATTTTTCTTGCAAAATGTCTCACCCCATTTTATAAGGAACATTGAATAGTATTTATAGAGGATTTCACCTATTTCATTAAATGCACATGAAGACAAAATGATCACAGATCATGAACTATAGTGAGGAAATTCCTCCTTGGAAATCTAGAAAATACATTTCCTCAAAACAGTGATCCATCTTCTTGTTAGCGTATTTTTGATTCTATTACATTATTTAGATATGTTGTTGTTCTGTTACAACCAGTTCGTAACAGTTTAGTTACGCCGGTGCTATTCCCGGCTATGTAACTCATTATTTAAACTGTGCAATACAATAATAAACTAGTTGCACAATCTTACATGGCATCAGAGCCAATGGTGTGAAAGGAGCAGCGCAGCGGCAGCAGAGAAGCTTGGACAGCAGATGGAATTTTTTTTTTTAAATTTTCCAGACGGGAATTTTTTTCTCTGGGTTTGTTGTAGCAGAGGATTCCTCCGACGGAAAAAAAAAAGAAAAAGAAAAAAAAAGACGCGCAGAGCTGTGCACGTCGTGACACGGGCCCCATGCGTAGACGCCCGGGAGTCCGGTCGGTGGCCAGGACGTCATGCAAACGTCCATTGGCGCTGCGTCCGAGGACGCAGCCAGCTCGCAGTCCCCCAGGTAGGACGCGTCGGCAGGAGGAGAGACCGCCCGCATGGGATTTTTTTTTAAATTCCCGTAGGGCCGAGCGTGCACGTCCCAACGCGTGCCACGTCGGCCACTGCACAGAGGTGGCCCCCCCATCCCCCCCCCACGCGATGTGCGATTCACGTGCACGCGCTCCTCGAGGTGGTCCCCCCCCCTCCCCACCTCCCCGCGCGACGCGCGATTTGCGCGCGCGCGCTCCCCGAGCGAGAATTCAAATTCCCGGCCATGCGGGAATCGGAGGGGGTATAAACCCCCCCCCCCGGCGATGACTGCGTCGTTTGAGATGCAGCTCCGGGCCTGCGTCAAGCAGACGCAGCTCCCCCCCCCCGTGCGTAGGTTGTGCCAGGAGGGGAATTTAACTGGCGCTCCCACGACGGGAAGAAAAAAAAAAAAATGCACCTTCGCCCCCGTTGAGAGGCCCGGATCGCAGGGAATTTTTTTTCCCGTTGAGAGGCCCGGTTCGCAGGGATTTTTTTTCTAAATTCACTGTCAAATGTATAGGGAAAGCAGCAAAACTATATTTTTTCCTAAAGTTTTAAAACTTTATATACTTAGTCATGCAGGAGCCTAAGACTACTCATTGGAAAGCAACAAAACGTGTTCTTCACTATGTCCGTGGTACTATAGAATATGGCCTAGAATACAAGAGGAACAACAAATTCTTCTTGCAAGGATACACGGACTCCGACTATGCCGGATAATTTGATGATCGCAAGTCAACTTCTGGATACATTTTTCATCTGGGATCCGGTCCTATCTCTTGGCACAGCAAGAAGCAACAGGTGGTTGCTATTTCTTCAATAGAGGCAGAATATCGCGCCGCACGTGAAGTTGTGTGCGAAGTGATATGGTTACGTCGCATTCTGACAAGTATGGGCCATCCATCAAAATCTCCAATACACTTGTTTTGCGACAATCAGGGTGTTTTGAACCTCGTCAAGAATCCAGTCCATCATGAAAAAACAAAGCACATTGACACACAATGTCATTTCATTCGAGAGGAAGTTCCAAAGCACCGAATTCAACTTCAGCACATTCCCACCGATGCTCGAAGTTGCAGACATTTTCACTAAGGCACTTGGACGTGTCAAATTTGAATTGTTTCGCAGCTCACTTTGTATTGCAAAATAATGTAAGGGGATGTTAGTATAGCTATTAGTTATTACATTACCCAAATAATGTAATAAAGGGGGATGTTAGCGTATTTTTGATTCTATTACATTATTTAGATATGTTGTTGTTCTGTTACAACCAGTTCGTAACAGTTTAGTTACGCCGGTGCTATTCCCGGCTATGTAACTCATTATTTAAACTATGCAATACAATAATAAACTAGTTGCACAATCTTACACTTCTAAGGAATTCCTTCATGAAATTTGCATCACTAGATTTGGTGCACAAAAAATTATAAGGCTTGGTTATTTGATTGGTTATAAGGCCTGCTTAGAAATCATAAAAATTGCATTACGTCTTTAATATTGTTGCTCGAGATCTACAATTTGAGTTACTCCTTGCCTTCATTATTTAATATTTTCTACAACCTGCTCTGGGCACTTTAAAAAAACTTGTACATTAATGGAGAATGCATTTCTAGCCTTGGTAGCTTATATCCTTTCTTTCACCATGATGACCACCATTCCTTTTATTCCAAGCAAAAATCCTTTTATTAGTGACATCATTTTATTTGTCTAAAATCGCGTTCACACCCAAAAGGGGTGATAAAGGCCATCGCCTTCCCTTCAGGTCGAACGTGATGTTGACTATTCAAAATAACTTGCTCAACTTCGTATTAATCCATATTTACATTCACCAGTGCATTCGCGTGACTTCTCTCTCCAGAGGGCATTCACCCATGGGAGAGGCGAATGGAGCGTTCACCCCTCAACCCAGGTGAAGGTGATATTGACCAATCTATGTTGCATGCCATTGACTTTTTTATGGTGCATTTTCAAATGACGTTCATCCCAAAGTGGGAAAAATGGAGCTCTCACCCCATTTTTGGGGTGAATGCACTCCTTCGCTAAAATGATTTTTCTTTGCAAAAAATTGGGTGCATCATTCTTATTTGAAAAAGACGTTCGCCCAAAAGTGGGGCAAACAAAACCTTTGCCTCATCTGTGGGGTGAATGCGATTCTCTGAGTTTTAACTTTGGGTACTTTCATATCCTTTAATGTTTCACCATTTTTAATATTTACTTCTCTTTTCTGTGTTGCTCAGGGTAAACATATTTTGTGTTGTAGTGAAATTTTTGTTTCCATACTTAGTCCTAATGCACTATTTTTTAATGTATTTGCAGACAAAGCGAACTCAATCTTCAATACAATTTTCCAACCTTTTCCATTAAATATTTATTACTTCCAAGCCAAAAGAGATATACAAACAAGGAAAGAAAAATAAAACAACTGTAATATATCAATTCGGCTAAAATATTATATTCTTAGATCAACATATTTTATCGTCATACAATCAAAATGTCCTCAAAATTATATATTAAAAACTCAATATTATGAGGTGTAAAAATACCAATATTTCTGGTGACTCACGAGGTATCAAGCTTGCATGGATGCAAGCGATCCTAGGCATTTATCCAT
Organism: Wollemia nobilis; assembly: GCA_028583015.1. Classification (NCBI taxonomy): domain Eukaryota; kingdom Viridiplantae; phylum Streptophyta; class Pinopsida; order Araucariales; family Araucariaceae; genus Wollemia; species Wollemia nobilis. The sequence goes on from JAQPPZ010016894.1 coordinate 3,516,174, forward strand.
TGGGTTGCTATGGAGTATTTTTCCAACTACCTTTGATGGTGCTTTCAATGTGGATGCTTTTCTGTGTGCCTCTTCTTTGGCCCTCTCCTTGGATTTAGCTTCGATTGTAACCTTGAGTACTTCAACTTGCTCTACTTCTTCAACTTATTTTTTTTTCGTTGTGTGCTCTGCTATTGCTCTTTCTGTTTGCTCTTTGAGGATTTAAAAGGTAACCTCATAAACTGTGACTACCTCCTCCCAAGCTTGAGTGGTGAATAAGCAAGGAGTACTCAACGACTAGTAAACAAAATGAATATTTTGGACATCTTCTAGACTGAGGCACTTCGTTCGTTGAGCTAGATCAAATAGTGAAAGCTCTAGGCTGGTATATTTTTGTATAAGAGGCAATACCTATGCTTTCATGATGGTATCATACCATGTATCGATCTCTAATGTATCCTCTATAAAATTCCTCTAAGTCGTTGTCAGCTATTCCTTTGGTAGAGGTTTGCCCCATTCATTAGTGAAGTCCGCAAATCCCAAACCAGTAAGAGTGTCAAAATGCATTATGGAAACAATATGCTCTAGCTCGATGGTATTAAGGATTTTTCAGCCTTCCCTTACCAGGTCCATTCTCTAAAAATAGCTATATAGTGTGATTTTGGCAGTGGACCAGGCGTGATTCATTTCACTTAGGGGGTGAATGTGAATGCTGGAATTGGCTAGAGCTTGAATTTTTACTGCCATATCCATATATGGCTCCAACCTTTCCTTCGTGCTATAAATTAATTGCTACCCCATCTGAATCTGTATGCTAGCCATCCATAAATAGTGCAATACTTGAACTACTTATTCGGCCAATTTCTCACAGTTTTGGGCCAAATGAAGGCACACCTCCTTAATACTTTATGGAGAAAAACCTACAACCTGTGTGGCCTTTTCTACTAGTTGATTCTTGATGGCTTCCAGTTGTGTCTAGAGTGAGTGCATATCTCAATTCTTGTGGCACCCTTTCACATGTACCACAAACTAATTCTATGGTATATCCCAAAAATAAACTGTTAAAACTATAAAATGACTCCCTATTTGACAAAGCGAAAGTCCACATATATACCGGTATAAGTTCATCCTTTTCATCCATTTTTTTTACTGCAATAAAATGGAAGTGCTATTGTAAATGAAAAAAGAAATACCATACCAGAAAAGAAGTATGTTTGAAAGATGTCTTCTCCCCATTCTGCAACTTTTCCAATTGAAAATTCAATCTTCGAGAAATAAAATTGACCCAATCGAAGTAAATCAGATTGGTACCTTTCCTCATAGCCAATGGGGAGTAAAATTTAGTCTGAAAAATACATTACACTAGGTCTGCCTACCATTTATGAACAATTGATTCTGTAGGTAAACACGCAACACATGCCAACATGGAGTAAATATTTAAATTTTTGAATTTCATGAGCAGCTCTAGAAAGTTTGGGAACTACCCCATCGGTGGCTCCTTAATCATTTGTGTCTGCATGAATTGATGCATGGTTACTGTGGAGACATATCTATCCCCCTACTCAAGGGTATGCAATTTTTTGGAAATCACATAAGAAGAAGGCTTCAAACCACACATGAACGCTTCCTGCACTTCATCTGGGGTGATGGTAAAATGTATTTCTCTCTTTGCATTCCTCACCATCCTTGTGAATAGGTCATAAAATTGAGCAATCAGATGCACTAGCTCTGGATAAGGATGTACGGGTGGACACAAGTACCAAAATAACTATGAGTGGTAAGGTAATTTTAACATGCTCTCTGACGTCAACCCTTGATTTACTACAACCTCCACTTCCTACTACAATTTTTCTACATCCTTTTGGGTAATTATGTAGTTGCCAGTTTTTGCTATTGTGTTGGTATATGGGTCTAAATCAACCTTTTCATTTCTTTGGGTCTTCTTGGATTTAGATCCTTATTCTATTTTTATGACCTCTTAGGCTCTACGGCCTCTGTAGTCTCTTGAGTCTCTTTACTTCACTTTCCCATCATTTATTTCTTTTGAAAAATGTTCTAAATGCTCTGAATACTTCTGCAAGGATAGTTTGGAAAGATAGCGGTAGTAAAAAAATTTGAAAAAATAAACTTTGGGTTTTACCTTGTCCTTTATATAGAGCACTCTCCCAACTATCTTAATAAATGCTGAGTTACCGTGAGTGCTTTTGGGAGAATGTGTGTATTGATTCACTCACCTGGCACTACTCCCAATGTTTTAATGGTATCACCTTTGATTCATTGCCAAATTATCTTGAGAAAGAGTGCCCTCATTTTTTGCATAAGTTTATTGTGAAACGTGCCCTTGAAATCAAAGTTTTTTTGGAAAAAATAAATCTGCCAACCAAAGTCAATAATGTGTATTTCTGCTCCTCTGGAAAACAAAATTTGTTTCCTATGTAAATTCGAGCACATGTTCAAATTAAATGAACTCAGATCATTCCTTGACCTGTATGCATGCTTTCCAATACCTGACACGCGTCCAAGAGTAAAATTTCTTCTGTAAGTGCGCTTCCGAAAATAAATGGGATAAATTTTTTTTAAACGTACTTCTCTTCCTTCTCTGGTTTTTTCCCTTCGCTTCGAAGCACCTTCAACTTATCTGGTAAATTTCCACAGTGGATGACCTTCCTTTAAAACCTTCTCATTTTTCTTTTTTGTCCATATTTAGAAAAAAAATATTTTTCTTAGAAAAATGCAATTGCTTTTAGGGATTTTGTTTTTAGATTTTTCCTCTCTTTTAAAAGCGCCTTGAATTAATATTTCAAATATTTTAGATGAAAAAAACTAAGGCACCAATACCTTTTACATATCAAATTCTCGTCACACCTTGCCAAGCGAAAACGTTTTTAATAATATTTTTTAAAGCAATGCGTTTACCTCAACTTTAGGTGAACGAACGTGTCGCCCTATCTTCGAGACGAACACAATTTTCTAATGGATTCGATGCAAGATCTTTTAACATGTTCGCCCCTTTTGGGGGTGAATGGCCATTTCACCCCTTTTCAAGTGTGAATGCGATGTTGACCTTTTTAATAGCGCGTTGACTCGACACTTTCCTCTGCTTGCTTTGTTCGTTCACCCTCAAAATGAACTTAAGGCCTTGCGCTCTTCCCTTGGGTGAAAATGTCCAAAAGCCTTTTCATTTTTAATCTCGAATGCACTATTTGAGAGGGGTGAAAGCACTTCCGACTTTAATCATGTATCACTTATTTTTTCAATGATGCCTTCCTTGCTAGAAACTTTGTAACACTGTATCCTTAGCCAAAATATTTTAATAAATAAATTTGGGATGACACTGATTTAAAAAGTAACACTTTTCCCTACTCTTTTTTTTTTATATTTTATATATCACCATATAAAGCAAATAAAATGCTAACAGGAAAATATGTACATATTTACAAGATGGTACCTTTCAACAATCCAATCATTAAATATAGGCCTTCAAATGAATGTCATTCACTGGAATAGGAAGATCCCAACCCTTCATATCATGAAGATGATATGCATTAACCAAATTTATTGCAAAAATATTAAAAGGGCCTTCCCATATTGCATCAAACTTATGGTGTTTCCTTGGATTGGATTTATTTTCGTTCCATTTGAGAACTAAATCTCCCACCTAAAACTTGCGCTCAATCATTTTATTTCCAAACCACTTATGCATTTCTTTAGTGTGATCAGAAAAAACTTGATAGAACTTTCTTTGTCTTCTTCCAATTGCAATATTTGTGCTAATATCGCACTCATTGGATCATATTATTCATCACTGTATTTAAATAACTGTAATTTTTGGAGAACTAGAAGCTCAATGTGAGTGGGAAAGATTACTTCTTTCCCATACACAAAAGCATATGAATAAGTTTTAATAGATTTTTTCATGGATATACGGTCTGTCCAAAGAGCCTGGTTAAACAACAGGTGTCAACTCCTTTTATTATTTCCAAGTGTCCTTTTTAAAATTCGTAGCAATTTTTTATTGGTAGATTCAGCCAAGCCATTCCCTTGTGGGTAATAATTTGATGACGTCTTGAGATAAATACCATACTTGTTAGTGAATTTAGTAATTTTAGTTCCAATAAATGGAGTTCCATTATATGTCACAATAGAATCTAGGACATTGAAACGGGTGATGAGTCCCTCTAGGAAAGAGATTATAGTTGCCTGATCTACCTTTTTGGTAGGAATAGTCTCCGCCCACCTGGAAAAATAATCAGTCATTGTCAAAATGTATTTATGTTCTGCAGAGGAATGTGGATCAATGACTCCAATGAAAAGGGTGCTTCTACTTGAATTGGGCACAAGGGCAACTCTCATTTCCTAGTCCTTCCAACATACCATTGATAGTTATCACAATGTTGACTCACTTTATAAGCATTGACGAACAAAGTAGGCCAAAAGTAACCAACTCAAATGATTTTCAAAGCCATAGGCTTTCTTGCATAATAGCCACTAGATAAACTAGAATGAAGTTCTTCCAATACTTTATCCTTTTTTGACTCCATGCATATGAGGAGAACTCCATCAATATTCTTATGAAATAGACCATTAGGAAACAAAACATATTTGAGTGCTTGTAGCCTGGACCTCCGACGCTGTGAAGCATCAAACTATGGTGGACACTTCCCAAAAGTAAATGAGTCAATAAGCTCCTATGTCGAGTCACGATTGCTTGCAGTATTATTTACAAAAATTATTTCACCAACCTATTCTTCTTGCATCATAGCCAATGGTTTTGACACTACACTTTTTGCCAATTCCTGACAAAGAGCTCATCCATGAACTAGATTTATCAATCTAATCTCCATGTCATACTCTTGAATTTTTGAGACCTATCCTGCTATTTTATCGCTTAGTTCTCCCTAGAGAATTAAGTTTCAAACATTAGGGTGTTAACATAAATAACTGTCTTACTCTACGAGACAAAATGTTAGAACTTCTTCAATGATTTCATCACCATGTACACTTGTTTTTTTATGAAATTATATTTCTTCTGTTGAGGTGCAATAACTTGGCTTAGAAAGGCAATGGGATTTTCATCCCCATATTCTTGCTTCTGCGTCAAAACTACAACATAACTCTCTTGCTCACCCATCGCATAGAGAATTAAGTCTTTTGAATAATTAGGATTGATCAAAATTGGAGCTTGGGTAATTATTTCCTTGATATCCTAAAAAGATCATATTGTGGCTTCTATCCATTTAAAATCGACATTATTTTTTAAGAGCTTAGTCATGGGTTTCACCACCTGAGCAAAGTCAACAATAAACTTACGAATTAAATTTATTTATCCAAATAAATATTGTAGATCCTTTTTCTTGGTAGGCAATGGTAGCTTCAGGAGCGCCTTTGCTCTTGTGGGATCAATTGCCAACCCTTCTTGTGAGATCACGTGACCTAGCAATTTTCCCTATTTGATAACAAATATTGACTTCTTTGGATTAATAGAAATCCTAAACTCATGGTATTTATTGAACACCTACCTCAAATTAGAAACGTGGTCTTCTTTGTGATGTGAAAACATAGTCATATCATCAATATAGATTACAATTATTCTATTCAATAACTCACCGAAAGCGATGTCCATAGCCCTCTAAAAGGTAGTGCCAGCATTTGTGAGTCCAAATGGCATCCTTTGATAGGCAAAAGTGCCCCAATTTGTAGTGAATGTTTTTTATGTTGGTCTTCATCCTTCACCCATATCTGATTATAATCAGAGAAACCATCTAACAATAAAAATATTTATGCACTAGCAACCACATGGAGGATTTTATCAATTTGTGATAGAGGGTAATGATCCTTTAGTGATGCTTGGTTCAGGTTGCAAAAATCAACACACAAACGAATGTCTTTGTTATTATTCTGTACTAGCACCAGGTTTGCCACCCATGTTGAGTGCTTAATTGGGTAGATTATCCTTACCTCTAGCATCTTCAGTAGTTCCGCCTTCATGAGTACTTCTATCTTGGGATTGATGGTCCACTATTTATAAGGAAAAGGTCATGTAGTTCAATGGTGTATTGGATCACATTCTTGTAATATCCCTTCAAATCCTGATAGCTCCATACAACAATGTCAGGGTACTCATAACATAAGTTCTTGATATCTTTCAATTATTCTGGCATACAGTCAGTTCTGATTTTTATGATCTTCTCAGGTTCTAGCTGTAGCTCCTTATACTCCTTCACATCTACCTTTATTATGTGCTTATCAACCCTATAATTTTCATCAATAAACTTTCCAATGAAATGAGTCACCTAGGAATGTGATTATTCTTCAATTGTATCATCCCCTCCATCTCTTATTCTAAAAGCATTCTATAATTCACACTTGTAGCTTTCTTGATAAAATAATTGACTATTTGCTTGTCATTTTTGAACACTTGCTAATAGATGTCCTTGTCATGTACTGAAGGTCTATAGATCACCCTAATAGTATTGGGATTTATGACTACTTGCTTTGTAGGAGAATAATTTGTGCTAAGAGAAGCCAAAATATTTACATGTTTGTTCTGCTCTCGAGAGATCACCTGAATGTTCAAGGTTGTGAAGGACTCAAACAAATCCCACACTTTTCTGTGATAGGATTTCAAGTAATGCTATTTGGACACACATCTATTTGTGGTTTGATTAAAATAAGCTCAGAGTCACCAAAATTTTGTAACTGCTTGATGCTCAACTTTTTAGACTTTTTAATCCAAGATGCAATGCTTCATATTCGGCTACGTTATTGGTGCAAATACAAGTCAGTATATAAGAATAAGTCTTATGTAACCCCATAGGAGAAATGAAAACAATACTAGCCCCTGTACCATTCTTGCATATAGCACCATCAAAATAAAGCTTTCATAATTTATCTGCAACAAGATCTGGGAAATCAGGGACTTTTCTTTCAATTTGCTCAGGTTTGGTTATCGTATAACAACCAATTTCTATTTTTATCATTACATTAAAATCCATGAGTGAGAATTCCTCCTCAAGGTGAAGTTCATCAAGTGCTTCTTCCATTAATTCAACTTCCTCTAATTCTTTAACTATCATATTAACTGTACCCAGGGATTTCTCTTCTTCCTCCAACTTTTTAATATGAAAAGTCGATGGATTTTCATTATATATACAAATTCTATTTCCTTTAAATAGAATTTACAAATGCAAATATTCTAAGGATAGGTATCCTCCCATATTTGTTGTGAACTCTCTTGAGAGGCACATGCTAAAGTATGGTTCCAGATCAACCACCACTACTTCTTGGATAATAGTAATTTGTGACATGTTGTGTAGAACTATGGGGATATCCTTGATTACTCCCATCATCTTAACTAGAGCCCCATCCAACTACAACACTCCTAGACTACTTCTTGTATATTCTATTTCCATTATTTCACATACTGCCTTTAGCATGATAGTAGTCGCGACACCAAAATCTATCATACAATTGTGTACAATCCATCCCTCCATTCTAAGTGACAAATAGAATGGGGGTGGCCTATTATTTCTAGTGCATGACGTCAGGAGTGTTTGATCCAGCACCGTTTGAGAAGGAATTTTATTTTGATATTTCACAATATGAAGAGATTATTGCAATAGGTCCACTTATATTGGCAACTATAGTGCATCATACAAGCTCACTCTTGCTGGTATCTTCTTCATTTCTTCCACAATGTTATAATTTGTAATAGTCAAAGCCCTTTATTCTATAACTTGCTCGTATTTTTTTTGGTACTTTTAAGTAGCTTCCACACTTTGTCGCTTTGTCAATGATGGGTATTTTAGGTGTTCCTTGGCCTATTCTTTTGTCTTATTTTATGTTTAGGCAACTGTTGTAGGTTGTGAAGTTGATGCCTTTGTTTGTGTCTTTTATTGAGATTTCTTAGGTAGCAGGTCTTTCAACAAGATGTAATACTACTGCTTAGTCATTTTACCATGTGTCTTCATATGTGGCTACACTTTTTTGTTTTGCATATTTGGTTTCATAGGTACCTTCAACAATTCCAGCTCAGCTGGATCTATAGTTACTGGCTTCTTTCTAGATATCATGAGAAAAAAAATTACTCCAAGGATGGCATCATAAAATTTTGATAATCCTTCTTGATCATATTGACTTGTTCACTAGTTGAACTTTCTACAAGTGTCTGCACATAGTTAAGGTGCACCATGTAAGTTTCCTCTCCATGAGGATCGTTGCACGTTGAACACCAGTATGCATTTCTGTCGTGCTAGTATCTTTATTTTCTAACATCATTATGCTCTTATCAAGGCCTCTACTATAAGATGCTTACTCTCGAGTAATTGGTGGAGTTTAAAATCTCCTTGACCAAAATTTGACCTCAAATTGCTTCTTCCTTATTGTTGTAAGCTCGTTTGATATCATACTTAAGGTTGAGTTATTATATTTTACCTCTTGTAACAATACTGTGTAGGTATCAAGATTGGAGAGTGTAGGAGGTGCTGGTAAAGGTAGAGGTTCTAGAAGTGTGGGCAACGATAGTGGTATTGGTGGCACAAGAAATACTAAAAAAGGAATAGGTGCAGATAATTATGGTACTGCCAGAGTGGGTAACTACGTAAATATTGAAGTAGTAATTTGTAGGATAGGAATCAGAGTAATTTGGGGTGGACCCGAGCTCCATGAGGGAAATAGGTAGATAGAAGGCATTGGATGTGAAAATACACTTGAATACAAATGTTGTGGAAGATAAAAAAGAATAGGCATCATCATTTTTCAATGAAGCTTACCTATGGCAATAAAGTTGGATTCATATTTTTGGGCTTGTGTATACAAATCGGGGAAGGTAGTCACATTGGTTTGCCAAAAAACCATGCCAATATCAGTGTTAAATACCCTAAGGTAATAGAATATAGCTTGTTTGTGTGTGGTCCATAAACCATCAGGAACTCTTTGCCAAATTTGAGTGAACCTGATGTTGAAATCAACTATCTCCTCTTGCGGATGTCTTTGGATTGTTGTAAACTGATGCAACAAGGATAACAGGTTGGCTTGTTCATGGAAATTCTTGATCAATGATTCTACCAACTGGTCCCTTGTGGCGATGGTAGCAGGTGGTAAGTATTGGTACTAGTATAACAACTTTACTCTTAAAAATAACACTAGAAACTGTACCATTATGTCTTCATCAGTAATACCATGGATTCTAGCCAAAGAAGCCACGTCCTGAATATGCTCATAGGTGGTTTTGCTAGTACCATCATAGATCGACAAAGCCTTCAAATATGCTTGAGGTACTAGTTTTTTTGCTTACAAATTCAAGGCCCTTGAGCTATTCCATGTTGGAAACTACTTTGGTGGCTATTATTGTTGATGCGGTGGTGGATTCTGAGCCATGTGAACTGGTGTGTGAGGTGGAGCTTTAGTAACGCTAGTGGCGGTACTAACTAGACTTGTAGGAGTAGAAAATACACCAACTAGTCATGAAGATGATACCAAGGATGTATGATATGTGTGAGGTAAGGATGATGTACAACATAAAGTGACCAGTTGAGGATGTTATACCAACCATTGGATATCAAGTTCATAAAACTCAATAGGGTCTTTGGGATTCTTGGCCTTCGATCTCATAATCATGAAACACAACTTTTATTGTCTTCATGTTTGGAGGTTTTCTAGGTATGATCAAGTTTCCAGATGTTCTAACTATTCAACATGAAGGTGAACATCAAATCTTAATACTATTAGAAGTGGGACTTTCAGGGTCCTACCGAGTGTGCCAAAAACTATTGGTCAAATATCTGCCTAATAAAAAAACTACATTTATGCACCCTATATATGACCAACATTGAATGATCGAAGGAAAGGAATGTCCTTCGTGTCAATCTCTAGAGAGAGTTACTCCCAAGCTAAATCCTACACTGGTTGAAGACTAGAGTTGCAGGAAAAAAATTAGGAATTGGAGAAAGATATGAGAAATATGGCCATAGGACAAAGGTGTAGGATTTGGGGCAAACTAACAATAGGAAGTTCACCCAAGCATGAAATAACATATAATTAAAGAAAAGTAGCAAAATTTACTCATAAAATTGTAGAAACAACCTCCAAAGTAACACTCCAGCACTCACTCCCTCATTAGCAACATTTAAATTCATATGTAGAATTCAAATTCAATAGAAAATAAGGAACATAAATGGATGCAAATTTTGAAGCCTTGTATCTTGTATGGATGCTGAGAACTTGGAAATTTTTCTCACAAAATGTGTAACCCCCTTTTATAATGAACATTGAATAGTATTTATAGAGGATTTCACCTCTTTCATTAAATGCACATGAAGACAAAATGATCACAGATCAGGAACTATAGTGAGGAAATTCCTCCTTGGAAATATGGAAAATACATTTCCTCAAAACAATGATCCATCTTCTAAGGAAATTCCTTCATGAAATCTGCATCTCTGGATTTGGTGCATAGAAAATTATAAGGCTTGGCTATTTGACTAGGGACGTTCGCCATCTTGAAAACATGTGTCTGCTTTGGAAATCATAAAAATTGCATTACATATTTAATATGGTTGTCTTCCTCGCTCGAGATCTACAATTCGAGTTACTCCTTGCCTTCATTATTTACTATGGATGACTATTCAGGGTATAAAATGTTGTCCCTTATGGATGACTATTTTGGGTATAGCCAAATATAGATTTCCCTAAGGATAAAAAAATTAACATTTACTATGCCTTGGAGAATATTTTTTTATGTTGTCATACCTTTTGGATTGAAAAATTCTTGTGCTACTTATAAATGGGCTATGGCAATAGTCTTTCATGACTTAATTGAAAATATAGTGGAATCTTATGTAGATGACCTATTGGGTAAGACTATAAAGTTATTCAATTATCAAACTAACCTTTAGGGCATGTTTGAGCTGTAACAACCCCAATTGTTACTACTCATCCACTTAAATTTACTTTATTCATTTATTTATCTACCAAAGAGTGAAGGACATAATCATGATCAAGACGAAGTTATTCCAAATGGATTGTAAGTTACCAAGGCATAAATCATGAAGAGATATTAAGACTTGGTCAGAGTCACTCTTGAGTAGAAGTGAAAAACTTCTACAAAATCTTCACACTGCCACCACGGTATGAGTATAAGCCTTGAATATTAGATATCCACCTCCATGGTGGTTCATCGAATCTTAAGTACTTAGTTAATCTCCATGACAAGGTGACTAAGATAATTATCATTTCACGTGATAAAATTATATAGGCCTTAGAATAACCATCGTAAGTATAATTATCTTCCCCTCTCATTCATAAGAATTATTATATCTTTCTATCTTTCAAACATACTTCAATTCCAAGGTATCCCTTCTATTATATACCTTAATTCATTAGTTACATTAACATACAATACTTTTACATCAACATGTGAGCTTCCACTCCTCATGTACATTCAAGCTGCAACTTAGAGTGTAAGAACATTGTTTGAGCTCCACTCAAACATGGATTGCCATTCCTGGGCTTTAACCCCTTCGAGCTCCAACTCGAAAGATGCAAAACTGATTACCATTTTACATTATATTACTATAGTATTTATAGATTAAAACATCCATAAGTGTTTGTACAATAATAACCTTATCATATTTCCATTCATATTTTCATTCTAATGAATTATCATGCACAAATATTAAAGAAAGCATATAATCCATTACATCATAACTCTTTGAGAGTACATATCAATTTTGTAGTAAAACTTCTCATTGGAAATTAATTAAAATTTAATACTATCTCACATTAATACAATATCAACATCCATAATCTATCTAAATAAATTTATAATGAAAATTAAATGTAACATCCACATAAAACATCATTAGCAAACCGCAAGGTAAAGTTACACAACATATATCCTAGAAACCCTCACGGGAAATAGACCCAACCTCCAAAATATGTTTCTCATCTCATTCATAAATATAAGTTGTCATAATTACAAGTATTGAAAGGAATCCCATGGATCTTTTATCTAATTCAAATATACAATTAAAGGAATTGAATCATTCATTTTCAATACATGATGTGACTAAGGATGTTACATATTTCCTCTTTCCAAATCATTGATTACATAAGAATATCACAAATTCTTATATTCACATATTTATGAAATGGTCACTAGAATAATATTAGGGAGAAAACTCATCATGAATTACTTATTGATGAGTCCAATGATAGAACTCCATAATTCTCTCGAGAATGAGTTTCATATTTATTATCCAATATTGATACGTAGCCAATCCTTCTAAGTAAAGTTCATTAAGAAACCAAAATAAACATATGAAAGGGAAATCTTATAATTTCCCTAAGAATGGATCTATCATACATTCCTATCACACTATGTTAAGAAGCTTGATCCTATTGAGGTAACATTACTTATGTATTAGTAGCCCAACTAAAGGATTATATCGATTATTTTCCTTAACCTATATATTCTAGTTTTCATGGCATTGAGGAGATTCAAACTCCTCTATAGCATAGATATTCTAATCTATTCTTATAAATTCAATATCATACTATTTCACCAACCCTTATATACCTATAAATATTAACTAGAAAAGGGTCCTAACATATAATTAATGGTATGATCGATCCATAGTGAGGAAAACCCATAATTTCCTTAGAGAATGATTCCCATACTCATTCTTCTATTGAAAACACCCTTTTCTTCAAAGGAGTGTTCCTAAAATTACCAATATATGTAAACCTATTTTACTCGATATTTTTGCAAGATTGGTAAAAAGGTTTATACTATACTTCTCTCCAAATTTGTATTACTTTATTACAAATTTGTAATCTAGGTTTACTATCAAGTTTTTCTACCAAAAGTTGATTTATATAATAATTAAATTAACTCCAATTTGATCTTTTAATAACATACAACTCTTACCAAAATATCATTCAATGTTACCAAATTTAATCAATTGTTGATTTACATAGTTATCCAAACCATTCATAGTTTTTCTTAAACTCTTCACATTATAGATCTAGTTCTTAACACCAGATTGATCCTCTAACATTCCAATTATTTTCCAAGACCATAAAATATTTCTCAGAGTTTGAGCTATAAAAACATTCACATCATTATCATAATATTTTACTATTGTTTTATCAAATTCTCTCAAGGATGCAATACCCTTTCACCATAAAGAGTGATTCCTTCATTAATGTCCTCATAAGCATTTAATTCTCTTTATTTAAAAATCCCAAGAAGATTATATATATCCTTTCCTAAAGTTTTATTATCTTCAAAAAAAGGGTTTTACTAATCCCTATTTCAAAAGGCTCATTAGTTCCAAAGGGTTAGCCTAAGTTGAACCATCCACTGGATAATATTAGGGTCTTGGTTTTTAAATAATTGGCCAATATTATAGTTAAACATCCCTTAACAACTAGGATCATGCGCTCTGTAATAAGAGAGTGATCTCACTGAAATAATCAAAGGTGCATTTTTGAGTTTGGCTAATGTTTTACTTACTTCCTAATTCAAATATTAGAGATTTAATTTTATATGTCCCATGACCATATTATCCTTGGATAACAAAGAGATGGTTAATAAATCATTAGTCAGGCCATCTCCATGGGTAAGCTAAGTATAGCTAGGTTGGGTTAACTCAATTTAATAAAATTGTGCACCAAGATAAGATACCGTATTCTTGAGCCAATGTGTATCCATTTATGCATGTGAAAAGATTTGTATTTGCACCTTCAACATGATGAATACTAGCCAAAAGAGTGTTCAATTAATAATTGCACCATTAGTCAACAAAACCTTCATCGCCATGTGATGAAAACATAATTTTCAACGCAATTAACAATTATCATATGGATATTATACCACATGTCAAGCATTATGCGTATCTACAAATGGTATGGGCCAACCATCAGGTGGTGTGACCTTCGACCACCACCACTTGGTGGTCGATTAGTCTTAGGGAGACAAACTCCCTTTAAAGGCTATATGGGCCCGAGCATGTACCATGTGAGACAATGCTCACGAAAGCCTTTATGATACTTCTACCTGAGCAGGGCCAAGTGCTATCCAACACCTTGACCACTTAGGTACCATCACATAGAGGCTTTAAGCCTCCCAATGGGGATTCTAAACCTAGGGTACAAGCTTATAAGTCCTATTCATGGCAAATATAATGTCTGCTAGTTTGTTTCTAATGCTTGGTTGGACAAAATGTTACAACGTAGAAGGGTTTTGCATAGATGATTGTAACAAGCAAATATTAACTGTGATAGCAATCCAATGATGGTTAGGTTTCATTGCTTAGGGTGAAATAAATTAGTCAAGGTCTTATGTAGTAGGATAATCTAAGCATGACTTGACCTGTGAGATGGTACCCAAGCTAAGGTGCAGTGTATACTTCATACATATAGGTTACCAATGTCTCTTTTAAATCATATCTTTCAAAAAACATAAGGCTAATGAATTAAAGTTTCAACTTTTCTAGAGTGTAGGTCACCTCAACCAAATACATGGTGAGGAGAAGAAGTCGAAGGCTATCTAAGAGGTTCTATACATCAATGAAGACCAAATAAACCTTTACAAGTGCATCAAGGTAAAATTAAACCTTCTAGGGGTTCAAAGTCGAACACATGGGAAAAATCTAACGCAGTGATCAATTATAGGTTTAAGTATAGGAATTACCAAGGCATGTTTCTAATAATTTGCTGCAAAACATAACGTCCTATACAAGCAGGGGAAGAGTTGAATTTCAATTTTTGCAAGACTAATCGATGCCATCAAAGGTCTATTAATATTGAAAGGCCAATGTTTAAAACAAAATAACTTCATCTCCCATCGCAGGCATAGAACTATTTATGACGATATTGCCTAAATAATAGATATTCCCAAGCCTTATAAAATTGGATTATAAAAGCCTAAGACAAGGCTTAAATTTTTTTTTTTTTTTGTATTGCATAGAGGAATTATAAGGTGGATTCCAAACACCTCCAAAGGAGTCTTTTAATTTCAAGAATTAAAAGGAAATATTTCCCATGGAATGACCAATTCAGCATTCATGAATAAAGCAAAGGTAAGAAGATAAAATAATATACATACATAAATACATACATACATACATACATACTATATATATATATATATAAAATAAGAGATGTGGAATACCTGACCTTGACCTCCTACGAGGTTGATCCTTGTTGCCTATTAATCTCGTGCTTGTCTCCTCCTTATACCTCCACTTGCATCCCCCAAGATCTTGCTAATCCTCCCCAAATATTACCCTATTATATAAAATATTCTTCCCCTTTCCCAAGTATAAGGTGAATATTATTTTAACAATAAAATATACCTTTAATAAAATAAGACATTTCAATCCATGTGGAGGAAAATCCAAAAAGTAGAATAGGGTTCACATAAATATAAGGTAGGTGATCTTGTTTGTTTTGTGTTCCCTTTGTCTCACAACCTTACAAATTCAGCACTATTAGGGATTAGAAAGGGAAATATTCCCTTAATTTCCACCAATAGGAATAGGTCAAAAACAAAGAACGAATAATCTAAATAATAATATAATCCTTGTATTATTTAATAACTCTAGAGTCCTTTTTAGACCAATTGAAATTGGATAAATCTTGTGAGTACCTAATTGTATTAAATTAGGTTAATTAAACCTAATTAATTAAATTTTATTAATCTTTGCAAAAGATAAATTCTCCAATTAATATTTCACAAAGGTTCTAATTAACTTCATAAAATCCCCCAGTTAGGGTTTTGTGAATATGATTAGGGTCTACAACCCTCTAGATAGGTAGTAATTGATTTTCAAAAACAATTAATACCTCTTTGAAAAATTTCCAATGGGGCAGGTCATGACATACTCCCCCTAGGACTAAACACAGTCATCTGTGTTTTCACAGTTTCTAGCTTAGTTAATGAATAAAATTAATAAAACTAGTATTTATCCTTTACAAAATAGTTTGAGTAATCATATTTTCCATATTTCCAATGTGTCATTCCTAATGGTAAGCAACATATTCCATCCACGAGAGTATCTGATCTTGCAAAAATATAAAACATCAGTAGTACCATGTCCTCAAAGCAATAAAACATCCATTTTTCATAAATAATAAGTATTGAAACATCATCAACACATAAATCTCATCATAGAATCAAGGTCATTGAAACATATTTCAATGCATAGCTAACTCTAATAGTATTTGCAGTAATATAATCACAAATTGTTTTCATAGAGATGACATGAAATTATGTTTCCGTAATAGGTTAGACACAATAAGTCTAATTAGATTCATCAAAACTCTCACAAATGAGTATCGACCTATGATTTGTTAACACTTACCATGAGTTAACCTGATAGAAATAGGTTTCATCAAATACAAAAATATAATCTAAAAAATCTCACTTTACGATACTCACATATCATATAATTCACTATGGTAAACCTATTTTCCATGAACAGTGCATCATCTTCGATGTTCCCTAGTTTACATATTTAGTTAGTCTATGGACTAATGCTAAATTAATGTTAGGTACATACTTCCAATTATGTATTCACTATTTTAATACATACTTTATCGATTTTTGGAGAGGATCCCATATTCCTTTCAAGAATAAATTCTACAGTTTTCTCTAGGCATGAATTCCATATTCATCCTAGTAGTTATATCCTTATTCCACATAAGGAATTTCTTTAATTTCAACTCATTATAAGTGAAATTCATAAAACCATGGAGAAGTACCATACCTTCTCGAAGAATGGAAACCAATTCATCATTCAAAAACTAAAATGTTTACATTCAGGTTTCTCTAATTAATTGATTTCATTTATCAATTTCATGATAAGTCTTAGACTAATTCATTTCTATCTCTACTTAATGATCATGAAGGCATACAAACAAAATTCTATAATCCATATGTTTATTGGTTATATTAGCACATTCCACTAGATTACACAATATGTATATTAAATTTTAACATTATGTAAAGACTGCATAATTCAATCATTCGATATACAAATTACCTACTCAATATTGAGTAAACAATTCAATAAATTTCCCCTAGCCAAACCTTAATTTAACAATTTATTCATGAATCCATAACTGTAATATCTCTAATTCTTTGTTTGTAGATCCAATATTAGCCTAAAAACATGGGTAGAAAGGAATTATTTTATAATCCTTCATAACTTCCCATAAATTTTCTTATCCTTTTTATGGAGTATCTTTGCTTTTTTGGTTTTGTCCTTATTTTCATTTCACAAACCCAACGCTCTTTCTTTTCCTCAAATTTTGTTGATATTTCCTCAGGATGCAATATCATATAATATTATACACTTCCTCATTCTTGTTTGTGACTATTAGTCCCAAACGTGTTATGTTGTGGCACAACTAATAATTAAATGACGTGCGACACACTATTGATCTTGACCACCACTCGATGGTCAAGTTGTAATATACGATGTTTTAGAGATGATGTTGTTTGGTGGCATATAAATTATGATGGTTTTCCTATCATGTTTAAGGTTTTTCTTGCCATCATCTCTTTGGAATGTTTCAAGACATCACAACTAATATCTAGGTTTTAGTGTAGCTTTATGCTGCTTTCCTGCCAAGAAGTCAGATAAAACTGGTAATATGGTAGAAAGGGAAGGAAGACCCTTTACCATATCATACTTAACTCAAGTAAGTAACCCGAACTCATATGTCCATATCTCTTATGCCATAGGGAAGTTTCCTCCTTTGTAGAGGCAGTCATGGCTACATATGGAGTAGAGATAGAATCTAGGGCAAATAAGCCATGCTTATATGAAGCGGTTGCAATGTTCTTACCCCTCATGGTAATAGAAAAACACTTCTTGCCCCCCTCAACACTAAATTTTACAACCATATCCTTGTCTAGAATTTGTGTGATTGACAACAAGTTGTTTGCCAATCCTGGAACATAGAGAACCTTTTCAATCTGGCACTTGCCATCAGGAAGAGTAACAAAAACTATACCTTCTCCCTGAACCTTATAGGTTTTATCATCAAAAATAGTAACAGGTTTGCCCTCTTTGGCCTCAAAAGACTCAAACCATGATTTATCGCTAGTCATGTGCTTACTGGTGCCAAAATCGACATACCATATAGGATCCGTCTGCTTGGATACTATAGTAGTCATGAGAACTTTGTGTGCTCACTCAGAATCCATGTCAAATTCTTCAACAACAACATTCACTTTCTATTGCTTGTTATTTTGTGGTTTGTTCTGGCATTTCTATTTTGGTTGTTTATTCTTATGCCAACATTTGTTTGTATCATGACCTTCCTTGTCATAGATCTTGCAATATCTCTTAGTCTTTTGAGTTTGTTGATTTTGTTTCCCTTTTGAATCCTTTTGAGAACTCCCTCCCTTCTAAAAATTATCCTTCTTCTTTTTTTGGCCCTTCTTGTTTGTGTAGAGGGCAGTGTTTGAAGAATAATATCGCTATAGTTGGAATGCCTCCTCCTCTTGAAGAAAATTTACCAACTCAACAAAGGTAACTTGTCTCTGTGATACATGAAATGAGGTGATCAATACTAAAAAAGAATCAGGTAATGCTCTCAATGCCATTGAGATAAGGAGCTTATCATCAACTAGTGCTGTCAAAGAATTCAATTTTCCTTTTAATTTGGACACTCTGCAAAGAAAGAGTTCAACTGTCTCTCCCTATTTCATGCTTAGATTGTGTAATTAATATTGAAGAAATAGAATGGTGGAATCATTCTTTCCTTCATATATAGTTTTAAGGGCATTCCATGCCTCTTTACTATTTTGACGATCAGCAATATGGGGTTGAACTTCATCAGAGACAGCAAGCAAAATGAGCACTTTTGCCTTGCTATCTATCTTATCAAAGTCTTTCTGATCAGTAGTGAGAGTTGTGGCTCCAACTATATATGAAGGTCTTACTTTTGTTCTAGACACAACATCCCAAAGATTATCCATCTCTAGGATTACCTTCATTTTGTTTTTCCATGGTGTATAGTTTGGACCTTTCAATAACTGATGAGCATCAGTCATTAGTTTCGTAGACATTGTGAAGGTTCCTTATAACACCAAATGGTCCCCCCTTCGATATACCTTAATTCTAGGTCGTTATATCATACAAAATACCTGCCCTTACGTGAGGGAGACTATAGGTATTTTGAAAAACCAAAAAAATTACCCGCCCTCACGTGAGGGAGACTAGGTAATTTTAATGATTATACGATGTATGGTACTTAGGCGGTACTGAAATGGAATCACCTTGTTGATGGCACCAACCTTAGAAAGCCTTCAATCCTTATACGTGGGGCGTAAATTCCCCTAAAAACTTTGGATATTCGAACTTTCGTCTGGATTTAAGCCTAAACACAAGAGTGATTGGGGTAGTGGATGGAGTGAAAAATAGTAAAATGGCAAACTTATCTCTCGTCGACGATTAATAGAGAAAAAGATCAAACATCATTTTGGTAGCTATATTATGTGACGAATACAGTAGCACAATCACAACAGCGTTACCTATAAGTGTTGGCCAAAGGTATCACAAATATCGAACGCTGCAGTGCAATAAATTGCATGGATGGGTTTTAATTATTCCGGGGAATTAGGGAGTGAATTTGATTTTAACTTTTAATGATGTAGTGCAAAGCAAGAAAAAATGCAATATACAACATAAAAGTGCCCATAGAAATAAACCACTAGGTGTTGGGCACAGCCGAAAATGCACCTTTACAATAATGCCAAAATTTGTTTTTCTCAAAAAATTACTCTCTATCCCCCCTTGATTTTTGAAAAAATACTTCCCCCATTAAAAAAAAAAATCTTCGTTTAAAGCATATTTAAAAAAAAAAAATTTATAACTAAAGTTAATAAAAAAATAAAAAATTAAATTATCTCATATAGTAAAAAAATATTATTTAAAAAATAACTTTTAAAAACTATATATAAAAAATAATTTTTAAAAACTATATATAAAAAATAATTTTTAAAAACTATATATAAAAAATAATTTAAAGATTTAATTTATTAAATTTAATAAAAAATAATTTAAAAAATGCTTTAAAACAAAAAAAAAATTACCTTTGTTTTTTGGGGGGGGTCGACGGGTTTTGACCCCGCGACCTCAGGGCTCCCGAAGGCCTTACCACTCAGCTCACGATTAGGTGAGCCGGTGGGATGATCTGAGAGGGAGCTAGGTGCCCACCCTCTTAGCTCGTAGCCTCGAGCCTAGAAGTTCCTCGATAGCATTCCCACCTCGACCGCGGCTCGGACGACGCTCAGGCGGTGGCTCTCCGACGACGCTCGGGTGGCGCTCAGGTGGTAGTGGGGTGGCGAGTTCGTAGAGGTGTGTAAACTATGATTTTTTCACTCAAAAACCTTGTAGAAGGGATTGTTTCAGATCTAAATGTTCTCAGGATGCAATGTCAACCATCTATTCGCCCAAGAAACACAATAAGGGAGCACCAAACACTGCAACAAGATCTGCAAGTGACATCTTCTGGGAATATAAAATGAATTTGGAAGGAATTTGAAGGACTAAAACAAAGTTCCAATCTAGAAAATCTGCTCGGATTGACCTCCTTTTTCCATAAAAAAATACAGAATTTTGATTGATCGAACTTAGAGTTAAGGAAAATTTTGAAGTGCTTTTCAGTCTTGACGCCAGTTGACGGGACGCATTGCAGGTGACAAGAAGCGATGTTTTAAAAAACAAGGTATTTTATCCCATATGCATGGGAATTCAAGGCACTAAATTATTTAAAAATCCTTGTACTCCACTAAGGAGTATCTCCTCTCGGGGAAAGACTCTCCCGAGAGGGCGTGGGATTTCCTCCCACGTTGTGCTGGCCGTCTCGGTGTTGGCTGCCATGTGCCTTGCTTCCGTTGTTGTAGATTCACCATTGCTTAGGCTTTCGACCTCTGATCACACCTTTGCTTCGATCCTCGATCGATTTTTGATTCCACCTTTACTTCGCTACCAAGAGCTCCGCTCTGCAACTACAAGATCATTTCGAAAAATGAGAGTTGTGGAGATAATGCTCTGATACGATGTGAGAAGCGGAACAATATTTCATTAATGTGATGAAATATAAATAATACATTCGATCCAAGATTATTTTAGAGGTTTCGAAACCACTTGAGGCCAAAATAGGCACGGTTGCAACAACTAACAACTAGCCTAAATTAATCAAATCCAACAATATAATATTGTTTAGGATCGAATTAATTAAAGAGAGTAAATAATGAAATATATTCTAACACTGGGAATAAACCTAGCCTCAAAAATATGTTTCTCCTCTCATTCATAAATATAAGTTGTCATAGTTACAAGTATAGAAAGGAATCCCACATATCCTTTATCTAATTCAACTATAAAATTAAAGGAATTGAGTCATTCTTTTTCAATACATGATGTGACTAAGGAAGTTTCACATTTCCTCTTTCCAAATCATTGATTACATAAGAATATCACAAATTCTTATCTCCACATATTTATGAAATGATCATTAGAATCATATTAAGGAGAAAACTCATCATGAATTACTTATCGATGATTCCAATTAGAGAGCTCCATAATTCTCTCAAGAATGAGTTTTATATTTATTCTCCAAGATTTATACATAACCAATCCTTCTAAGTAAAGTTCATTAAGGAACCATAATAAACATATGAAGATGAAATATTATAATTTTACTAAGAATGGATCTATCATACATTCCTATCATGATAATTTAAGAACATTGACTTTATTGAGGTAACATTAGTTATTTTTTAGTATCCCAATAATAGGATTATATCGTTTCGTTTACTTAATCTATTTATCCTAGTTTTCATGACATTGAGGAGATTCAAACTCATCCATAGCATATATATTCTAATATATTCTTACAAATTCAAGATCATACTATTTCACCAACCCTTATATACCTAGAAATATTCTCTAGAAAATGGTCCTAACAGATCATTAACGGTATGATCTATCCATAGTGAGGAAACCCCATAATTTCCTCAAATAATGATTCCAATACTCATTCTTCTCTTGACTACACCCTTTTCTTCAAAAGAGTGTTCATAAAATTACCGATATATGTAAACATATTTTATTCAATCTTTTTGCAAGATTGGTAAAAAAGTTTATACTATACTTCTCTACAAATTTTTATAAATTTATTACAAATTTGTAATCCATGTTTACTATCAAATTTTTCTACCAAAAGTTGATCTATATAATAATTGAATTACGTCCAAGTTGATTTTTTGATAACATACAACTCTTCCCAAAATATCATTCAATGTTACCAAATTTAATCAATAGTTGATTTACATAGTTCTCCCACACGTTCATAGTTTTTCTTAAACTCTCTACATTATGGATCTATTTATTAACACTAGATTGATCCTCTAACATTCCAATTATTTTCCAAGACCATACAATATTTCTCATAGTTTGAGCTATAAAAACATTCACATCATTATCAAAATGATTAAACTATTGGTTTATCCAATTCTATCAAGGATGCAATACCCTTTCTCCATAGAGAGTGTTTACTTTATTAATGTCCTCATAAGCATTTAATTCTCTTTATTTAGAAATCATGAGAATATTACATATATCCTTTCCTAAAGACTAATTATTCTTAAAAAAGGTTTTACTAATCTCTATTTTCAAAAGGCTTATTAGTTCCAAAGGGTTAGCCTAAGTCGAACCATCCATTGGATAATATTAGGGTCTTAGATTTAATATCTAAATATTATTATTGGTTTTTAAATAATCGGCCAATATTATACTTAACCATCCCCTAACAACTAGGATCATGCACTTTGTAATAAAAGAGTGATCTCACTGAAACAATCAAAGGTACATTTTCAATTTTGGCCTAATGTTTTGCTTACTCCCTTATTCAAATATTAGGGATTTAATATTATCCATCCCATGAATATATTATCCTTGGATGACAAATATATGGTTAATCAATCATTAGTCAAACCATCTCCATGGACAAGCTAAGTATAGCTATGTCGAGTTAATTTAATATAATAAAATTATACACCAAGTTTAGCTACCATATTATTGAGTCAACGTGTGGCCCTTTATGCATGTGAAATTTTTTGTATTTGCACCTCCAACAAGATGAAGATTAGCCAAAAGAGTGTAAAATTAATAATTTCAATATTCATTAACAAAACCTTCATCGACACGTGGTGAAAGTAGAAGTGTCAACATAGTTAACAATTATCATATGGATGTCTTACCATGTGTCAAGAATCATGCGTGTCTCCAACCATCAAGTGGTGTGACATTTGACCACCACCACTTGGTGGTAGATTAGTCTTAGGGAAACAAACTCCCTTTAATGACTATATGATCCAGAGCATGTCCCATGTGGGATAATGCTCATGTAAGACTTTACAAGTCTTCTGCCTAAGTGAGATCAAGTTTTGTCCTGCACTTCAGCTACTTAGGGACCATCACACAGAGGCTTTAAGCCTCCCAAGGAAGCTTCTAAACCTAGGGTCAAATCTAATGCCTACTAATTTGTCTCTAATTCTTGGTTGGAAAAAATGTTAAAGTGTAGAAAGGTTTTACATAGATGACTGTAACAAGAAAATATTATCTGTGATAGCAATCCAATGACAGTTAGGTTTCATTGCTCAGGGTGAAAGAAATTAGTCAAGGCCTTATGTAGCAAGATAATATGAACATGAATTGATTGTGAGATGGTGCCCAAGCTAAGGTAAAGTGTATACTTCGTATAGGCAGGTTACCGACATCTCTGTTAAACCATATCTTTCACAAAACATAGGGCTTATGAATTTAAAGTTTTAACTTTGCTAGAGTGTAGGTCATCTTAGCCAAATGCATGGCAAGGAGAAGAAATCAAAGGCTATCTAAGAGGTTCTAGACATCGTTGAAGACCAAATAAACATTTACAAGTGCATCAAGGTAAAATTAAACCTTCTAGGGTTCAGATTCAAACACATGGATAGACTCTAATGCAGTGATCAACTACAAGTTTAAATGGAGGAATTACCAAGGCATGTTGATAATAATTTTCTGCAGAACATAACGCCCTATACAAGCAGGGGAAGAGTTTAATTTCAAGTTTTACAAGAAGAACCGATGCCATTGGAGGTCTATTGATATTGAAAGCCAATGTTTAAAACAAAATCACTCCATATACCATCATAGGGGTAGAACTATTTTTGACGACATTGCCTAAATAATAGAGATTCCTAAGACTTATAAAATTGGATTATAAAAGCCTAAGACAAGGCTTAACAAATTTTTTTCATTTTTTGTATTTCATAGAATTATAACGTGGATTCTAAATACCTCCAAATAAGTCTTTAATTTTAAGAATTAAAATGAAAAATTACCTATGGAATGACCAATTCAACATTCATGAATAAAGCAAAGGTAAGAAGCTAAACTAATATATATCCATAAGTAATAAGAGATGTGGAATACCTTATATTAACCTCCTACTAAGTTGATCCTTGCTGCCTCTTAATCTCATTATTTTATCCTCATTTTACCTTCACTCACATCCCCCAAGCTATTGTTAATCCTCCCCAAATCTTATCCTCTTATATCAAAGATTCTTCCCCTTTCCCAAGTATAATGTGAATATTATTTTAATAATAGAAGATACCTTTAATTATATAAGACATTTCAATCCATGTGGAGGAAAATCCAAAAAGTAGAAGAGGGTCCAAATAGAGATAAGGTAGGTGATCTTGTTTGTTTTGTGTCCCCTTTGTCTCATAACCTTACAAATTCAGCACTATTAGGGATTAGAAAGGGGAATCTTCCCTTAATTTCCACCAATAAGAATAGGTCATGAAAAAGAATGGATAACCTAAATAATAATATAATCTTTGTAGTATTTGATAACTTGAGTCCTTTTTAGTCCAATCAAAATTGGAAAATTTTTGTGAGTACCTAATTGTATTAAATAGGTTAATTAAACCTAATTAATTAAAGTGTATTAATCTTTGCAAAAGATAAATTATCCAATTAATATTTCACAAATGTCCTAATTAACTTCACAAAATCCCCCAATTAGGGTTTTGTGAATATGATTAGGGTCTACAACCCTCTAAACAGGTATTAATTGAATTTCAAAATCAATTAATACCTCTTTTAAAAAGGTCCAATGGGACGGGTCGTGACATACTCCCCCTAGGACTAAACACAATCATCTATGTTTTCATAGTTTCTAGCTTAGTTAATGAATAAAATTAATAAAACTAGTATTTATCCTTTACAAAAAATTTTGATTCATCATATTTTTCCCTATTTCTAGTGTCTCATTCTTGAAGGTAAGCAACATCTTCCATCCACGAGAGTACCTGGTCCTGCAAAAATACAAAACATAAGCAATACCATATCCTCAAAGCAATAAAACATCCATTTTGCATAAACAATAAGTATTGAAACATCATCAATATATAAATATCATCATAGAATCAAGGCCATTGAAACATATTTCAATGCATAGCAAACTCTAATAGTATATTGCAATAATAGAATCACAATTTTGTTTCATAGAGATGACATGAAATTATGTTTCTCTAATAGGTTAGACATAATAAATCTGATTAGATTCATATAAAATCTCACAAATGAGTATTGATCTATGACTTGTTAACCCTTATCATGAGTTAGCTTGATAGACATAGGTGTCATCAAAGACAAAAACATAATCTCAAAAATATCACTTTAGGATACTCACATATCATAAAATTCACTTTGGCAAACCTATTTTCCTTGATCAGTGCATCATCCTCGATTTCCCTTGGTTTACATCTTAGTCAGTCTATGGACTAATGCTAAAATAATGTTAGGTACATACTTGTAGTTATGTATTCACTATTTTAATACTTACTTTATCAATTTTTGGATAGGATTCCATACTCCTCTCAAGAATAAATTCTACAGTTTTCGCTAGGCATGAATTCCATATTCATCCTAGCAATTATACCCTTATTCCACATATGAATTTTCCTCAATTTCAACTCATTACAAGTGAAATTCATAAAACCGTGGAGAAGTACCACACCTTTTCCAAGAATGAACACTAATCCATCCTTCCAAAACTATAATGTTTACATTCAGTTTTCTCTAATTAATTGAGTTCATTTATAAATTTCATGATAAGTCTTAGACTAATTCATTTCTATCTCTACTTAATGATCATAAAGGCATACAAATAAAAGTCTATAATCCATATGTTTATTGGT
This sequence comes from Wollemia nobilis, assembly GCA_028583015.1. Classification (NCBI taxonomy): domain Eukaryota; kingdom Viridiplantae; phylum Streptophyta; class Pinopsida; order Araucariales; family Araucariaceae; genus Wollemia; species Wollemia nobilis. The sequence continues at coordinate 3,542,428 of JAQPPZ010016894.1, forward strand.
TATATTATCACATTCCACTGGATTACACAATATGTATCTTGAATTAATTCATAATGTAAATACTACATTATTCAATCATTCAATATACAAATTACCTACTCAATACTGAGTGAACAATTCAATAAATATCCCCTAGTCGAACCTTAATTTAACAATTTATTCTTGAATCCACGTCTGTAATATCTCTAGTTATTTATTTGTAGATTAAATATTAGCCTAAAAATATGGATAAAAAATAATTCTTTTAGAATCCTTCATAGCTTCCCATTAGTTTTCCTCTCCTTTTTATGGAGTATCTTTGCTTTTCTAGTTTTGTCCTTGTCTTCATTTCATAAACCCAATGTTCTTTCTTTTCCTAAAATTTTTGTCTATCTTTTCTCAAGTTGCAATATCGTCTAATGTCATACACTTCCTCATTCTTGTTTGTGACTATTAGTCCCACACACGTTATGTTGTGGTACAACTAATAGTTAAATGGTGTGTGACACATTATTGATCTCGACCACCACCTAGTGGTCAGGTGGTAATATACAATGTTTTGCAGACGATGGTGTTTGGTGGTATATAATTTATGATGGTTTTCCTACCATGTTGAAGGTTTTACTTGCCATCATCCCTTTGGAATATTTTGAGACATCACAACTAATACTTAGGATTTCGTATAGCTCTTTGCTTTGGCCAAAGGCTAGGATTATATTATAATGTAGATCAAAATAAAAATAAAAGAAAACATTATTTTATCATTCTGTTGACAAAGATACTTGTCTTCTAGCACTTTATCAATTTTCAAAACTATTGATTGGAATTCTCTCTAAATTAGGGTTTCTTTCAAGAACATTACCTTCCAATAAAGGTCATTGAGAAAATGGGGTAAGATAAATAACTTTATACTGGATTCTGATATCATGCACCACTATGAATCAATTATTAAAAACATAATTTATCTCTCAAGTAATCCAATTTTGGCTAAAATGTTTTAGATTGTATGCGATTCTTATTACTCATGTCACACTTTTATAGTTTTAATTTTTATCATTAGAATTCCGCCAATAATAATCTAGATCACACTTGCCCATCCATAAGGTGTCATATCACACTTATTATACCTTATCACTAATGATTCATATTACACAATGTTGGGTTTAGTTATTTATAGTTAGTCCTTTGTCGTACTTGACTAGTTGATCTTATCAACAATGGATGTTTTGACACTAGTTTCTCATATGTGGATATTAATACCACATGTATTGTGTAGTGGATCTATCATGTGTTTATATACTGTATAATAAATTGTTAGACTTGACCACCACCCAAGTGGTCAGGTGGAATACATTTTTGTAAAGTCAAGATACAAAAGGTAGTGATGGTGATATTTTAGATGATGGTATTTGGACGATGACCATGACTCCGATATGGTGGTTTTTCGTCTTGCATTCTTTCACCATTACTGAGATGTTAAACTAATTCCTCTGGCAAATGGCCCAATTTGTATTCAGAGACATCTTAGTCTCTCCAATCCAATAATTAATAATATAAAATATTATTTTATTGATCATCTGATCACAATCAATCCCAATTAGTTGGATTTACATAATATTTCCCAATTTCTAGGTTAATTCTACCTAAAATCTAGTTTAGACTTTATGGAATTATCCAAAATATTTCTTGTAGGGGGTTACTATCAATTCTTGTTGTCATTTTAACAAACCTTAAATTAAAGAGAGAGCTTAGTTGAGAAATTCAAATGCTAAGTGATATCCTCAAAAGAGTCTAAGGAACACTACTTAATACCCACATGCATGGAGGGTTCGCCTAGCTCTTCCACTTGGATACACCAATGGTTCTAATAGTGGGAGGAAATACTTACACATAAGTAATCTCCAAGTGTTTGCTTCTTCCTTACAAAGTGTGTATCGACATTTCTACTAGTCATCACTTCCACATACAAAGTCTTGTTTACTTTCCAGTTAAATTTTTAGTAGTTAGTTTTTCAATTTCTATGAATAAACTTATATGGTTATCTTCACACTTGTATCCCTACAAGATACTAAGCATTAATTCCCAAATATAATCTCAATCATACTCTTTCCATATCACAAGATATTATCACAATTGTATTTCCAAATGGGGTTTATTTTATTATTCCCCATATTTTATTTACCCAAGATAATATCAATGTTTTACCATTTCACGTAGTGTTCTTTTTCTAGGTGAGCCTATAGCCTTTCAACCTAGAATTTTTAATAACTACCATATTGTTAATAAAAAATTTATAGCTCAAATTGAACAATCAATAAATTTGAACCAACCTATGGTTCTTCTTGCTTGTATCTTTTGCTAGCCTAGAATTAACACTAGAATCCAATAGCTAGCTTGGGCTCCGATACCAATTGTAACAACCTCAATTGTTACTACTCATTTACTTAATTTTTTTATTGTTCATTAATTTATCTTCCAAAGAGTGAAGGACATAATCATGATCAATATGAAGTTATTTCAAATGGATTGTAAGTTACCAAGGCATCAGTCATCAAGAGGTAAAGACTTGGTCAGGGTCACTCTTGAGTAGAAGTGATAACCTTCTACAAAACCTTCACATTGCCACCACATTATGAGTATAAGCCTTGAATATTAGATATCCACCTCCATAGTGGATCATTGAATCTTAAGTACTTAGTTACTACCCTCACTTCCATGATGAGGTAACTAAGATACATATCACTTCAAGTGATAAACTTACATAGGCCTTGGAATAACCATCTTAAGTATAATTATCTTCCTCTCTCATTCATAAGAATTATTAGATCTTGTTATCTTTTAAACACACTTCTATTCCAAGGTATCCCTTCTATTATATACTTTAATTTATTAGTTACATTAACATAAAGTACTTATACATCAACATGTGAGCTTCCATTCCTCATATAAATCTGAGCTAAAAATAGAAATGTAAGAACATTGTTTTAGCTCCAACTCAAACATGGATTTCCATTCCTGGGCTTTAACCCCTTTAAGCTCCAACTTGGAACATACTAAAATGATTACCATTTTACATTCTATTACTATAGTATTTATATATTAAAGCATCCACAAGTGTTTGTACAATAATTACCTCATCATATTTCCATTCATATTTCCATCGTAATGAATTATCATGTATAATTATTAAAGCAAGCATATAATCCATTACATCATAAATTTTTGAGAGTACATATCAATTTTGCAGTAAAATAACTTCTCATTGGAAATTAATTAACATTTAATACTATCTCACACTAATACAATATCAACATTCATAATCTATCTAAATAACTTCATACTGAAAATTAAATGTAACATCCACGTAAAACATCATTTGAAAACCACAAGGTAAAGATACACAACATATATCCTAGGAACCCTCACGGGGAATAAACCCAACCTCCAAAATATGTTTCTCCTCTCATTTGTAAATATAAGTTGTCATAATTACAAGTATTGAAAGAAAACCTACTTATCCTTTATCTAATTCAAATATACAATTAAAGGAATTGAATCATTCCTTTTCAATACATTATGTGACTAAGGAAGTTGCAAATCTCCTCTTTCTAAATCATTGATTACATAAGAATCTCACAAATTCTTATGTCCACATATTTTTGAATCACTGGAATCATGTTAAGGAGAAAACTCATCATGACTTACTTATCGATGAGTCCAATGAGAGAGCTCCATAATTCTCTTGAGAATGAGTTTCATATTTATTATCCAAGATTGATACATAATCAATGCTTCTAAGTAAAGTTCACTAAGGAACCATAATAAACATATGAAGGGAAAATCTTATGATTTCCCTAAGAATGGATCTACTATTCATTCCTATCACACTACATTAAGAACCTTTATCCTATTGAGGCAACATTACTTATGTATCAGTAGCCCAACTATATGATTATATCGATTCTTCTCCTTAAACCATTCATCCTAGTTTTCATGGCATTAAGGATAATCAAACTCCTCTATAATGTAGATCTTCTAATTTATTCTTACAAAGTCAAGATCATACTGTTTTGCCAACCCTTATATACCTATAAATATTAACTAGAAAAGGGTCCTAACAAATCATTAATGGTATGATCGATCCATAGTGAGGAAACCCCATAATTTCCTCAAAGAATGATTTCCACACTCATTCTTCCCTTGACTACACCATTTTATTCAAAATAGTGTTCCTAAAATTACCGATATATTTAACCTATTTTACTCAATATTTTTGCAATATTTGTAAAAATGTTTATACTATACTTCTCTACAAATTTGTAATCCAGGTTTACTATCAACTTTTTCTACCAAAATTTGATCTATATAATAATTGAATTAACTCCAAGTTGATCTTTTGATAACATACAACTCTTACCAAAATATCATTCAGTGTTACCAAATTTAATCAATAGTTGATTTACATAGTTCTCCAAACTGTTCATATTTTTTCTCAAACTCTCCACATTATAGATCTAATTCTTAACACCGAATTTATCCTCTAACATTCCAATTATTTTCCAAGACCATAAAATATTTCTTAGAGTTTGAGCTATAAAAATATTCACATCATTATCAAAATGATTAACTATTGGTTTATCAATTTCCTTCAAGGATATAATATCCTTTCTCCATAGAGGGTGTTTCCTTCATTAATGTCCTCATAAATATTTAATTCTCTTTATTTAGAAATCCCAAGAATATTATATATATCCTTTCCTAAAGGTTTAATATATTCAAAAAAGGGTTTTACTAATCCCTATTTTCAAAAGTCCCATTAGTTCCAAAGGGTTAGCCTAAGTCGAACCATCCATTGGATAATATTAGGGTCTTAGATTTAATATCCAAACGTGCTTCTTAGTTTTTAACTAATTGGCCAATATTATAGTTAACCATCCCCTAACAACTAGGGTCATGTGGTGTGTAATAAGAGAGTGATCTCATTGAAACAAACAAAGGTGCATTTTCAAGTTTGGCCTAATGTTTGGCTTACTCCATAATTCAAATATTAGGGATTTAATCTTATCCATCTTATGACTATATTACCCTTGCATGAAAAATAGATGGTTAATCAATCATTAGTCAGACCATCCCCATGGGTAAGCTAAGTATAGCTATGTCGAGTTAACTTAATATAATAAAATTTTACACCAAGTTAAGCTACCATATTCTTGAGTCAACACGTGGTCCTTTATGCATGTGAAAAGCTTCGTATTTACACTTCCAATAGGATGAAGATTAGCCAAAAGAGTGTTAAATTAATAATTGCGCCATTCAAACCTTCATCAACACATGGTGAAAGCAAAAAGTGTCAACATAGTTAACAATTATCATATGATCAGTCTTACCACGTGTCAAGCATCACGCGTGTTTCCAAATGGTATTGGCCAACCATAAAGTGGTGTGATCTTCGACCCCACAAATTGGTGGTTGGTTTGTGTTAGGGAGACAAACTCCCTTTAAAGGCTATATGGGCCCGAGCATGTCCCATGTGGGATAATGCTCATGGAAGCCTTTACGAGGTTTTCGCCTGAGCGGGGCCGAGTGCTATCCAACACCTCGACCACTCAGGGACCATCACACATAGGCTTTAAGACTCATAAGGGAGCTTCTAAACGGAGGATACAAGCTTCTAAGTCCTATTCATGATAAACATAATTCCTGCTAGTTTATTTCTAACGCCTGGTTGGATAAAATGTTATAGTGTAGAAGGGTTTTGCACATACGACTATAATAGGTAGGGATTAACAGTGATAGCAATCCAATGACGGTTAGGTTTCATTGTGATAGCAAGAGAATTTGAGCATGACTTGACTGTGAGACGGTGCCCAAGCTAAGGTATAGTGTATACTTCATATAGACAGGTTACCGACATCTCTTTTAAATCATCTCTTTCACAAAACACAAGGATTATGAATTTAAAGTTTCAACTTTGATAGAGTGTAGGTCGCTTCAGCCAAATACATGGCGGGGAGAAGAATTCAAAGGCTATATAAGAGGTTCTAGATATTGTTGAAGACCAAATAAACCTTTACAAGCACATCAGGGCAAAATTAAACCTTCTAGGGGTTCAAATTTGAACACATGGGTAGAATCTAAGGCAATGATCAACTATAGGTTTAAATAGAGGAATTACCAAGGCATGTTGATAATAATTTGCTGCAGAACATAACACCCTATACAAGCAAGGGAAGAGTTGAATTTCAAGTTTTGCAAGCAAAATCGATGCCATCGGAGGTCTATTAATAATGAAAGGTAAATTTTAAAATCAAAATCACTTCATCTCCCATCATAGGTGTAGAACTATTTTTGACGACATTGCCTAAATAACACAGACTACCAAGCCTTATAAAATTGGATTATAAAAGCCTAAGACATGGCTTAACATTTTTTTTTGTATTTCATAGAATTATAACGTGGATTTCAAATACCTCCAAAGGAGTCTTTTAATTTCAAGAATAAAATGAAAAATTACCAATGGAATGACCAATTCAGCATTCATGAATAAAGCAAAGATAAGAAGCTAAACTAATATATGTATATATCCACAAGTAATAAGAGATATGGAATACCCGATATTAACCTCCTACTGGTTGATCCTTGCTGCCTCTTAATATCGTGCTTTTCTCCTCCTTCTACCTCCACTCTCATTTTTCCCAAGCTCTTGCTCATCCTCCCAAAGCTTATTCTCTTATATCAAATATTCTTCCCCTTTCCTATGTATAAGGTGACTATTATTTTAATAATAAAATATACTTTTAATTAAATAAGACATTTCAATCCATGTGGAGGGAAATCCGAAAAGTAGAAGAGGATCCACATAGAGATAAGGTAGGTGATCTTGTTTGTTTTGTGTTCGCTTTGTCTCATAACCTCAAAAATTCAGCACTATTAGGGATTAGAAAGGGAAATCTTCCCTTAATTTCCACCAATAAGAATATGTCATGAAAAAGGAATGGATAACCTAAATAATAATATAATCCTTGTATTATTTAATAACTCTAGATTCCTTTTTAGTCCAATCAAAATTGGACAAATATTGTGAGTACCTAATTGTATTAAATTAGGTTAATTACACCTAATTAATTAAATTGTATTAATATTTCAAATAGATAAATTCTCCAATTAATATTTCACAAAGGTTTTAAGTAACTTTACAAAATCCTCCAATTAGGGTTTTGTGAATATAATTAGGGTCTAAAACCCTCTAGACATAGGTATTAATTGATTTCCAAAAAAAATTGATAACTCTTTGAAAAAGGTTCGATGAGGTGGGTCGTGACATGAGTAATTATGTTATTAAAAGGTTAGGCTTAAACCTAAGAAGTGTGTTTGGTGTTACAGTTGACTATTAAGATTTGTGGTGTCTCATAGGGGCATAGACGTCAATAGAGACAAGATCAAAGGCATTTACATTATGCCTTCCCCTACAATTATAAAATTTATTAAATATTTCTTGGGAAAGCTTGAAGCCATTAACTGATTTATTCCTAAGTTAGCTTTTAAAGCTTACCCATTGAAGCACTTCCTTGAAAAAGATGTGAAATTCAAGTCGGATGAAAGTTGTAACAAGGCTTTTCTAGAATTAAAGAATTTTTTTTATGTTCCCCAACTCTTTGTCCATCCAACTTGAATTAGTTATTTATATTGTATACATCATCCACATAGGTTTCCTTGGGAGTTTTCGTTGCTTAACAATATGACAACAATAAGGAATATGTCATGTACTATATTAGTTGAACAATACTTCTAGCACAAAATCGATACATTTCCATGGATAAGGATTTCCTATCCATATACTTTACCTATGAGAAGCTAATGAATTATATGTTGTATTAGACTACATATATGGTCATTAAAACTAACCCTGTGAGTCATCTATTACAAAAGCCTTACATTCCTAGTGACACTTAATAAAGAAAATGAATCACTATGGTGCAAGAATTTGATCTCCATATTATTACACAAAAATATATTAAAGTTCAAGTGATTGCTTATCAATTGAAAACAACTCTTAAACCCATATAGTATCCACTAAAGAAGGCATTATGTGATGAGGACATAGTGGTTATTTCAAATGCCCCTCATAACATTTTCATATTTCTTTCCTCTATTGCCTCTAATATTATTCAGGAGCCTATTACTTACGAGCTTACTAAGTAGGAAAATCCTCTCTTAGATTCTTGTAAGGAAACCAATAGGAATTATGAAGCAAAGGCTAAATATAAAGTTGACACACATTCAACTTATCAAAAATCTAACAAAATCCTCCATCCTAACACCTAGATCCTTCACTTTGTTGAAGCAAGAAATGAGTTTAGGGTAGGAGATGCTATCTTTCTCAAGTATCCAAATGGTCTAGTTGTTTCTATGGCCTTCTAATCAGTTTTTTAGGCATTACTAATGTAGTAGAATATGAGGATTTCATATTAGGATGCCTAAATACCTAGCATATGAATATTAAATAAATCAAAGTGTTAGGTGACTCTAAAATTAGAGTTCATCAGATCACTAGTCAATATGTTATCAAAGCTCTCCATTTGATCCTATACCGCATAGTGGCTATTAATTAATCAATGATTTTGAGTCCTTCTCGATTAGGCATTCACCTAAGGGAAAAATTCTTAGGATTATTCCCTACCCACTTCAACTAGTAAATTCATACCACATAAAAATATTTTTAAAACTTATTGGTAAAATTTCATGATGATCCTATTATTTATGTAATTGATGGCTTGATGGATGTGCATACAGTCAAGGTCAATATTATTGTTTTACAAATCCCTCTTGATGATACTTGCTATGACAACATTTTATGCTTCTGTAAAAGGTACTAGATGTTGTGTACGATATACTCACCGGGGTTAAGGGTAAAAAGTTTTAAGGTTTTTTTAAGTTATATTTAGACCCATATGCGCTTTTACGGTTACTATATTTGAACCCTTGTTTTTTTACCCATGATATTGTAAAATCCATGCATGCGCCTTTGTTATATATATCGCACTTGCATTAGGGTTTGGAGAGAGATAGAAGAAGAATATTATTGTATTGGAGACAGTCAAGTTAATGCAATAATAAGATAATAATGTGTTGGTTTTTTCCTGGTTGAGGGTTTCCAAGATAAATATTGTGTAATGTGTGAATCTGCTATCTTCTTCTTTTGATTTTGTTATTACTGTTTTTCTATTTTAGTTTATCGGGGCTCTTTATTTCTCTTCAACTTGGTATGACAAAATTTTATGCTTATTTGATGGTCAATCCTATCCACATATGTATAATGCTAAGCAGTGAGCTCATATTCATAAGAGGGTTGTTAGATATATTGTTCTCGATAGGGTCTTATACTACCATAATCCTTATGGTGTTCTCTTACAATACCTTGTAGAATCTAAGGTACCCAAAGATATTTTTGATGTTCATAGTGATGATTGTGCAGGGCACTTTAGTGGCCATTCCTTAGCCTATAAACTATTATGAATGGGTTAATTTTGGTCAAAAATGGTACTTGATGCTAATAATTATATTAAATATTACGATAAGTATCAGTCTCACAAAGATGAAAATCATCTTCGTACTCATGTTCTTCATCCAATTGAGTCTCCACCTTTTTTCACTTACGGTCTTGAACTTGTAGGACCTATTTCTCCTATGTGCCCATATGGGCATACATTTATCATCATAGCCATAAAATATTTTACAAAATGGATGCAAGATTTGCTATTGAGAAATCAGATGGCTATCATTGTGTTCAAATTTATGTTTAATCATATTATTTGTTTCTTTGGTATCCTATCTACTATCATTTTAGATAAAAATATCTTTTTAAAAATAAATAAATTCAAGAGTTGGCATCTCAATTAGGGATTCAACACCAATTTTCTATGTCTTCTTATCCATAAAAGAATGGCTAAACTAAATCTAGTAATAATTTTTTGGTCAACTTAAAAAAAAACAATTAAAAAATCAAATATAACATATATTACAACATTAAAATAAACAATAGATACTGAACGACATTTGGTGTAATGGAAGTTGCCTGGTTATTATCATCCATGTGGTTGTGAGGTCGATTCCTCCTGTGTTTGCTCGAAAAGAGCGCTGATATTTGTAAACGATGTTCAATAAAAAAACAATAGATTAAATATTAGCCAAATTTATATTTTAATTTTAATGTGAGATATTAGTTAATACATATGTTAACCTATCCACCCATTATTCATTAACTAATATAATAAATATTATTAAAATTAGGTTATGTATCAACTTAATATATAAGTTAATTGAAAATAAGATTAATTGCCCCACAATTGTATGGACTTTGGACTAACATCTAAGTGTTTACCAATTGAATGCTTGAATTTAATTCCCTAGAGGATCACGGTTCCATTGACTTTGTTTTACCCATCAAACTAAAATTTTTAGTGACTAGGTTTTATAATGATCATGTCTAAATCAAGCAAAGATGTTACCTATTCCTCTATATCATTAAATGTTAGCCTTCATAGCTAAAAAAATACTACTCAACTCTAAACATTAATCTTAAATGCTTTTCACACTAACCTAACTAAAAAATTGAACATCAACCTCACCTTCTAAAACTTTAGAATATAATACATCCATGTAACCTCTCCCACATAGCCACACAATAACGATATCATAGTTTTTGAAACAATTTTATTATTAAATAACAATATAATAAATTTTAAAACTATCTCATTATTTAATTAATATTAAAGTGAAACCCACCCAACTAATAGCTATTGCTTCAAATTTGGGGCACCTGCTCCACTCTTTAATAAATGGACCCAAAATGTTATTAAGAATAAAAAATAATATTTTGGATAGTTTAAGAGGTGTTGTTTAGGTGTCCCTCTAATATTTTTTTTTGGGTTATATAATAGAGTTGGTCATAATCATATTATTTTTATTGATTTTTTTTAAGTCTGTTAGATTGGAATTTATATTATTTTTATTAATTGATTAGTGGTGTAGGGTTCAAATAACAGGAGGTGCTTTCACAAAACCTATTCTGCTTTATTATTGTTGATCCGGCATGAAGGAAATCACTAATTGCTTTAAATTTGTAATGTCATTGTGGGTTTATTAGATCAGACTACTACCTTTACAAACAAACTGCTCCAAAATTTAAACTTAATAAATACTGTTTATTTATTTAAGGTATAAAATGTGCATATACTATCAAATGGGTGGCCAAGACGTGGCAAAGTTAAAACCTCCTATGTAATGATACTACTGTCTTGGTGGCCAAGACGTAGCAAAATCGAAACCTCCTCTCTCTATATATAATGATACTACTGAATTGGTGGCCAACACGTCGCCTAAGATATATCCAATATACCCCACGATCTATTATATATTACCAATATATCTGGCATTTCATTCAAGTAGTAAGCATAATAGTTATATTAATATTTTTTTAATAAATACTACTTATATTATTAATATTATACTTATTTCACCATTAATTTATATATTTGATATAATATATAGGTATAATAGTGATAGATTTAATGTATTAGTAGATTTGAATATTTGTAGAGGTGTAATGTGTAAATGAATATAGATTAAATTTATGAGTTATAATAATTTAATTTATATATTTATATTTTATTTTTTTATATATATGATGATTATTAATTATATTATATTTTATTTATAAAGGTTTATTTCTTATTGAAAGTTTATGTAAAAATGTGGTAGGTTTTGAAAAGTATATTATAAGCCTTAAAATTTAATGTATGATCATAATCGCTTTTTAAAGAGGTGATCACAACAATGTTTCTTAGGACACATGCAAATGCATCCCTTAATCATGTTTATATCTTTATTTTAGGTTTTGGATAAAGTTAGTGCACAGATTGATAGAGTAAATATAACAAAATATGAAAAACTTGGTGTTAAAAAGGAAACCAAACCATTGGCTAATGTGGATTGATGTTGTCCTACCCAATGAGCAATAAATTTAATCCACCCTTATCCCATATTAGGAGGATGGGTATTTTAACTATTTACAAGTTAGTTGTCAATACTCTTTTTATAAATACATATTGGACCTCTACAAGAACCACAAATGACACTATAAAGAAAAAGAAAAAGAGTGATATATGATAGTTGAAGCCACAAGAAAAAAATTCTATGCTAAATAAATTGTTTGTTAGTTTAAATTTAATATCTATTCAAAATACAAATATTTTGAATAAATAGAAAAATAATAGAAAAATATTTTTTTTTTGTTCATTTAAATCTACTATCTATGTAAATAGAAGAAAATTGCAAAAACAATTTTTTTGTTATTTTATTAAATGACATTTATATTAACTAGTTATATTCCTCAATTTTCGAGGAGAATAGGGTTCAAATCGTGTCAAGCAATACATGTATAATTGCAAAATTGTTATAATGTGTGGCATGTTTCAATCCCTTATAACCAATTAAAAAAATGTTAGTTTAAATCTACTATCTATGCAAAATATATATTTTTTAAAGAAAATAGCAATAAAATACAAAACACAATCAAATAATGCAAAAGTAGAAGAAAACAAACCATGCTCCTAAAAATTTTGGCTAGCTAAAAATAGTTATTGCGTATTCAATGAATTTTACCTACAAAAATATCTAAAGAATTGAAAACACTAGTTGAGTATAGAATATGCAAAGAATGGGATGCACAAATGTGGTTGGAGAGCTAAAATACCTAGAAGCACTACCCCTATGATATTCCTACAAAACACAATAAAATATGACATAAAACCATTTTGAAATTAAATATTTAAAAATATAAATAAGGGATAAATTTTCATTCTCACTTTTCATTTACATGTTCACAGCTAGCACTCTCACAAACACTCTACATAAGATTAGATTTATGCACAAAGATAGCCAATGGTGATTAATGGATGAGGTAGTGTAAGTGAGGTAGACCCCCTATCAATTTTTTGTATTTTGAACAAAAAGGAATCAAATTTTTAAAATAAGATTAAAAAACAAACATGTAGTTAGGGTAGCTAAAAAATAATTAGGATAGCACATAAAGCATTATTAGGACTGCCATGTCATTTTAATGGTAGGGTCTATGCAAGACAGTCCAAATGGCCTAAACATTCTCCTAAATGGCTCAAAAAACTTAGGCCAATCAAGATTGTCACTTCGAAAAAAATAGTAATTATTGTAAAGTTGGTTATTATGGGAAAATATAGAGAATGAGGTGATCCTAGTGAAAATTAATGATCATGGATGAAAGTGCCAACCATGGTAACACATCAAAAAAGGTGACCATATTTATAGCAAAATAGGGACAATCTTGGTATTGCTTAGAAACCAACAATCATGGTCAATATAAATGCAACACAATTTTTATGAGACTAAGCTTCTTAGAGGAATGATCCAAAAAAGAACAATGGACATGGGAGGCGTCAAGTCCAAAAATGTAACTATGACCGACATGTCATCAAGGCTAGTACTAGTAAAGCAAGTAAGACAAACAATAATAATAAGGTATTAAAAAACCACCAATGGAGATAGAGGGAGCTACTGTGAATGCAAGGACAACTCTAGTATCATATAACACTACAGGAACTATGACTCCTTATAGAGATTATATTTGGGATCTTATTGAATATCCCATATATTAGGCCTCAGAAATAACTATGTTATGAGTTGTGTTATTTTGGAGTATGATGACCAACACTTTCTTATAACATCCTACTTTAAATAAGCATGTTAATATTATAGTGACCTTGGAGAATGTCTATTTTAGCTTTGACCTCTCCATAATAGTACAAACACCATGAAATACCGTGACCTAGGAGACATGACTAATGCTTATCAAGTTCGTGATCAAAGAGAGTAGACTAGACATAAAATAGACCATTTTATTGGAGTGGGTCTACACTAATACTAGGGTACCATTCATGAGATAAGTTGGGATCCTCCTCCCATTTGACTTTGTATATGGTCACAAAAGGACAAACAAGATCCCAAGTACACTAGTATACCCTTTATACCTAGACCTAGAGGAGGGTTCTAAAGGACAAAAAAAGGATTTACATGGGGGAAGGTACTACTAATAGTGTCATATCAAGATTTATATTGCATCTAGGACCAAATGACATGAGGTATTGGATTGCTTTATCTATTTTAGGTTTGAACATGTGAGCACTTTACCATGTATCATCCACTCAGTCTTCCTCTAGAGACATAATGCAAAGATATTTAGGCTAGGAGAAGGGTAAATGTAAAGGGGTGGGATATCCATATGTACCATCAAATACATATTTTGTGTCATCAAATTATATGGATATCCTACAACCATTTGTAGAAAATAGGGTTCTAAGGCCTGTAACCATAACCATAACCATAACCACAAGGTGGCAGAGACACATAGGATGGATCAAGAGGCTAGGGTGTTCAATGAGGTACCTCAAGAGATAGTATTTCATTTATCCTAAACACTATAGAGACCAAGACAAAATAGGGAGGATGATAGAGTGAGTAGGTTTTCCCCTACTCATATTCACATTAATAGGTGACACCATCAATATACATGGGGAGGAAGAGATGCTTATGCCATAGAGATAGACAAGGCCTAGGGAGGTAATCCCTATAACACTGCTACATCAGACCTTGGTTAGTGAGACCTTGACTGATATAGGCTTGTCACTAGTATCACCCATATTAGTGAGAGGAAATCCATCTAGGACAATATAACCATGGAGTAACAATAATCATTCCTTAAGATAGGAGGGGATTATAGAGGAGGCAACAACAAGGGAGATTACCAATCCTAGGGAGAAGGCAATATTGAAGGAAGATGAAAATAACTCTAAGGATGAATGCTCATGGAAGAAATCTACATGTGCAAGGGCAGAGTAGACATCATCAACCTAGAGAGATCATATAAAGAGGACGACTAGACTAGACTAGACAATCTGGTGACTAAGGTACACCCTACTAACTTATTTTGGATTTAGCCCAATCTACATTTTTATGATTTTAACGTTATATTAGCATTATGATGCATGATGTTAGCATCTAATATTTATGTGGTTATAAAAATAATCCAATGATTAAGGAAATGATCATTTAGTTCATCCTCAAAAAGCAAATGCATTTTAGTTTTAGACCTTATTGTTCTATTTGTATGTTGAATTAGAACTAGTTAAGGTTCAACTTAGTTGAATTAGAACTAGGTTAGGGTTCAAAAGCATTTTAGTTTTAGACCTTGTTGTTCTGTAACACTTTGGTATCGGCCCAGGTCTTCGGAACTCTGTTAGCATACTATCACTGTTTTTTGTTTATATTACATCATTTAGGCATATTATTGTTGCACTGTTACAACTCCGTAACAGTTCAGTTCAGCTGGTGACTATTCCCGGCAATTGTAACCTTATTTAATCTACAGCTGAATAATACAATGATGTTTCGCATTTCTACATGGCATCAGAGCCAGATTGTAGGGAGCTGTGAGAGGAGGCTGGAGATGGAAGCTGGTTGCAGGGAGTGCTATTTTTTTTCTGAAGGATGCTGGGAGGAGGTTGCTGATTTTTTCTTCTGCGACGTGTTTTTTTTAATCACGCAATCGCGTGATTTTTTTTAATTCACGCAATCGCGTGATTAATTTTTTTAATTAAAAAAAAAAAAAAGGCGCAGGACTCAGCCTGCTGCGTCCCTGCTTTGGACGTAGAGAAGGGACTGACGCAGCGCTGCCAACGCAGTGCGAGTCCCCCCCCCGCGCAGCGCAAACGCTGCGCGCTACAAGCGGACGAAGGTCCGCCGCAGCCCCCGCCCCCCCCCTGCACGCTGCAAGTGGACGGAGGTCCGCCGTAGCCCCCCCGTGCAACGCAAACGCTACAAGCGGACGGACGTCCACGCAACCCCCCCTTGTTGGAGGTTGTGCGACACATAGACTGCGCGCGCGCTCCCCAACCCCCCCTGGTCGCTGGAACGCGACGCACAGACTGCACGCGCGCTTGCCCAGCCCCCCCAGAACGCGACGAAGCAGGTCGTGCGAGTGGGAACGCGATGACGCAGGTCGCGCGAGTTTAAAAAAAAAAAATAGAGACGTGCGGGGACAGAGGGCAGAGGCAGACTGTGGCTGCTGCGGAGGTGGCAGAGGCAGCCATAGAGGGACCAGGCAGAGGAGGAGGAGGATCCGGGTGTTGAAAAGGGAGGAGCTCCACTGTTCCAAACGGATTAGCCTGCTAGCTCACTTGGCAGTGAGCTGTGCGGTAAGGCTCAGGGAGCCTGTAGGTCGGGGGTTCAAATCCTGCCGACTTCCCCCCAAAGGTATAAATTTTTTTCAAAGGTTTTATTTAATTATTATTTTTTTAATTAAAATTTTTAATTTTAATTTATTTTTTATAGTTTTTTAAACTTTATAAATTAAAATTTAATTTTTAATTTATTTTTTCATAAGTTTTAAAACTATATAAATTAAAATTATTTATTTTAATTTTAAATATATAATAATTATTAAAATGCTTTGTTAAAGAGATTTGTTTTAAGGGGGGATATTTTTTCAAAAAATCAAAGGGGGATTGTGAGTAATTTTCTGAAAAGGCAATTTGGCGAATTGTAAAAGGTGCATTTTCGGCTGCGTCGGACACCTTGTGGGTTATTCTTGTGGGCAATTTTTTTATGTTGTATGTTGCATATTTCATTTTTGCACTATAACATTAAAAATTAAAATCAAAACACTCCCTAAGTCCCCAGAATAATTAAAACCCATCCGTGCAATTTATTGCACTGCAGCGTTCGGTATTTGTGATACTTCTGGCTAGCACTTATAGGTAAAGCTGTCGTGATTTGGCTACTGTATCCGCCGCCTAATATAGTTGCTACAACGACGTTTGAGCTTGTTCTCTATAAATTGTCGGGGAGAGATAAGTTAGCCATTTTTGCATTTTTTTACTCCATCCACTACCCTTTATCGCACTTGTTTTTAGGCATAAATGTTGACGAAGTATTCTTCATAGTGTTTAGGGGAAGTTACGCCCCATGCATGAGAAGAATCTTCTATGGTAGGTGCCATCAACAAGGCGATTCCCTTTCAGTACCGCTTATGTTCCATGTATCGTATGATCTCTAAAACTCACCTATAGTCTCCCTCACGTAAGGGCGGGTGATTTTTGTTGATATTTCTAAATACCTATAGTTTCCCTCACGTAAGGGCGGGTATTTTGTATGGTATAACGACCTAGCAAAAGGTATATCGAAAGGGGGACCAATTGGTGATATAAGGAACCTTCACTATGGCCACTGTTGCAAAGTTGATGACTGATCCTCATCAGTTATTGAAAGGTCCAAATTATACACCATGGAAACATAAGATGAAGGCAATTCTCCAAATGGAAGATTTGTGGGAGATTGTTATTGGAGTAACAACTAGGCCTTCACCAACAGCAGGATCCATAGGTCCTTTCGTAGATCAGATAGCTTTTGACAAGAAAGACAGTCGAGCAAAGGTACTCATTTTTTTTGCTGTTTCAGATGAAGTGCAACCTCATATAGCTGACAAAGCAAGTGGTAAAGAGGCATGGTATGCCCTTCAAACCATCTATGAGGGAAAGAATGATTCCACCATTCTTCATCTTCAACAACAACTTCATAACCTGAGTTTGAGACAGGGTGAAACAGTTGAACTCTTTCTATGTAGAGTGTCTGAATTGAAAGAGAAATTGAGTTCTTTGGGAGATACTGTGGACGAAAAGCTTCTCATTTCACTTGTGATGAGAGCTTTACCTTCTTCATTTGATATGTTGATAACCTCAATCTAGGTGTCTCAACGAAAAATTACCTACATCGAGTTGGTCAATCTGCTTCAACAACAGGAGGCACGCCAACTTCACAAGGATGATTCTTCCAATACAGCCCTATACACCAACAGGCAGGGTTCTAGGAAGAAAGGTAATGGGCAAAAAAGAGGCAACTTTCAGAAAGGAGAAAATTCTCAACAAGATACGAAAGGAAAGGGCAAACAACCTCAACAGAAGAAGAGGTGGTGCAAGATCTGTGAGAAAGACAACCATGACACCAACAGGTGTTGGCATAAGAACAAGCGAAAGGCCAAAACAAACCACAAAATAAAAACAAGCAACCCCAGGTGAATGTTGTTGTTGAAGAATCTGACTCAGATTCTGAATGGGCACACAAGGTGCTCATGACTACCACATATTCCACACAGAGGGATCCTATTTGGTATGTCGATTCTAGAGCTAGCAAACATATGACTGGCGACGGATCGTGGTTTGAATCATTTGTGGCCAAAGAGGGAAAACCTGTCACCATTGCTGATGATAAAACCTATAGGGTTCAGGGAGAGGGTATAGTTTCAGTCACTCTTCCTGATGGCAAGTGTCAGATTGATAAAGTCCTCTATGTTTCGGGATTGGATAACAATTTTCTGTCAGTCACACAAATCCTGGACAGAAATATGGTTGTCAACTTTCGTGTTGAGAATGGAAAGAAGTGTTGTACCATTACCAAGAAGGGTAAGCAGATTGCAACAGCTTCATATAAGCATGACTTATTTGCACTAGATGCTATCTCTACTCCACATGTTGCCATGACTGTCTCTACTAAGGAGGCAACTTCCCTATGGCACAAGAGATATGGGAATCTTAGTTCGGCTACTTACTTGAGCTCGGTAAGTATGAGATGGTAAAGGGTCTTCCTTCCCTTTCTGCCACATTGCCAGTGTGCTTTGACTGCTTGGCAGGAAAGCAACATAGAGTACCATTTGAGAAGAGCTCAACAAGAGCACGAAAACCTTTGGAGTTAATTCACACCGATCTGTGTGGTCCTTTCACACCCAATAGTTGTGGAGGGAAGAGGTACTTTCAGTTATTCATAGATGACTACTCACGAAAGATGTGGGTTTTCTTTCTCCAACTAAAATCTGAAGCTTTCGCATTCTTCCAGCAGTTCAAGAAATTTGTTGAGGAGTCAGGAGCTTCTATTAAAACCCTTCACTCAGATCGAGGGGGAGAGTTTACCTCTAATGATTTTTTTGCATTCTTAGATAAGCATGGAATCAAGAGACAGTTAACAACTGCCTATACTCCTCAAAAAAATGGAGTTGCTAAGAGAAGGAACCGTTCTATCATGGAAATGGTTCGTTGTATGCTCACAGGAGCTACTCTTGGGCAACAATATTGGGCAGAAGCTATCACCACTGCAGTATATATGTTGAATAGGGCACCCACAAAGGCCCTAAAAGGAATGACTCCATAGGAAGCATGGAGTGGTCGAAAACCCTCCATATCTCATCTACGTATTTTTGGATGTCACGCTTTCATGCACATATCGAAAGAGAAAAGGAAGAAGCTAGATGAGAAAACACTGAGATGTATTTTTCTTGGGTATGATGAGCACTCTAAAGGATATCGTTTGATAGATCCTTTGACCAAAAAAATTCATGTCAGCAGAGATGTTGTCTTTGATGAAGCTTTCAAATCACAGAGCACATCTAAAGTACACCTAGATATTGTGGAATTTAAGGAAGAGAAGATTCCTTCGTCAACACAGACAGGAGGTCCTTCTACATCTTCTTCAACACCACCAAAGAAGAATCCAAAATGGTGTACAAATACAATCAAAGATGCAAACTTATCCACTCCTCCCAATTTGAACTTGGATAGACCTCGTACACACAATATGGCTCAAAAGGACAAAGAAGCCAAAGAAACTGGTGAGGTTGATGATCTTTGTCAATATTTTGAGGAACTTTCTGTAACTCTAAGTACATAAATAGAGGATATGGATATTGATGATGACAGGGCGTTCATGTCTACCATATATGATCTTGAACCTGCATCAGTGCAAGATGCTCTTAGTGAGCCTTAGTGGAAGGCTGCTATGGATACGAGTATGAGTCTTTGATAAAAAATAAAACTTGGAAGCTTTTTGATCTGCCGCATGGAAAGAAACCCATTGGCTGCAAATGGGTATATAAAGTCAAGTACAAGGCAGATGGAACAATTGATAAGCATAAGGCCCGTCTTGTTGCAAAGGGCTATGCTCAAAAGGAAGGCATTGACTACGAGGAAAATTTTGCACCTACTGCTCGGATGACCACAATTTGGGTTATGTGTGCTATGGCAGCACAATATGGGTGGAAAGTTCACCAGATGGATGTCAAAAGTGCCTTTCTAAATGGTGATCTCCAAGAAGAAGTCTACATGACTCGACCAGAAGGATTTGAAGTGGAAGGCTAAGAGCAGAAGGTTTGCAAATTGGTCAAATCCTTGTATGGTCTGAAACAAGCTCCTTGAGCTTGGTATATAAAAATGGACAATCACCTTATGCAACATGGATTTAAGAGATGTCCGTCAGATGCAAACCTCTATTTCAAGAAACAGGGTTATGAGATAGTGTTGCTTGTACTCTATGTGGATGATCTGCTCATTACAGGGAGTTCGAAAACTATGATCTCTATTGTCAAAAGAAACTTGTGCAAATATTTTGAGATGACAGATCTCGGACTTCTCCATTACTGTCTTGGTCTAGAATTCAGCCAGAAGGAGCACTCCATCAAAGTGTCTCAAAACAATATGCCAAGACATTGCTGGAAAAATATCGCATGACTGATTGCAAGCCAATGGCAACTCCGATGGAGAATGGACTTCGATTATTGCGATATGATGATTCACCTCAGGTAGATGGTACTCTTTATCGACGGTTGATTGGGAGTCTCATATATCCGACCAATACTAGGCCGGATCTCGTATTTGCTGTCAACTATCTTTCGAGGTTCATGCAGGAGCCTAAGACCACTCATTGGAAATCAGCAAAACGTGTTCTTCACTATGTCCGTGGTACTATGGAATATGGCCTAGAATACAAGAGGAACAACAAATTCTTCTTGCAAGGATACACGGACTCCGACTATGCCGGATCATTTGATGATCGCAAGTCAACTTCGGATATATTTTTCATCTGGGATCCGGTCCTGTCTCTTGGCACAGCAATAAGCAACAGGTGGTTGCTATTTCATCAACAAAGGCAGAGTATCGCGCCGCATGTGAAGCTGTGTGCGAAGTGATATGGTTGCGTCGCATTCTGACAAGTATGGGCCATCCATCAAAATCTCCAATACACTTGTTTTGCGACAATCAGGGTGTTCTGAACCTCGTCAAGAATCCAGTCCATCCTGAAAGAACAAAGCACATTGACACACAATGTCATTTCATTCGAGATGAAGTTCCAAAGCACCGAATTCAGCTTCAGACACATTCCCACCGATGCTCAAGTTGCGGACATTTTCACTAAGGCACTTGGACGTGTCAAATTTGAATTGTTTCGCAGCTCACTTTGTATTGCAAAATGATGTAAGGGGATGTTAGTATAGCTATTAGTTATTACATTACCCAAATAATGTAATAAAGGGGGATGTTATCGTACTATCACTGTTTTTTGTTTATATTACATCATTTAGGCATATTATTGTTGCACTGTTACAACTCCGTAACAGTTCAGTTCAGCCGGTGACTATTCCCGGCAATTGTAACCTTATTTAATCTGCAGCTGAATAATACAATGATGTTCTGCATTTCTACAAACTCGTAATGTAATTTAGCGAGGGCTTCTTCATTCACATGGTACATATAATCCAGAGCTTCTTCTTCTGTGCATCCAGGATGATCATTCATGTAGCATTGAACGCACGAAGCCAATTCACCTCGATCTCTCTCCATCTTCATAAAAAGTGGAAACAACAGCATATTAGAGAGATTTATGAGAGGCCAAGTGTGCAACTACTGCAAGGTAAAAACCACAGAAAGTACTTAATACTGACCTTTTAAGATGTGATATCATTTATTGAACGCCCTGTCAAAGCTAAAAGACATTGAAAATGTGATATCATATCTTCAGGAAGGAGGTCTGCAAAACACTGCAGTGAGGGTCGTTGCTACAAAGCCAACGGAGATTCTGGCATTACTCAAATATTCCTCTTTCGCCCATTCCTTTTATTTGGTGAAAGAAGCAAACAAGTTCGAATACTGAAGCCCACAGCAGAGCAGATCGAACAAGTAATTAATCTTCGATTATTGGACTAAAATTCCATAATTAAGGCGGAGTCCTCGTACCATATTCAAGACACGAAATAACGTCACATTAACATTTTCCTACACATAAAACTTTACACCAAAAGACTCAGAAGGCTCACTCCTAACGAAGTTACCTTGTAATTTCTGAAATTTCTGATCTGTGTAAAGCTTGCAGACTGTTGAAGTCGAGTTTGGCCAACTCTAAATACTTGTCGTTGCCCACATATGGCATACTGAAGGAAATATATTGAATTTATTTGGATTAGCGCTACGACTACTCTACAAATAATATTCTTTGAAATTGAGTGTGATCTGATTGTATTTATATAAAACCACATATTCAAAAATTTTATCATACTGATATAGTGTCTTCCCCAGCCACATATCGTCGGATCTAAACAGTTCCACGTTATTTCTCGTCATCAATCTGGGAAGATTTTTATTCCAGGGATGATCCAGGGCGTATTCAATCTGGATGAAGACGAAGACGAAGAAACTTACACGTTATATACTATGTGCATTAGCTTAATAACAAATTACTAGAGACATCAAGGTCTGCACCTCTCCTCGCAGGTTTTCTCTGATAGCCTGCGCCTGAGACAAGTCTTTTTTCAAATGAACCTTCACCAGAGCATTTATCTTTTTATGACGGAAAGTTGTTTTTTGCTTTTTAACTACGTAATGTGTTAACGTGATGATACAAGCGTAATGATATATTTCATGATTGAAATTTCATTCCATATTATTACCTATAGATACAAGGTTATCAAGGCATGTTGTCGTAATTGTAACCCAAAAAAATACCTTTACCTTTTCTAAAATTTTCATATTATCACTCAAGAACCAATTATATAGCGTCCTATGTCCTATTTAATATTAGTTATACCATATTCAACATCATGCTATATTGACTTATACAAATGTATTGTTAAAATATGCATATACATTTTATCAAGTATTTATGCCTTTTTAAATCCATGTACATTGCTTTATTAATAAACACAATTTACTCTAAATCAAAATGCTTCATTAATAGACACAATTTACTATAAATCAAAATGCATCATGTTATGTTATAATAAATGTATAATTCATGCTGTGGGCTCAAAAGCTCTAGCCTGAGATGAGGTCTTTTAATTGGCTTTTATTGCATCGTAGGGTGCTTATTGGTGAGCAACTTATGAAGCGTGGTTTTCATAGCCCTTTTAGATGTGAAATGTGTGAAGAGAATGTAGAAACTCTCAACCATATTTTTATTGAGTGTACTTTAGCCTTGATCTATAGAGGAGAATGGCCACTTTACTTGGCTTATAGCGGTCCAATTTTTTTACTTTTGAACAACTTTGGAGGGATTGGCCTAATCAAGAGGGTGTTGATAATTTTATTAGGCAGTTAATTTGGATGGGTTCTACCATTCTTCTTTGGAATATTTGGAATGAAAGGAATAGCCAAATTTTTAATCGAGATAGGAAGGATATTCACTATATTTGGCAAAAGACCATAGCCAACTTAGTTGAATCAGTCCATCAACTCCTTAATCACCCCCAAAACTCCCACCAAAGATGGGATCAAGTGATGCAAAGATTGAAGATTAAATATTATAAGGGCAACCAACTTAAAGGGAATGTGAGTATTAGTAAGATGGATATGACAAGAAATTGGCAACCTCCTCCTAAGGATTTTGGAAAAGTCAATATCGATGGAGCCTCTAGAGGGAACCCTAGAAAAGCTAGTGTGGGAGGAATTGGTAGATTTTCAGATGGCTCCCTAGTTTTTACTTTTGTTGAGAATTTGGGTATTCTTTCCAATAACCTTGCCGAGGGGCATGTATCCTCAGAGGCCTTCAGGAGGCTACTAAGGTTGGGTGGGAAAAGGTTTCAGTTGATTCTGACTCTCAAATTATGATTAATCTTTTGAAGACTCCTTCTAAGAATCATAAGGTTGATTGGAGAATAAAAAGAATTATTGAGAAGATTCAATTAATTTAGATGGGATTTTTGAAATTTGATTACAATCATGTGGTCCAATATCAAAACAAGAGTGCTGATGCTTTAGCTAATTGGGCTTTTGATAAAGGTGATCTTACTTGTTATGGCCACCCTCCTAGATGGTGGGCTTCACAAATTAGAGAAGCTCTTCTTTCTATCATTTCTTTGGATGGCTCTAGTTTTGAAGGTACCTAGTTTCTTCTTGCTTTTTTTTTTGCTTCTCTTTGGTTCATTCAGGTTATTTTAGTTCCCTAGCTCAAACTATTCTTTCTTTTGTTTCCTCTGTTGATTCTTGCCTTAAAAGTCTTCTGGTCTAGATAGGTCATTGTTATGTTCATTTTTATTTTTTATTTTTTAAGGTGTGTGTTCTTTTGTTTTGTTTTGTTTTGTTTTTGTGTTCTTTGTGTTATTTTTGTTGTTCTTGTGTTTTTGTTATTTTGTGTTTTTTTATGTTTTTTGTTATTGTTCTTGTCATCCGTGTTCTTGTGTTTCTCTTTGTTTATGTTAATTCATGTTTTTATGTGTGAGTGTTTTCTATTTTTTGTTTTTGTTTATTGTTTTTTATTTTTATTTTTATTTTTATTTTTTAATATTTAAGGTTTTGGTTGTGTTTATTTTTCATGTTTTTTTTTGGGTTATGTCTTTGTAGTGTTCTGTTGTTTTTTTCATGTTTGTGTTTTGTTATGTGGTTCTTGTGTTTTTCTATGTGGTTCGTGTTGTGGTTTATTTTATCTTTTTGTGTGTGTGTTTGGTTGTGCTTTTGTTTTTGACACACTCAAGGAGCATGTTTTTTATTTTATTTTATTATTTTTGTTGTTATTTATTTACTTATTTTTAAATTGGTTTTGTGTGTTTGTTTGCTCCTTAAGTATGTCAAAGGTGGTAGGCCAGGTCTGAGTCCTAGGAGTTTTTGATGGAATGGATACCCCTGCCTCCTTGGGTCTTACCCAAAAGTGGCATCTTGGGATGTTTTCCACAAATAAAAAATGTATAATTTATTCACACATGTGTCAACATATGCACATGTATGCACACACATACAATATCATGATCATCCCTACTGGACCTTGTGATATGACAAACAATATATTAATTGATGGTGCTTTAATATTTGATTTTGTGCAATTAAGAATCTATGTGATGTTAGTTGATATATAAGAGCATAATACTACTAACAAATTACCAAATGTATAAGATCAGGTACGCTCATAGGTGGAATAAGTTGAGTCATCCACCAAAGGTAGAGGTACTACTGAGGTAACTTAGAGGTAACGTGGATGGATACATTCATATAGATATGCATTCAATTAGGGATAATCATCAATACTTAGCCACATTGAGCCCTCGACTGATAGCCTAGTAGCTATCATAAGTTCTAGAGGTTGAGACAAGTGACTAGATTGATGGAAAGATTCTCCTCTTTTTTTGTTGCACATGTTTGATTATATTTTACTTCAACACTATTTGCCTCAATGATTTGGGAAGTATAGATGGATTGGTTGTCTTCATAACTCCTTGTGTGTTCAGGCAAATAGAGTGATTAAATAAATACTTTATTTTAAATGATAGTAGGTTTCATTTAAAATTTATAAATACTTTATTTTAAATGATAGTAGGTTTCATTTAAAACTTATAAATGTTTTATTTTAAATGATAGTGGGTTTCATTTAAAATTCATAAATGTTTCATTTTAAATGATAAAAATATTTCATTTAAAAGTTAGTAAATATTTTATTTTAAATAATAAAGGAGAATTTCATTCCAAGATAATATTTGAATTATATTAATGAAATTCAATTATAAATGGATTTACCATTAAAAAAAAGATTATAAATATGAACTCCTATATCAAAACCCTCCAAGTAATTAATTCATCTTAAAAAAATAAGATTTGGATGATCTACCATAAGTTTGGAGGCTGAAGAATACACGTTCAAGCACCTACCATATTTAACAAAAATGAAACTCTATTTATAACTAGCCTAAGAAGAGGATGGGGCGGATGGCCTACCACTAATGAGAGTGGATGGGAAGTGATGGCGGATATTGAGCACGATATTCAAGGTAGATAAGGCAGACATCATGGTGTTGAGAGGGATATGGAGGTAAAAATGAAGGATATAATTTTATGTTGGGAAGAAGAAGGAAGGGGATCGAGAAAAAAAGGAGAACAAGAAACTGTAGATAACACTCTAGAGAGCTATAAAAATTACCAAGGTATCAGGTTGGGTTCATGTTCTCCTATGTCTTGTCCCTTAGGATATATTGCTCTTTTGTTTTTGATAAGTTTTGGTATGTTGTTGGGTACGTAGAGCTTAGTCTCTCACGTCGATGTCTCATTTGCTTAGAGACTAGCTGGGTAATGCCTAGGAACACCGTGAGTTGTTAGAATCCATCATTTGGATCAGCTATGTTGGAAAGGGTTGTATCCCTTCCGTAGTAACTTATCTCTAATAGTGGTTCAATGTACGTTGGTTATAAATTTTCCTAAACACCTTTTGTTGGGATAATGTTAGTTTAGAACCAGATATTTAGGTGTTTTGTATGATGGTTTATGAACCTTGTAGAGGTAGTGATAGGTTCTCTTTAGTCCTTGTAACCTTGTTGTTCTCTATTTCCATTTAGTGAGTTCATTGGATAACGTTGGACAGTGTTTCACTCCTATTTTTGTGAGTGCATTTCATCATATTTCATCCAGTAGATATCCAAACATCCCATAGGGATGGGGGCTTGTGTATTTAGCAAATCCTATATCCTGTGTGTTAGATGCACTTGCACCAAGGCTTGCTCGATGGTGATGCAACATGTTAGTGGTGGTTGTTCTATGTTAGCGTTCCATAGTCCTTTGGTGATCATGCTCCACGAATCTGCATGGAAACCTCTTTTGATAGTTGAGATCACCACATTTTGAGTGGTGGCTTGGCCTCTATCATTTTTGGTGGATTTTTACCTTCCATAGAACCCTTTGAAGACCCTTGGACCTTCACTTATATCATTTAGAACTTTCATTATGCATAGAAATTTGAGTGTCTAGTTATATGTTGGTTGGTGTTTTATAGTATTTTCATTAAATAAAATAGTGGATTTTATATTAATGAAAATAAAGGTTTTATATTGGTTTCATTAAATAAAATAATGGATTTTATGTTAATGAAAAGAAAGGTTTTATATTGGTTTCATTAAATAAAATAGTGGATTTTATGTTAATGAAAATAAAGGTTTTGTATTGGTTTCATTAAATAAAATAGTGGATTTTATGTTAATGAAAATAAAGGTTTTATATTGGTTTCATTAAATAAAATAGTGGATTTTATATTAATGAAAGAAAGGTTTGTTTGTAAACTAAGGGTATGGGACTTTGGTTTATGAAATGAACGAGAAGAGGTTTATTGTTTTAATTAAAGTAGTAAAAGCTTTAATTTGGTAAATGAAAGAAAAACTTATTTGTAAACTAAGGGTATGGGACTTTGGTTTATGAAATAAATGAGAAGAGGTTTATTATTTTAATTAAAGTAGTGAAAGCTTTAATTTGGAAAATAAATGAAAATATTTTTTTATAAGATTGAAGGAACCCATATTGTTTGGCAATTAAGGGTATGGGACTTTAATTGTTGAATAAGGGTTGAGTCATTTATTGCAAGTAAATCCTATGATCTAGATGCATTTTTGAAATACTCTCATAGGAGGATGAGAGGGAAAATAGAAAGAGTAGTTTCTATGATATCAACTATGCATTAGATAGTTAGATTGCTTGATTTAATTGTATAGTTGCAATTTGGTAATGAAATGAGTAAATGCATTTAGATGCATGCCTATCCTAAACTGTGAGTGTCTTGATCCCATACTATCCTCAATGATCGATGGGACAGCGGGAGGACCAAAGTTACAGATGGACCAATACACAAGTTTACTCTCTACTTTACATCTTGTTAACTTATGCAAATAGACTAGATTTATGGGGAGATTTCCATTATGGAATTTATTTAAAGTAATGTTTAAGGGTATGGAGATTTTATGATACCTACTTATGTCATAAATGATCAATGTGGCAAATGAACCTTTGTATTCTATTTGATTTATCATGAATGTATTTAAATATTTTCTAGTTTACGACTATTCTTTAAATATTTCTCTATGTTTCTAGTTATCTCTTGATTGTATGATGAGTTATATTTTGCAAGATTTAGTATCTTGATTTATCTTCTTTTTATGCTTGAATAAACTTTATGGAAATTAGTGACAAGTTTTAGGGTGAACTTAGAGGATAACCTAAGGGCTTGGGACCCCCTTAGGGTGAACACAATGGACCTAAGAGATTAATACCCCTTAGGGATAATGGTAACTAGATTTATGGAATATTGAAACGAGTTAAGATAGCTTGTTGAAAGATGATATATATAGCTTAACTCGCAGTACATGTAGCATACCTATGCATAATGGCTTATGTAGAATATGAATATGTGTGTACACCTTCTAATGATTGAAGGTGATAAGTCTAGCTCATCGAGAATTGATGATATGGATGGAATTATGTGTATAACATGGGATATGCTTAGGCAGATGGACTTGCATGAGGGAAATATTGTGAGGTATAGTTCTTGAGAAAATTAGGGGTTTTGTTAATCATTAAGTTAATCTAAGGTCGATTAGGGGTTTATGAATCCATCTCCTTAGTTATAAAAAAAATTATTTTTCTATGTGTTTTTCTTGTTTCTTGATTTTAGGGTCATTGCATACAAATACAAAATAATTTATAGGTGTGCACACACATGCACATATGTAAACACACATGCACATGTGTGTGCATACACACATGTACACATGCACACATGTGTACACACATATATACACATTGGTTTTCTCAAAAATAGGTTTTTTACTAGATGTGGAAATTAATATGCATGCCAAAGACTAAACATTACAATATGTAAACAACAAAAATATATACAAGCTTTCATATTGCATTAGCTTTTACCGTATTTTCAAATTATTATAAAATATTGTAAATCAAATTATTATAAAATATTGTAAACCAAATTTTGTAAATCAACCTATACTATATTATTTAAAAAAAATTAAAATATCTAGTTGGCCAAGAAAAATGTACATCATTCAAAAAAATATCTTGTTTTTTGGCCATCTAAAGTATCATTGATATAATCAAAGAAGGGGTTTCATAGAGTTTCAAGGAGCATGATTCCAAAGATATACCAACTTGTAGGCCTTGGAATCTATCTGAATTCTTCCCCAAATAGGCTAGTGCCAAGTAAAATTGTTGCATAATGATTTCTATGACATCAACACTAGTGGCATGAAAGATCAAAAGCTAACAAAAAATAAAGATAAACTCACATGCCATAGTTTGATGATATACTAACAATATATATTGTAGTATTAGATGTAAAAAACCTATCTATATGTTACTAGTACAACCACCTATCCATCCAAACACTAGTGTCAAACATAGAGGAAAATAAAAAAGAAGTATGAAAATTGTTTTTGAAACTACTTCTTGATCAGTTGGAATCTAAAGTGGTTCATATTCAAACTGATTTTTAAATTATATGTAAATTTATTATAAAGTATAGTTTAAGAGATCATTTTTATCTTCCTGGTGCCTTCTTAGTCTCTTATCCTTATTATTCTTATATTATTCATAATTTTTCTTTATTTATAAATTTTTCCTACCACCATAGCTAAATAGAGTACCCTACACACTACAATGCCACACTCTTATGTTAAACATTCGTATATTTCCTTTTTATCTAATACAAAAACCTTGTATTCCACAATTTATTTTCATTATCATTTGTAATTGTGTATATTGGTTTTTATGAAGTGCATTTTATCATCATCTATAAAATGGATACATCACGTGCCCTAATTTAAATGGGGTAACTATAAACTTAAATTTTAGGTACCACACACTATTTCTAGGAGTTATCCTTTATGCCATCACATCCTAGGACCTATAGTGTAGATCAAGTGGTATTAGAGTAGGTTTTCTTGCTCATTATTTTCCTTTGATTCAAATATCTATTTTATAGCCATCCTTGACAAGAGAAAAACCTTCCAAGAAATTTTATTATTGGATTTCTATTCAACACACACTTGTTATACCAGGTTATTTTTATGAGTATTCTAATTCATGTTGTGTTCGTAAGAAAAAATAAAAATTGAAAAATATCCATCACAAATAGAGATCAAGATAAACGATATTAAGAAGTTGATTAGATATGCCTTTGATGAGTAAAGGAGCACTCTTTTGAAGTAGTTCTAGGATATCATGATCAATATGGAAACTTGATCCAAAACTACTATAGTAACCATATTTATCTCTATATACATAATCATGTAAAGGTGAAAACCAACATCGATATTCTTCTCATGTTATATCAATATAAAAAAGTTGGACACTTGGTTTTTGTAGCATGAGGTCTACTATACTACCAATTAATTTATAGGCTCTAGCAAGATTGTTTTCTTAGTCTTAAGGATGTCAAACATGGTTCTTATTGGAAGGAGAGCACTAGTAGAAATCTCAAATATGAATAAACCCTAGTTAATTTATGGATAATTTTGTTAAATTTGTTTATGAGTATTTATCTCTTCCACTACTAGTAAGATAAATAGTTTTTTTTAACACTTATGCTAGCATAGTAAATATATTGTCTACTGATACATTGATAAGTTAAATGAACTTGTTATTTATTTTTGCATTAACAATGATCAGAAGAACTCAATGATAAAATTCATAAATGGGATTCAATACCATATTCACTTGGATATGGACTATTTTCTATTAGATTGCTTAGCATAATATTTGCTTCATATGAAATCTAGAAGAGATATTGTAATCCGAATATAAGTGTCTAGTTTTAGATACATGTTGGATATTGTTGCCAAAGTATAATTCTCTTGTTGCATGGATACCTATGGTGCCATTTCCCATGGGATCCTCAATGTTATCTAGTTTGAAATATCTTAGAACAAAATATAAAGGTAAGCAGAAGGTAGAGAAAAAATGATAGAACCACCTTAAAATCCACACTCATACTAATATAGAGTGTTAAGCATAGTAGAGAATGATAGTAATATGTATAGATATAAATGACTATTATTTCTAGTCAAAAAAATAATAGGAGGTAAACACCAAATGTCTAAGTATCAAATCTCAATAGATATATAGTGCTTCAACATCAGACCCCTCTAAATATCAAGGTTACGTGTGTCACACTTTTTGGTGGATAAAGGGTAAGCCTCTCGATATCATCATTGATATTGAGATCCATAAGAATATCATTGAAAAAGATAAAGTCATTGAATCTTGTACCACAAATTGTATTCAATGTTTCTCCTTAGGATGGATTCATAAAATGAAGGGTATTAAGTTTTAAATCCAATGCATCCTCAAGTATGGAATCAACCCAATGCAGACATATAAACCAATGCCATGATGCAATTAAACATATATGACTTTATATTCGATATTTCTTATTTATTTAAGTGTTAAGTGACCTACCAATTTTGACCACAACTATGGTCTATATATTGTAGAGATTACATATAAAATTTGAATACCTTCCCTAGAGAAAGGTAACTTTGGTTTCAATATAGTAATGCAATATGATTCACCCTAAAGTTTATTATATTTATGGTTCATCCTAAAATCCAGGATGCAAAGACATTCAACCTTGTTAAGCTAAATATAGTCTCAATAAATAAATGCCCTACATTATCCATGTTTTGATATCTTCTAAAATCCTACATGATTCCCACTATACTAATTACTCAAGCATTAGATTAACCTAATTTATGGTCTAAGGATCCCTAGTATACCTTTGTATCATTGATTAGTTTATAAGAACAAGGAGATATGGTGTAAGATAAAATATTCAATTGACTAAGAAAATATTCATATTAACTCATCACCTATAGTACCACTATGCTAGCATTATATAAGTATATAACTAGATTCATTTGTATTCACTATAACATATTAAACATCACCTTGAAGAATATATACCATTGTCATGCATTTATGACCCTTTATACTAGCTCGAGTGGGCACAAATATTTAATAAGTATTGATATTTTGATTGATATAACTATTATATCTGCACCTCAAGCCAAAGTCAATATTGGATGATCTAAAATTACTTTTAGATCAACCTTTAGAGAAGACCATCTCCTTGAATCTACTTGAAATGTAAAAATAAAAAGGAAATAGAAAAAGTAGAGAAAGGGCTAGAAATGGGATTAAAATGGATGGATTTCAACTAACAATATTATTTTTAGCTATATGAGTATAGACCACTCAGTACAAAATACACCCTAACATACTATACAATTGTAGCTAT
Organism: Wollemia nobilis; assembly: GCA_028583015.1. NCBI lineage: Eukaryota > Viridiplantae > Streptophyta > Pinopsida > Araucariales > Araucariaceae > Wollemia > Wollemia nobilis. The sequence continues at coordinate 3,574,861 of JAQPPZ010016894.1, forward strand.
AAAGAATTCGATATAACAATAGATGCTACAACAATCCTAAGACACTTCAATTAAAAGAAGCCAAATAGTCTTGAGCCTAACAAAATTCACCTCAATTTCAATTGGTAATTGAAATGATCCAAAAAACTTAAAACCTAAAAAAAAATTCCTCCAATCATAGCATAACCAAGCTCACTAAAAGCATTACAACATGTTCTCTAATAAAAATAACACAAACAACTCTAGGCCTAAGAAATTGACTTCACCTAGAATTGAAATAAAATAAGAAACATGAATCCTAATAGAATTGACTCCTACAACAATGTGAATGAAAATACAAGAAATGTAAATATTACAAAAAAAGGTAAATTTTCATACTACAATTAGGGTAAGTCAACTAACTTTGTATTACATTTGAGCAACATAAACACACAACATATGATAAGAAAATATTAAAGTATTTGAACCTTATAAATGAGGGGTGTTGCTCCTTATATAGTTTTCACTAGTGTACAATGAAATAAACTATTACATATTATTATTCATCAAAATTGATAGGGTAGAATATTGAGCTGAGTTAGGTCCAAGGTGTAGACCAATTGGTTCATCCAAACCCCGTAAGGGGGCAGAGGTCCAAGGTTCAAATCTTGGGCCTCATTGAATTGAACGTTTGTCCCTTTCTTGGTGTTTTCAACGGTGTAAAATATTTAAAATGATTGTGGCATGGTGGTTATAGGGATAGAATACGAGAAGAATTTTGTTGTGGCTTTAAGGGAAGACATTGAAAAATACTGTGGTGACCATAAAATATGGACAACCTACCCGGATTCGTGGAAGCTACTGATTCCACCATGTAAATTAAAAAAAAAAAATCTTGAGCTGAGTTGAAACTACTTGGCCTCTTCATATTTCTCTGCACATCCTTTATCAAGCACTTACAAATTTTGGAATGATATTTCATGCTTCATGGAGGTAGTTTTCACTTTCTAGCTCTGATAGATCCTTTTTCTCAGGATGATACTATTACATCTCTCATATTTCAAGCTATTGTAGCTACATCTTATGTCTTTTGGGCTCCCTTTTTGCCTGATGCTAGTATATCAAATAATCTAGCAACTAACTTGAGTGATCTAGGCTACTAATCTACTTTGCTTTTCATTCTAGACTCCCTTATGAGCTACTTACACTATTCCAGAGTCCTTGAAAGCTTGGATGACTTCATCTAACAAAATGTTCCAACTCATATTAGCTTCTTAGCTTAATATAATATGTTATGAGCCTTGTACTATGTTAGAGTTTTTAATAATTTAGAAGTTCTAGCATGCTTCTTTTTTGTTATCATGGATTTCAAAGCTTGTAGACTTATATAGGGGCTTATTAATTATTTTTCTTATATTACTTCAAACTCATACAAAACTCTTGAAAGTCATGTTGATATCATCACTAAGAAAGTTTGATTATTTTCCTTATATTAGGTATGAGGAGAATTGCTCATATGAATTTACCTTTACTAGCTAAACAGACGTGGCACCTCATTTTTGGTGAAGAAAATGAATGGACAACTATCATAAAATGAAAGTATCTTCAAAATATGGAATTTCTAAGTGACTCAGTTCCAATCAGAGGTTCAGCTTTTTGGAAAGCAATTATCAATTGTAAGGAAATCATCAAAAAAGGTTTAAGATGGGTTTTAGGCAATGGTGAGAGGATAAATTTCTAGAATGACAAGTGGGCTAAGGATGAACCACTGATGCAATATCCTAACTTAGCCTAAATCAGAGATATCACAAAAGAACTCATTGGTAGAAAAGTCTCCGATTATATGGTTGAGGACAGAGGCAGAATGAAGTGGAAACAAATAAGGATTTAGGGATTTCAAGCAGAATAAAATGATCTTTGTAACATTCTCGGGCAACAGTTTATCCCCATGAGACCCAAGGAAGATCAAGTGACCTAGGCTCCTACAAAAAATGGGCAGTTCACTGTTAAATCAGCTTACAAGCTTCTGCTTGATGATGAGGATTTTGTCCTCCAAAAGGACTTAGTTTGGATAAAAAATTTAATTCCAAAAATTGCAATCTTTTCATGGATGGTTATCCAATGAAGAATTCTAACCTTTGATAATATGAAGTGTAAAGGTATTTGTATCACTAATCACTGTTATATATGCAAGGCTAATTGAGAGACCATTTATCACATTTTCCTTGAGTGCCCTTTTTCCTTGATTGTCCCAAGTGGGGTTTTTTATGCCTTCAATATTTCTTGGGTTAAACCAACCACCATACTTGATTTGTTCTTCCAGTGGAATTCCCCATTTTCAAGCCAAATACTTAGATACATGTGGAAATTTTTTCTCAATAACTATCTTTGGTAGATGTTGTTAGAAAGCAACCATAGAGTCTTTAATGAGTCTATCCATGATCATCAAACTATCATTGCCAAGATCATATCCTTTGCCAACGAGAATGTGAACCTTATCCCTTTTGATAGTCATAAACCTCATCTGCAGGAGACCATGATTGCTCAATATTTAAGATTAACCTTGTTAGATGAGTCTATGCCTAGGGTAGTCAACCCCAGATCCAATTTTAAGTGGTCCCCACCTCCTATGGGTTGTTTTAAGATTAATTTTTATTGAGAAGCTAAGGACAATCCTGAAAAGCAAGCACTCGCGATATTGTGTGAGATCATAATGGGAATATGAAGCTTGTGTTTTTCAAATATTTGGGAACAAGGAAAAAAAAAAAAGTTGAAGATAGAGCTATGTGGAGAGGCCTTCAAATAACTCAAGACTTAGAAGGTAATTTGATCGTAGAAGGAGACTCTACGCATGTTATAAATCTAATCAATAATTGGAAAACACCTCCTTGGAGGATTAAAATAATTGTTGAAGAGGCTAGGATCCTTTTCCAGGGAAGAAAGGATATAAAAGCCCAACATGTCTTTTGGGAAGCTAACAAAGTTTTTGATAAGATGACCAAATTTGGGTGTCAATGGTGACAAAATTTTCAAATAGGAACACGGTGTCCCGAGTGAATTAGAGGATCTTATTCAACAAGAATGCCAAGAATGATAGTCAAATTTACCAACAGGTAAGGCACTGTAAGTTCAAAGGCTATGAGTATTCCCATCTCTTTTTTGAAATGGACTCATAATAAAAATTATCCGAGCTGTCAGTCTTTGTGGATGCTACTTGGAAATACCACAAAGACTAATGGGGATAGTCACATGTCAAATAACATGGCTCCTAGTAATATTAGTAATTTGAGGTTGGTTTATAATCATAGGATAGGAAAGAAATGACAATATAAGACTTCGAACCAAAGCCACATGGACCACCAGATAACCACCGCCATAAATCTATCTAGCAGGTTCACTTCTCCAAGGTTGATTGGCCAAGATGGGATGTGGTCCCAAAGCATGTCATATATGAAAAAAAGCAATTACCAAATAATTATTAAGAGTAACTATCAATACAGAGCTTATGGGAGTTTTTTTCAATACTCTGCTATGTGTGTCTATAGCTTTTTATTTCTCCACTATTTCAATGAAGGGATCCGTGTCTGTTTATTTTTTTGTAATTATGATGCAGGTGTGTTTTCTCAGGGTATACCCAAAATATTGTATGGAAAGTTTCTTTTTGATAACAGGCTATGTGCCTTACCAGATGTAATGGCTTTGATGGCATGTAGATTTTACATATATAGTATCCTTAGTAAGGACATGTTCATCAACAGCCCTGGGCTAATTTTTGTAAAATGTTTTGGGTCAACCTGTAAAACCCAGTATTAATGCTATAGTATCTTATTTACCAAAAAAAATAAAGTTTGAACAAAATATTCCATCTTGCATGAGTAGGCCATCCTTCAAATACTTTTATCTTGGAATAGCCCATCACTAATTCTTAAACAAAATGCTTAGAAGAATTATACCTTTATATAAGTCCTTTGAGCTTGAATACTTATTATTCTCTTATTCTAATGAATTCCCTTTGTTGTTGATCTATTCCTTATTTTATCTTTGATTATTTTGAAGTTGCCATGAATTTTGGGATGAATTTTATATGGTTAAGTAATCTCAAGCAAGCTTATCAACCTCTCACCTTGTCACCCTTATTTTCTTCCTCTTTTGTTCTTGGGATTTTCTTTCCTAGGATTTTGCTAGTGCTTCTTTCTTATTGCATATAGGTATGTGATGTTCTACAAGCCCAATTACCAAAATAGTGTGGCTTAGTTTGTGAACCCACTCCTCTATTTGAGATGCGAGTTCATAATTGTTGATTAGATGCAATATTTGTTGATGGTGGATCCATTTTAGTTACCATAAAAAATACTCCAAGGTTCCTACCTATGGTGAGTCTTGATTTAGCTACCATCAGAAAGACTACAAATATAAGTAACTATTTTTTTGATCCAATGGCTCAACAAAGCCTCATGGTATAGGGAGATTCAAATTTATTAGGAGCTTTTTATGGATGCCTTTCCTTGTCACTATATTTGGCATATTTACAACATAAACAATTTGATAAATTTATGGATCTTCAAGTCCTCTCATCTCATTTAGTACTAGGTAAAAATTTAGCTCAAAATTCCCCTTTTTATATTGTATTTACCTCTTATAGTAAAATTTCACTATAGTTTGGTGAATCATAGGGGACTTCTACTTATAGGAGGTAAAGAACCTAGAAATAGAAGCCTTGTATATTGGACATGGATTCTATAGAGGAAAATTATAGAATTTTAGGCTCAAGATGATAGAAGATAAACTATCTTACTTAAAGGACAAATTTACTCAAGGTTTGTGAAATGTTTACAAGGGAAGCCTCCTCAAATAGACTTATTTGAGTAAGAACTTATTGAAATAATTTATCCAATAAACCCTCCTTTTCATCCAAACTTTTGATGCAAGCTCATTTCAACACAACCAAGTTAACAAAAACCTAATTACCTGCTCTTTCTTAGTTGTTTTACTGATTGTTAGACCTCCCAATTTGTGCCAACATTCCTTGATCATGCATACAAACCACTTGTTGCATTCTCCCCAAAATTTATTTTGTGTGATTGTCATGTCATTACCTAATCTAGCCAATATCTATACAATACTTAGCTTTTATCAAATTTGTAGCACAGATGGCATGTAGTATTCCCGGAGGGGGATGTGATGAAAGATATTTAATATAAGTTCTAATTAATTGCACATAATCTTATCAATTCCATACAGTTCACAACTGTACAACTCCTAAAATATACAACTGAGACTGTACAGCCTCAAAACGTACAATTGTACGATCATAACTGAACACTTGTATATTTTCTCCAAGAATATTGGAATTGATCAAATCTCACTCACTTTGCCATGATTCACTTGGAAATCACTTGATTTACCTTTAAAATGCTTAAAAGTACAATTTTAGGCCAAAAAATCATCAGTTGTATAAAATTACAAATCCTTGTACAATTTGGTCATGTTGTTGTACGGTTTGGTAAAAACCCTCATTCTTCCAAATATATTGACTTAGAAAAATACCCATTTGCATTTTATTGCCAAAAACATCATTCCCAATAATGGGTAACAACCATTAATCTGATTTTCTATTTATTCCTCTATTTCACATAAGAGCACATGGATGGTTGTACATTTTTTGGGTATGCAACTCTACCACAGATCTGGACTCCACAATACCTGCAATATCAATAAAAATCCACCAACAATATAATTATTGAGATTTCTCTCAGATCCATACACATGCATACATAGATCTGACTAAAATAAGGATTTATATTATTTTGGTATTGTACACAGGCAGTGTACGATATTACACAACAATGAATATAAATTGCAGCATTAAATCCTTCTCATTCCATGGATAATCCCTGGGTAACATTGAAAATTGCACCCAACAACACAACCATTACTGAACTACAACCAACCATCAACCAATCCAACAACCAACAACACCAAAATTCGAATGGAGGGGCTTATAATGGCTTTCCAGACTGTTCCAAAGTGGTTCCTGAGATAGTTCATCATTTACAATTGCCTATACATTAATAACAATAATTTAATGTTTCTAAATTTTAATTTGATTTTCATCAAATTACATTTCATTTGCATGTCTTTACATTTCATTTCATTTCACATGCATTTTTCATTTATTTATTTATTTTTTAATTTATTTTCTAATTGTACAATTCCACCCAATTGTACGTTTTGCTTGCCAATTGTACAATTTATACCAAATTGTACATTTTACTTGCCCTTTGTACAATTATACCAATTGTACATTTTTATTTTCCACTTGTACAATTTATACCAAATTGTACATTTTACTTGCCATTTGTACAATTTCATCAAATTGTACATTTTTATTCAAGACTATGCAAATCCAAACTTTATTCTTGCTTCTTTTACTAGAATATGGATTTGCCTACCTACAAAATTTATTTACATGTCACATATTTACATAAAATTTGGCATGGTTTCCCCTACTAGTTGTTTCACATGTTGTCAATTCATCAAAATTGACAATGTCTACACCAAAAAACTTGAACTTCTTATGCTCCCACCAATGTGTTCTCCTCAACATGTGACTTACTTGAGTTGTGAGTAATTTTCAGGTTGGATTTAAAATAAAATGAGTTCCAAATTATATACAAGTTATAGCATTGAAACTAGATAAAGATAATTTAGATTTAGCTCATGACTTCTCTATTGGTTCCCTCAAGTATTCTGTATCTTGTGTTGGATAGAAGCCCTACTCTTCATGATTTCCTAGAATCATGTGTATTAGTACAATAAGATCGATCATGGAAAATTCACCTTCTATCAATGATTCTTGTGTTAGCTTCTCCAACTTTTTTGTATGTATTTGCTAGAACACGTGATTGGAAAAACCTATAAACAACTACTAGTTGAATTTAGAATGCACTAAATTCCCATGTTTGAGTGGATTATTGCATTGAGATCAAACATGAAAAAACCACCCTCCATTTAAAACTCATCTATCACATCCTCCAAGCTTTCTAGATAGTCTTCTATCTCCACTTATGGGTGCTTCAAAACGTCTTCAGTTATATTGAGACTTTGCTCCTTATATCTTTCTATGTGGTAGGGGTTGAGTTTCTTGGCATAGATCTGGACCCTCTTTCCTTTTTAATAAATAACCATGTGAGATAAATCCAATGATAAATACCTCCCATGTTTTAACGTGAACTCTCCTGACAAACATAAACCAAATAACAGAGGCAAGTCCACCACTATCTCCTCCTTGATCACTTACATATCTATAACTTTATGCAATATCATTAAAATATCTTTATATCCCTTGCTATCCAAAATGATATTCTATCAACCTAAAACACTCTAAAATTAGTTTGGGTGTATTATAATCCCATCTGATCATAAACAACCTTAGGCATGACCATTGTGGTAATTAAGAAATCCACCATATAATTATGTACTAGCTAACCTTCCATGCATAAAGACATATAAATGAGAAGATGCTTGATATTACCTAGATATGTTTGATTTGTGTCAAACTAAAGTTTAGAAGAGTCAATCTACCTACTGTTAATATTTTGAGAGCCACTTTAACAAATCAATCTTACTAAGGATTCACAAAGCATCATAAATACTGACTCTCAAGGGAACATTCTTCAATTCTTCCATGATGTTGAATTTGAATGCTTCTAACAACTTATCTTCCTTTTGGTTTAGTTGCTTGAATCTCCTTTGATATTGTTGAGAAACTTATTCTCTTTACTTCCTAGTAACTAAAGGATACCTTAGCTTCCTTAGAACTTGCTCCCTTGAATATTTTTGATGAGATTATAGCCTTTGATAAGCTTTTTGTGCCTTCAACCTTTGGTTAGCCTTTGGTGCTTCTGGTGCAACCTATTACTTAGGTGATTTTGGTGTTTCCATATAGGCTTATTCCTTAGGATATTTTTATCTTTAATAGGATTTTGATATTTTTGGCCTAGTCTACTCCTTACATTGATCCTTATTTTTCTCCTTATAAATATGTAAGGGGATTTATAGCCTTTTGGGATTTGACATCAAAGGTATTTTCCTAGATCTTGTCAATATATAGTAGATCAACTCTTCAACAAAAATATTTTGCTTTAGATATATCAACATGCCTACAAATCCATTTTATTTTATTCTACTTCCTAGGTTGTAGCCAGTTGGCACTGATATTGATAAACCATATAATGTTAAGATTATATGGACCATTACATATTAAACACCAATAGTTTTTTGGAGCTATGAAAACTTCTTGTCTTTTGAAAATAACAACTTTATTTTCAAGAGCATATTTCATCTTTTGAGATGCAGGGTTATCTTCTTTATTGATATCCATCATACCTCTCAAAATTTTATCGCTCTATTGTTGTAACTTTATTTATTAAATTTTTTATTGTAGCTTTCAAATATTGCATCTCTATTGAATCTTTTGGCTCAAGGTTAGGTAGTGCTAACACTATTCTTACTAGACTAGCAAGTTGAGGATATGGTCTAGGTGTAGGAAAAATGTCTAGTGAAGGGCTTGAAGGGGCCAAATATGAAGCTTGGTAGCTTAGTTGTTGGATCTCAAGAAAATGTGGTATTATGAATTTGAAAGGAAGATTTCCCACTGAGACGAGTGTATTTTTATCTATAGTAGCCACTTGAAATATTTTAGGAAATATCACCTCATTGGTCTACCAGATCTAAAGACCTAAGTTCAAGTAAAAGCATAAAGATAATAAATGTAGGCTTGGGCATGTGACTACCTAATATATAGAGTAATTCTTCTCCAAGTACTATTAAAATAGATATTCCAATTCATAATATTTTCTTGAGGATGCCATTGAATGGATATGAACTAAATAAGCAAAGAAAATGTATCCCCTAGATTATTAAACTCTATGATAAGTGGTTTAGCAAGATTAGCCGAAGTACTAATGCTTCCTTCCTCTAGTGAATGATACCAGGATAATATTTTAACTCTAAAATATAGAGAAAGTAAACTAACCATTACATATTCATAGATAATATTATGAATTGTAAATAAAGTAGCTATATCTTGGTAGTGTTCATATGTTATCTTCTCACTACCATCATAGCAGGGAAAATATTTCAAGGAAGACTAAAAATGTTATGGATATTTGGAATATTGAAGGGTTTGACACTATTCTATCTAGGAAATATGCATCTCACCATAGCTTCTAGTGGGGATCTAGTAGGAGACTATGGATATATGACCTATAAATGGGTGGGGATTTGAATTGAGAAAACTCTGATAGGTGAAATTGACTTACCTTTTCTATGTGTTCAAATAGCTGGTAGCTCATAAAAATGCATTGGTTATTTTATCTTCTTGGATTCCAATTTGGTGATCATGGAATTATAGATTTACATCCTTCCAGTAGGGTTTTCTTTCTAAGATTAATTCAACAATAGAGTCACCAAGTGAATTTATTCTATCTACTTTATAATGCCAAGCTATTCACCAACACTTAATTAACTAAAAATGCAGGTATGCCAAATGCTCTTATACACATGATGGTTTTAAATCGTAATAAAGCGATTGCTATGATTTGGATCCACTAGGAATGAAACAATTCTTGATATTTTGATCAACATAGGTATGAGATGTGCACCTTAGACCAGATTCAATATTGGATGATCTAAAATTACTTTTAGATCGATATCTAAAGAATATCGACTCCTTGAAACTCCTTGAAATGTAAAAAAGAAATGGAAAGAGAAATAAAGAATAAATAGGTAGAAACATGAATAAAATAGATGGATTTTAGCTAATAACATTAATTTTAGTTATATGAGCATAGACCACTCAATACAAATAACGCCCTCACAGACTATATAATTGCATATATGAAAAAATCAACATGAGCAGAGATGTTACAGCAATCCCAAGACACTTTGATTAAAAGAATCCAAATAGTCCTAAGCCTAAAAAAATCCATCTTTATTTCAATTAAAAATGAAATGAACCAAAAAATTTACAACCTAATAGAAATTCCCCCAATCATATCATAACCAAGCTCATTGAAAGCATTACAAAATCTAACATTTCATGCACTTTGATAAAAATAAGTCAAATAAATTTGGGCCTAATAAATGTACTTTAATTGGAATTGAAATAATCCAAACATCATGAAGCCTATGATAGGAAAACATTAAAAAAAATAACAATTCTTCATACTACAATTGGGGTAAGTCAAACAACTTTAAATTACACTTGAGAAACATAAACATACAACCTATGATAAGTAAATATTGAAGTATTTGACCCTTATAAATTGAGGAGTGCTACTCCTTATATATCTTTCACTAGCCTAAAACAGAATAAACTATTACATATTATTAGTAGTCAAAATTGATTGGGCATGATATTTAGTTGATTTGGCACCATTTGGCTTCTTTGTATTGCTTTACACATCATTTTTTAGGTAATTTTAATTCTTGGGATAGTTTTTCATGCTTCATGGAGTTGGTTGTTGATTTCTAGCTCTAGTAGATGCTACATGATATAACTACCCATTTTTGGAGTGTTGGGTGTCCTTTGTATTAAGATATTTTTTTTTGATATATTGTTGTTATATCTCTCACATTCCAATATGTTGTTGTATCTTATGCCTTTTAGACTCCCTTCTTACTTGATGCTAGTATACTGGATAATCTAGTAACTAACCTCAATCATCATGGCTATTTCTATGATTTGCTTTGCATTCCAAACTCTCTTGTGAGCTACTTGTATTGTGCTAGAGTCCTTGAAATCTTAGCTAATGTTGGTCAACAAAGTGTTCTAACTCATATTGGATTTTGGAATTAATACAAGCTATATTATGAGCCTCACACTATGTAAGATATTTTAAGAATTCAATAGTAGGTTTTGACATGCTTCTCTTTTGTTATCTTGGCTTCTAGAAATTCTAGACTTATACAGGAACTTATTAAGTGCTTTTTGCCACTACTTCAAATTTGTTTGGACCTATCAAAATTATTGCTGACATTAGTGCCCAAAAATTATGGCCAAAAGATTTTGGCTTGCATGAGTAGGCCATCCTTAAACAATTTTAAGCTTAGAATAGCATGTCATTGCTTCCCAAACAAAATGATTGGAAGAATTATACCTTTGGATAAGTCCTTTGAGATTTAATATTTATTCTTCTCTTGTTTTTATGGATACCCTTTGTTCTTGGTCTACTCCTTGTTTGCTCTTTGATGCATCTAAAGTTCCCATAGATTTGTGGGTGATTTTTACATTGTTAAGTAAGCTCAAACAAGCTTATCAACCTCTCACCTTATCACCATTATTTTCTTCATTTATTGTTTTTAGGCTTTGATTTCTTGTGGTGTTTCTAGTGCTTCTTTCTTGTTTCACATAGGTATGTGATGTGCTACAAGCCCAATTACCAAAATAGGGTGGCTTAGTTTGTAAACCCACCCCTCTATTTGAGAGGCAAGTTCATAACTATTGATCATATGCAAGCTCTGTTGATGGTGGACCCATTTTATTTACTATCAAAAATACTCTAGGGTTCCTACCTATGGTGATTCTTGGTTTAGCTACCATTGGAAAGACTATAAATATAGGTTACTAATTTTTTTATCCAATGGATCAACAGAGCCTCGTAGCGCAAGGAGCTTAAAATTTATTAGGAGATTTTGATACATGACTTCCATTGTCAACATATTTGGAATGTTTACAACATCACAAACTTGATAGATTGATGGATCTTCAGGTCCTCTTAGCTCATTTAGTACTAGGCAACAATTCAACTCAAAATTTCTCTTCTCAAGTTGTATTTTCCTATTGTAGTGAAACTTTAGTACAACAAGATTAACCTTAAATTTTGCTATCATTAGCTACTTGTCTACCTCATTAATTTATAGAAGGCAACATTCAATATTAGGGAGGTATTATATGAGTTGTTGATTTTGCCTTTCAATTTGCCCAACGAATTGATGAAAAATATGCACCTAATGAATGGTATTATATGTCTATTCATATGATGCTTTATTATGATCTACATGTATGCCAAAATTGTGTTTAGAAGGAAATAAAAGAACACTTACAACATGCATGCCAATTTCTAGAGACTCTATGATAGCATAAGCTTTAATTGAATCTAGGTAAGTGTACCTTTGATGTCACATAGATCTAATACCTAGGCTATATTTTTGACCAATAAGAAACACATGTAGGTCCAGAGAATATTGGATCATCTAATAGTGTCTAAGAACCAAGAACCTAATAGAACTCAAAATATTCCTTAATATTTCCAACTTCTATCTTAGGATTATATTGGGTTTCTCACATGTTCCATGGCATTTGAAATAGGTCATGCAAGATAAGGTGAATATTCATTGGAATCCATAGTAATAATAAGTATTTAAAGAGATGAGATAATTCTTGTATTCAATTATAGTATTATCCTTGCTAGACATCACATAGACATTTGATATCATATCAAATTTATCTAACTATAAACTTGGTGCTATGTTGGTCTAGAACAAGCATCTAGTGGTATACCATTATGATACTCTCTTTGACTTAGCTCAATGCTACTCTATAAATGACGAGGATAATTTTTATGAAATTTTTCATATTGTATGCTAGTGGTACCACTACAACATTGTTAAGAAAACTATTATACACTCTAATAATAGGCTTTTATAATTTTTTCATTCCTATATAAAACTAGAGAATGTTTGTCATGTAAATGGATGACTTATCTACAATAATTTTCTTATGACCAAATATTACAAGGGAAGGGAGAATTAGGCATTAGACTATCAAATCAGTCCATAAATATGAATATTATTTTCCAATATTGACATCTATTGGTATTTTTCTAATGATTATAGGTGTTATTTCCCTCATGTCATCTTTTCTAATATTCATTATTAGCTTATAAAAGCTAATGTAGTGTTTGTATCCCACCATATATAGGATAATTGATGTACCCTATCATTACCCAATTTCTCAATCTTTTTTTTAATACTTTTTCAATTGATAGGAGTTTATTCCTCACCCAAGTTGTAGGCTATATTCACTAATAAACCTTTATCACTACAATACATTTTCCACACAATGTTCTTTTGAGTCATACATATTTTTACTCTTACAAAATTCTAGCTATGTAAAATTACTAGGTGCATTCTATGAGTCAAGATATCCATCTCATTGTCTTTTATGAGCTGGATTTGTTTTAACCCTTTCATTCTGTCGAAAGGAGCACACCCAAAATATTATCCTACAAAGGTATTTTTGTGCAGGAAATAGATGTGTATGAGGGTTTTGAATATCTATATCATACCTATACTAAGCTAGAAAATTCTTTAGTGAACCTCTTAATATAGTTAGCCTGTGAAAATATTGTGTGATTACCCTTCTAGTCCTATAATATTCCCAACCATTCTTATCTAAAAGAACTTAATGAATTATTATTGAAGAACTACTCTGTTTTCTTTAAAATTAGTGAAACGTCTACTAAATTATCATTCAACATAGAAGAGTGTCATCCTACCAAAAATATGTACTTCCCAAGGTCAACATCAAACTAGTCTACATCCATTTAACCATCTGAGTCTACCCGATTAAGGAATTCTGGAACTTGTTTTCCTTACCAACGTAGAGTATCATTTCTAGATGGTTATGCATACATTATGGTTTACCTCAAAGAACAAATAATTCATAAATAATTTGTACAAAATTTATAATATCAACACATTTCACCCATAAACAAAGGTTTTTCACGCTCTTACATCAGATCCATTTCTATAAGCTACAAAGATATTAACTTAATAATTTATTTACAATAAATATTATAATTTAGATCTATTATTTTTCTTTGAGTGATGATCTAGTGATCATCAAATACATGGAATTAAATATTATAACCACTTTCCAAGGAAATGACATAAAAAATTGTCGTACAACACAATAGAGGTTTCATCTGTATTAAAATAATGTAAAACAATAAGGATTCTTTGTCAAGGTCTAATGTGAAGTTTGAAATATCCTTTCACCATTCCAACCCATCGCCATATCATCAACATATTTCTTGAGTTCCTACAATTTTGATGCATGAGGTATTTTGAATGCACAAAGAAATCTTATCAATTATATGCTATCATTTTCCATCAAGTGCACCGAAGACTAACATCATATCATTAATATATCCTTGGCACTAACATAATGGAAAAATTGTAAATTCTCTTTTTCAACAAGAGGATTTCACCCAATAAAAAAAGGAATATATACACATAATATCTGTCTTCACATTTAAAATAATAAACTTTAACTTTTATAGAAACAACTCTCTCTTTTTAATTAAAACTATTAATAAATAGAGCAACACAAATTAGCATGTTGATATCATAACATAACAATATGGATCAGAATACAAATCATTTCATATAATTAATATTTAAAATATTTATAAAGTCTTTCCTTTATTCATACCCGACTAAAATACAACATAGATTCATAGTAAATTTCTTGAACCCAATCAGCATTAAGATATTGTATTACAACTTTTTTTGGTCTTGAGGGGGGGCCTACGCTTATCATTGGAAGCTCATGCTTACCTTATATTTAGGTTCCATAAGACCTCCCCACCTCTTTCCCATGGCTTGTGGTTATACACTGACGTTTTCTCTATCTACTTCAACTTCTAAGTAGATCTCCTTACTGCAACATGACTTCATGGCCTATGGAGTCCCCTGTTTGCTATACCTTTTTCAAGCCTATGCGAGATGTTGTTCCTTTGCTTTTTTGGATGGTTTTCAAGCTCCTTCCTGTTGCTCAGGGGTTTTTGGGTTTTGTTTCCTATTTTTTCTATGTTTTTTCCTATTTTATGTATTTTTCCTTACGTGAGATTTTGTATTTCAATTTTTTATGGGTTGTTGTTTTCTCGCCTATTGGATGGTTCAAACTTGTGGCTAGGCGGGAGTTTCAAATGTTAATTTTCTTGCTTTCTCCTTCTCCTGCTAGGTGGGATTTTCAAATTTATATCAAGGTGGGTTTTTCATTTTCTCCCATATCCTTGGAAGGCTATCCTTAAGCCTATCCTGAAAGGCTATCCTTTAGCCTATCCTGAAAGGCTTTCCTTAAGCCTATATTGAAAGGCAATCCTTTTATCTTTCCTCTAGTTTTTTCTATTAACCTTTCCTGTAGCCTTTCTATGGCGTTATTTAAAAATTCTCTTACCTTGTTGTAATCAAGTTTTGGGTCCCTTGATAAAAAACCACTTTAAATTTAAATGATCAAAAAAATATATATTGTATTATGGCCACTCAATTATTTGCGGTTTCTAGTCACAACCACAAATTCAGGTTGTCACTCGCTCTATCGGTTCACGATATTTCACCATAGAGTTTATGTAGCATTATCCACACTACTTCCTAGTTTCATTATGATAAAGGTTTTATCATATGCTAGTTATATTCTAGCTTACACACTCAACCTACCTTTGGTGGAACTGCATTGACAACTAAGAGTAACTAACCAAAGCACATCCTATCCAGTCAACATAACATATGTTCTATGGATTCTAATGATAAGTTATCATATTAATTGGTCTTGCTAATGCCCACACATTTCTAAATCATTCATAGATCAAGAAAAAAATCAACCACTGATCATAACAACCTTGCTATGGGTACTAAGGTAGCTACTAATCACTTTGACTGTCAGGAACCTTTGCTTGTTACATTGAGGATTCCTAACACCCAATGACTAACCACCAACTATATTTCTACTGGTCTTTTATTAAATAAGGATAACTTTATAAAACCACAATAAAGTAATCATCATCAACATAAGTATATTTAAATAAAACGTAAGTGGTAAGTTACAAGTAATAAGGTAGTCTCCTACTGTATCCAAATATAGAAACCAAAAATATTGTAATTATCAATATATGGCATAAAAGATGTATTTTCCTTCAAACATATATTACAACCACATTGTTTATGTTTCTAGGATAGACTTCAATTCCAAAAACCCTTAGAATCATAAGTTTTATTGTAATAACAAAGGACCTTAGTAAACATACCTGGTAATCCTAGTGCAATCTCCACAAGAAGTTTATTTCCTACAATTTCCTTTGCATTTATTATTTTCTCTCTTATGTTTTTCATTCTCCTTACTCTCTCCTTACTCCCTATATTTATTTATAAAACTCATCCTTCCCATCACTCCAATTTCGAGAGTGTCCATTAAGAAAATTGTATTAACACAACACAATGCTCACACGTCCCCCTCTCCTTTTGGAGTATATTGGAGAGCATCATCTGGTAGCAAGATATTCATTACTCCACATTTTTAAACATGATGAAACTATGTGTTCACATTCACTTTGACTGAGGTTTGAGAACAAACTTAGAATAAGTTGACAATTCCTTAAACAAAATCCAAGAGGTGATTAAATTCTATTTAAAAAACAAAACACCATCGAATGGTGTTTACATGGATATATATATATATATATATATATATATATATATATATATATATATATATATATATAATTTCATTTTCATGGTAATGAAAACAAACTTTAATGATAAACCCTCATTATTATTGATTTTTCAAGCTACCTATACATTAGTATTCTCTATTCAGAGTATCACCCTAATAAAATCGAGCAAAAAATTATTCTTATATATATTTTATTTAAAGGAACAAAACACACAAATATTTATACACACACACACACACACACACACACACACACACACACACACACACACACACACACACATATATATATATATATATATAATATTAATCATTCATTTTTTATTGGAACTCTTTTGTAATATAATTATTATACTTTGTAAAATAAAAAGTTTTTCATAAAAACCATTGGAAAATAAAGTACATTAAAAAAATACATCAGAGAGAAGTTGCATGAGGATCCGAAAAAGGTGCTTGAGAAAATGAAAGAAACGCTTCAAACAATACTTGAAGATCCAAACAAAGAAGAAGTTGCATGTGTGTCAAGTATTGTGAAAGTATGTGACAACCTTGTTAGAGTTGGAGCACTGCCAGAAGAGAGTGTCACAGAAGCTGATAAAGGAAAGAGTGTCACAGAAGCTGATAAAGGAAAAGAAACGGCAACTCCAAACACTAGTGAAGCATCCAAGCACCAATCAAAAGATTGAAATTTGAAAATGTTGACAATGTTTTAAAAATATTGAAATATGTAATTTCTATTTGAAATTGGTATGTAATATTTGAGACTTGAGTTTGAAAATATTTTCAAAAGACTGGAATATTTATTTTCGGTTTGAAAATGTTATGTAGTATTTGAGTTAGAAAATGGTATGTAATATTTGGGTTTGAAGTGTTTGAAAGATGTAATATATGTCTTTTTGAAATAGTTAATTTGTAGTTATGATGCACATAATTTGGATTTGAAAATGTTATGTAATATTTGAGTTTGAAAATGTTATCTAATATTTGGGAATTTCTGTTTGAAATTGGTATGTAATATTTGAGATTTGAGTTGGAAAATGTTTTAAAAAATATTGCAATATATTAATTTTTGTTTGAAAATGTTATGTTATATTTGTGTTTACAAATGTTTGAATGATGTAATATGTTTCTTTTTGAACTAGTTAATATGAAATATTTTGTTTGAAAATGTCATGTAATTTCTGTTTGATAATGTTTTAAAAATATTGTAATATCTAATTTCAGTTTGAAAGTGTAATGTAATATTTGAGTTTCAAAATGTTATTTCGGTTTGAAAAAGTTATGATGCACATAATTTGGGTTTGAAAAAGGCTGCAATATCTAATATCTAATTTGTAGAAATTATGCACATAATTTGGGTTTGAAAATGTTATGTAATATTTGAGTTTGAAAATGTTATGTATTATTCGTGTTTATCATTGTCAATGAAATGAGAGTTGAGACACTAAGACCCAAACATACAATTTTACAATCTACAAAAATGATATAAGCCATGTAATTTTAAAACAATAATGTGATTTAAAAAACAATTCATTGAAATAATATAAATCTGGAACAATATTCAAAAATCTGCTATCAAACCAATTTGTGTTTATCATTGTCAATGAAATGAGAGTTGAGACACTAAGACCCAAACATACAATTTTACAATCTACAAAAATGATATAAGCCATGTAATTTTTAAATTAATATTGTGATTTAAAAAAATAATTCATTGAAATAATATATATCTGGAACAATATTCAGAAGTCTGCTATCAAATCAATTCGTGTTTATCATTGTCAATGAAATGTGAGTTGAGACACTAAGACCCAAACATACAAGTTTACAATCTACAAAAATGAAATAAGCCATGTAATTTTAAAACAATAATATAATTTAAAACAACTCATTGAAATCATATAAATTTGGAACAATATTGAGAAATTTGCTATCAAATCAGTTCATGTTTATTATTGTCAATGAAATCATGGAAAATTATCACTATGGAAGCTGAAACATATCAGCTTGTCCAGAATCATTATGAAGCATAGCAAAAATCTGTGTCTCCACCATCTGATCACTGAAAGCATCATCATCGTCGTTATCAATCGTATTCAACGTTCCTCTTCTGTCTACCAAGGAACTCCAGTATTCCAATGCCATGTCATACATAAATGTATCCAAATGATATGAGGACACATAAATTCTTAAACAATTTTCTAAATTCTTGTCGAGTTTGTTGTGGATTTTAGATTTAACAAAAGCAAGTGCATTGAAAACTCTTTCATCTTCGACTGACCCCAAAATCATTGTTTCACATAATTCATATAAACGAAAGTATTCACTTATAGTATCTTTTAAGACTATGCTTGGATACAATTTTTACCACAAACGTGCAGTGGAACCAATCTCATGGACACTTGTCATATGTGATGTTTGTAAAACCATTGTTCTTCCAAAATGCGATGATTGTTCTTTCAAAATTTCACTGTTGAGTATACCATTAATTTCAACACCATTGACTTCCACACTCTTACTGAAATGGTCAATGAGATTACCCATATATTTAATAAACAACTCATTTGCAGAACTGTATTCAGTACAAGGTCCCCAAAACATGGGGTTAACCACACCCATGGACTCAAGAAACTCATCTCTCTAAAACCATTCTCTTATCTCACCTGTCAAAGTTTTTGCTATATTTGACAAATTACTCTTTGTTTTCTGTATTACAACATGAAATCTATT
Source organism: Wollemia nobilis (assembly GCA_028583015.1). Classification (NCBI taxonomy): domain Eukaryota; kingdom Viridiplantae; phylum Streptophyta; class Pinopsida; order Araucariales; family Araucariaceae; genus Wollemia; species Wollemia nobilis. The sequence goes on from JAQPPZ010016894.1 coordinate 3,594,068, forward strand.
ATGTGTTACAGGAACTTCTTCAAAATCTTCCACAACAATACTTGATTGCCTTTCAAAACAATAAATAGGTATCATCTTTTCATGAACATTAATACAGAGATGATCATTGATGTCAAACTTCAAGAAGCTTTTTGGATTGTCCATGTTTATCAATGTATTCCAACTATCAAATACAGGTTCTGTAAAATCTGCATTAGACACATATAATGTATCAAGAATCATGCATATATGTTTTCTCATCCTCATAAAATCAATGATATAGATGGATCTCTCTTGTGCAATATTAATTAATCTGTTCATTTCTTTTAACATTGGAAGAATACCACATAATGTCAAAAGTATTTCCAAGTCAGTCAAACGGAACAACATATCTTTTGCCTTATCAACTATTATGTGATTTGCATGCATAAACCCCGTCAGTGATTGATATTCTACCAAAACTCTCTGAGTAGGTTGATACAATGAAATCCATCTTGTATCCACATATTTTAACAATTTTTTCCCCTCTGTAACTCCTAGTGCAAATTGTTGAAACTTTGTAAATATTTTTGGACTTAATGAGAAATAAGAATGAATATCACGAACAAGGTTTTCAACTTTAGCAACATTTGAAAATGTGCTCACAATTTTATATGCAAGATTTACTCTATGAGCCATACAGTGAATGGGGATCATATATGGGGTAACTATGGTTTGGATTTGAACACACAACCAGACCTGTGACCTTGCATAATAGTAGCTCCATCAGCTCCAACACAAATTAACTTTGTTGCAATGTCTATATCATTCATTCTCGCAATATTCTTTAAACTTTTAACAACAACATTATAAATATTTTTTGCATTTGAACTTTCCAACATCTTATGTATTCCCAAAAAAATAGGCCTTCTAACATGATTTTGAAATGTGTACACATGCATGCAAATCCAAGAAGTGTTATCCACAACTATTACCTCATCAATAGAAAGTGAAATGAATTTGGCAAGTTTTACTTGCTCCCTTAGGTCTTCTTTCTCAACCAAAGATAAACATTTTACCATTTTCCAACCACTTCGGTCTGACCAATGAGAACTAGGAATATTTTGCACATAAAAAAGGCATAATATCTGCTTATAATCAATAAAATCGGACATTGGTCTACCTTTCTTGAGAATATTATAAACAATGGCAAACTGCTTACTTTTTGAAGCAAAAACAACCTTCTGTAATTTGTGAAATTGGGCTCCAATTGTTCCACATTTCTTAACAAGAGATTGTTGTTGCTTTAAGTGATTGTCATATTCTATAGCATATCTTAAATGCATACATTCTGATGCATCCTTCCACTTAACTTCTTTACTAACTTCACCATTACTTTTTATAACTTTTACATAACATTTGCTAGCATGTTTTTCTATTGTATCAATCTTGTTTTGAAGCCTATGATCCTTAGAAAGTCTCCAATTGCAAATTTTGCATCTACATTCTTTTTCATCAATTTGGTTATCCTCAGTCATGACAGACTCAAGCCAGGGAAATATTTCTGCCCATTCTTTCCTAAATCTCCTTCCAAGTATCTAGAGAGATGCTTTTCTTTTTTTGGAATTTTTGATTGAAGATTCAATTGACACTTGTAATGATTTTGATTTATCACTTTCATTTTCAATTGTGATGTCATTTTGCGTGTTGTCATCAGGTGTTTGTTGGATGTCATTTCTAAGGGGATTTTCAATGAAGTCATATCTTCTTGGGGAATATTTTCAAGTGGAGGCATATCAGGATCGATAGGGTATTCTGCATAGTAGCATACCATAATATTTTTTATCACTATTGGATGAAAAAAATTACAAAAAAATATACAAATCATCAATCAAACACATACTAGGAAGTAAAAAATCATTTGTACCTTGAATTTGCACATATGTCGTTGGCTCATCGCATTTCGAAGTTTGGCTAAAATATTTGAGGATACTCTTTTCAGCAGAAGATTTGGTGCCCTTCTTTCTATCACTGGGTGACATTTTACTAGTGACAAAAAAAATTAAAGAGGGTATATTTTCTAGAGGCCTTGAGATATTATTGTAAATAGAATAAACAATGTTTGGGTGGTAAATTATACATACTTTTTCCAGCCATTCTTTATTATGATTTTATTAGTTTATGCCACTAGTTATTATTCTAGTCAAAGCAATCTAAAAGAGAAAAAGAGCATCAATATGTCAATAGAGAACCAAAGCATTTACTTATGTATAATCTTAGCAAGAAAAAAATATCTTAATTAAAACTAAGAATCAAAGAGTTTTAAAACATTCAGAACATGGCAAAATAGATAAAAACAAGGGAACAAACTCAATAGAGAAATGACATTCAAAACCTGGAAAAATAACAAGCAAAACATGGCAATACAAAGAAAAGTAGAGAAGTGACAGAGAACCTAGTGCTAAAATATATTATGTTCGTATGCAGAGATACTGGTTTTGGTTGCACATATGCAAAGATCTTGGTAAACATAGTTCCTCCCAGTTGCACGGAAGTCTTCGGATTCAAAAATGGTTTCGTCCAGTTGCACGAAAGTCTCCGGATTCAGGAATGGATCCATCTAGTTGCACGAAAGTATCTAGATTCAAAAATTGTTCATCCGATTGCACGAAAGTCTCTGGATTCAAAAATGGTCCGACCGGTTGCACGGTAGTATCCGAAAGTATAAAATATCTGTTCGGTTGCACGGTTGTATCCGAAAGCATAAAAGGATCCGTCTGGGTGCATGGTAGTTTCTGAAAGTAGAAAAGGATCCACCCGTGTGCATGGTAGTATCCGAAAGCTGGGAAGGCACCATCCGGTTGCACGCCAGGTCACAAACACAAAAAGTATTCGACCGGTTGCACAATAGGTCTCGGGTGCAGAAATGGATTCATCCGTATGCACGACAAATTTTTGTTGTGGAGATGTTCTAACTGGTTGCACGAGATTCCGATTCCATCTAGTTGGTTGCAGAAGTAGTTCCATCTAGTTGCAGAACAGGACACTGTTCTATTTGGTTGTTGAATTTGTTGCGACCGGTAGCATAAAAGGTTTCAATGTTGTGAAGAATTGTGTAGGTATTTTCCCTGGGGTGTTAATTATATATAGAGGTATACTTGGCAAGTTTGGCAGGATAATTTAGAAATTCTAAAATTTTAGGGTGAAAAGGGTACTTTATTTAGGCGGGATTACTTGCAAATTTTTTAAAATATTCATGATACTCTCATCAAAGGACGGCTAACCGACATCAAAAATTTATTTTTTCCTGAAAATTTTGGCTACATGGCCGACATTCGGATCTCAAAAATTTTGTGAATTTGAATTTTTGAAAATGGGTTTTTTCGCCCCAATGGCAAAGTTTCGCCGCTATGCATAACCCTAGATTAACTATCTTATTTTACCCAAAATAAACTTGACCAAATTCAATCTCCCCCCAAAGAGAGACATTTGTTGCACCATATATTAATTATTCCTTCAACCTTATTTATTAACCAATTCTAGTCTTCTTTTGTGTAGCCATTGGGTTTCAAAAAGAACCCCAAATATTTAAACCTCTCTTAAAGATCAAATATGTTAAAGGAGAAAATATGACCTATTAATATGGTTTGATCCTGATCCACATGGTTAAAAGAGATGCTTGAATTATATGCATTAACATGCATACCTATTACCAAATTGAAAAGATCTAAATATTATTTTAACTTATCTGCAACTCTTACTATTCCATTTGTGAAAAGAACATCATCTCCAAAAATGATATGGTTGACTTCCATTATTCTACCTATTCTAATTCCCTTTACTGCTCCTTCTCTCTTGGATTCTAAATTATACCTACTTAATCCCTCAACTACCAAAATAAATAATAGTGGTGACTAGGGGCATCATTGTCTTATCTCTTGAGAAACTTTAAAAGCTAAGAGGCTGACCCATTAACCAAAATTGTAAAAGAAATAGAATCAATACATCCTATAATCTAGTTCACCATCTACACATAGAACCCAATATGAGTAAGTATCATTCTTAAATATAACCAGTTTGCTCTATCAAAATCCTTAGAGAGATCCAACTTCATCACCATTGCTAGCAGTTTCTTTGATTGTATGGTATGAAGACTTTCCTGAGTAGCACCAACTACTTCATGAATCTATCTACCATGTAATAAATTTAATTGCTCAATAGATATAGAAGTAGAGAGGAAAATTTTAATTCTTGATGCAATTAATTTTTCTATGATTTTATACACACAGTTACACATAGAAATGGACCTTAAATCATTAAAGGAAGAAGGATTATCCCTTTTTAGAATAAGAGCAATGAAGGCAGAGTTGAAAACTAAATTTATCCTTCCTGTTTGGCTAGACTCCTCCACAACCTTAAGTAGGTTAGACTCCAAAAGGTCATAAAGCCTAAGAAAGAATTCCATAGTCCACCCATCAGGTCCTAGACTCTTATCTCTTTTTAAGGAGGTTTGAAAAGTTTTGAGCTCCTCATTTGGGACTTAATCAACTCATCATTACCTTCCTCATCTATAAATCTAGGAAATAGAGAAGCTATTATAATTATTTTAGCTATCTTAACTTGACCAAGATCCTTGTATAGTTGACCAAAATGCCTTACTCCCATGTCTACTATTCCTTTAAAGGAGGAGAATTTACTTCCATCTTGTCCTTGTAGCTCCCAAATTGTATTTTGTTATTTTTTATGATTTGTGAAGCTATAAAAAAATTTAGTGTTCTCATCCCCACTTGCAATCTAGAGTGCTCTACTTTTAAGCCTCCATTGTGCTTCTCTCTCTACCAATATATTCTCTTCTCTTATTCTAAACTTTTATACTTAAGTATTATTTCCTCATCCAATTCCTTTTCAAAGTCATCTGTTAGAAACACTATAAGCTCCTCCTCAATCTCCCTTAGTTTTTTATCATCCATCAATTTATTTTTATAGGTCCACTAAACCACTACTACCTTAACCCTTTTTAGATTTGCTATAAATTGAATACTAGTAGATTATCTCAAACTAGGATCAAACTTCACCCATTTTGATTTGACTAGAGTTGCAAAGCTATCCTCTTTTAGCCTCTCAAAATTGAATTTAAAATGACAATTTGGCTTTTTCTCCTCTTTTGATATAAGAAGTATGATGGGGGAGTGATTAGAGTTTCCTTCAACTTCAATCCAAGACTTCAATCTGTAAGTGTCATTTACCAAACTCTCTCTAGACACTAAAATCATGTCATATTTAGGAGACTACCTAATTGGACTCTTTGAGACCACATGATCCACTTTGGGCAGCCTTAGGGCTAAAATAGTGGTTCTTACCACTCAAACAATTTACCTTTTCCTAAGCATTTGGGGTCGTCCTGCATGGAGACGACCTCCAACTAGGGGTTTTCCTACCTTGAGATGGCCTCTCGGGTTGTCCTACCTTGAGATAGTTGCTAGGAATTTTTATCAAAAAGATAAGCGAGATCCATCTAGCACCTGCAATTACCAGTTAGATGTCGTGCATGATCCGAAGCTGTGATTTAGCGCTTTGCATGAGCCAAAATAGAAAAATGTATGCATTAATCAATTGCATGAGATTTCAGATAAAAGCATTCACTTTTCTTAATGTGAACTACCTCTTAAATTTTTCATGCAAAGGGTTTATGCCATTATTATGTTTCTTTCAAAGAATATATATATTGGGATTCACCCTCATTCAAAGGAATACCGAGTTCTCAAATCTTCAAGCAATGGAGTGCTACTAGAATTCAACCTCGAGCTTCCAAGCATTTACATCTTCTCAATGTAGAAAGCATGCCACTGGTTCACTCCAAGGGTTGAAGACCACATCCATATTTTTTGCACAATCAAATATTCCTATTTTGAATATTGATCCAGACTAAATGAACCATTATCATGAATGCTCTAATCCACCAACCAAACCACAAATCAAATCTAGAAGTCACCCTACAATCAGCCTCGAAAAAGTAGTTATAGAGTAGTGGTTGTCTTTGTATGAGATGGCCCACAAGTATGGCTATCCCACCCCGAGATAGCCTCTAGGGCATAAATATATTTCTTTACTTATTTTCTTAATAAGTTTTAGTAGTATTTTTTATTTACTATTTTAGCATAGATAGGATTTAATTTACGCATGCATATGTCATATTTTAGTTTATTTATTGCTTTCATTATCATCACATCGAGCCCTATCTCAAAGGACTTTGCATATGTTCCTAATTGCTTTGATTTCTTTGTGTGCAGGTGATAGATATCTACGAGGGAAGAGGAGATCTAGACCTTACACATCAATCATTGTGACAGTCATAAAAATCCTACCCCAAATCATTTTGTGGGTGTGAGGAAGATCCTACATAGTACATCTGGAATATTTTATCAATAATTAATTGTATCAAATTGGTAGCAAATCTCTCATAGGGATCTTATTGTAACCTCCTTGAAAGAATGAATATTATCATTAATAAAAGGGCACCATCATTCATTTGCATATATCTTGTTCTTATATTTTTGGTTTCATTATTATTGCTATCTTTCAATATTTCATTTGCTTGGATGTATGGTATTTTTCTGCACTTTAGTGGTGATCACAGTGGGACCTAGTCCCTATTTTTAATTTATACTACTAATTGTTGTCTATTTTTTTATTTTTTTATTGTAGGTTTAACCGTCTAGCATAGATATGACCTCTTTTTGGCACCCATCTAACCCTAAGACGGTCTCTTTTCGGCAACCATCCCTGATCAGGATGGCTTTGGATCATAGAGAAAAAATAGCAAAGAGCAAGATCTTCATAAAACATAGGCTATCAAGGTGAGTACCTCTATTATCTATCTTTGTTTTTATAAAGAAATCTATAAAAAAATATTTTATATTATAGAGAATAAAGTATAGAAAATTTATAGTGTCGGGATCTATCTGTGATTGTATTTGGTCTAGACGACCCATGTCTAAGGTCGTCCCCTAGTTCAAAAAACCCCTTTCTATGGTTATATCTGAGACAAACGACCTATGTTAGCAGTCTTCTCTATTAGTGATGGCTATGTACTTGTCACTATTTGGCTTACATGGTGTTGCTTATTCATAGAATGATCTGATGTAGGGTTATGCATTTTAGAAGTTCTATTATTTTATAGGATTTCTAAAAGTAAAATGTCATTTTATGCATTAGTAAAATATCATTGAGTGCTTATTGATTTTACTTTATTTAACATAACAAAAAGAACACCATACACCATGATTCATTTAAACATCAACAAGTTGGATTTTATCACCAACCGTTGATCGAGACCAGCGATGGTGTGCTTTATCTCCATCCATTGGCTCACACCATAGCAACCTTAACGACCAAAAGTGAGTGGCTTTTTGGACTTCATCACCGAAAATTCCCCTACTCTTGGGTGCACCCAAAGTAGAAAGGATTAGTGAGCCCCTTTAAAATTAAGCAAAATCCAAGCTTAGCCGGTAGTTGGACATTAGACAGTGCAACCCCTTAAGGGGTTATTTTATTCCCTTAAGGTTACCTCGAGCCACATCCATAGGAAGCCATTATTTACCGTTTGAGTTGCACTTCTCGATAGGGATGTGTGCTCGAACTACCTTTAATAGTTTTCTATTTTTTTTACCCTTAGTTTCATAGGAATAGAGGTGTTCAACATCAAAACACACTCAAATAGTTATAGGAACTCACAATAAAACTTAAATGATATAATCACATTGTCTGCTTGTGTGTTTCTTTACTATTTTTTTAATCCACATCATGGTAATAACATGCAACCAAGATCACTCATAAGCTAGTGCTACTAAAAATTTGCAAGGAGACATGGAACATATTTGATTCAGTCTAGAGGATATGGTCATTCCTTAATGGCATCCTGGTGTTCATCATGCTACTTATACCATCTGCAGGGAATAAAACCTTCAAGACATCCCTATTAGGGAAGCACCCATAGGTCCTCCAGAGGACGTTCCTAATTTAGCCACCCTAATAGATTTTTATAAAAAAAATAATCCACCCACTAAGGGACCTAGTAGGTTGGTGCCATGAGTTTGCATCCTACCTCACTCTGTCCATCAACCAGAACATGACCTAGAGTATACCCCATTGACAAGGCTTTATGATCAAGCCATTCTGCTTAACTGTCCATGGATGAGTTGGTAGTATGCCTATTTAGATAGGTACACCACTCGTCATCCTACTTCGACATCCATGTTGGCTCATGAATTTATAGTTAATGAGGAAGAGGAAGATCTAGATCATCCTCCCTCAAACCTTAGGAAGAGTACTCCATGCAAGCACATTGTACTTTTGTACCACCTGAGTGCATAGAGTTTACATTTAAGCTTGAATACTAGGTTAACATGGCTTCCCTCGATCATAGGAAACATGTAACCAACCCTTATGGGATTATAGAGCAAGCCAAGTCCCTTCATATTAATATGAAAGCCAATAGATCCCACACTACTAATCAAATAAATCAGGCACTTAGGAAAAATATTGATAGATAAGCACAGTTACTAGTTAAGACTAGATAAACAATGTTTAGATTAGTAGTATCAACTAGATCATTAGAGGCTACACCAGCATAGGTTGCACTAGCAATGAATATATCAAGAAAAATTATAGAAAGCCTTTCATGAGACGGTTCCTACACCTAGTATCCATAGGCAAAAAATCCATCAAAGGCACCTTGCACACTACCAAAACCTTCCACCTAGGCCAAATCAGAACCATCCACCTCATGCACCTATCCATCCCCATAGGTCCATACAACATCCACCCTACAATCAACAACAAGGGTATGAAACCTATGAGGATTTGTAGTCAGAGTACCAGGAGCAAGGGTACCCTAGGATACCTTATAAGGACATGGTTGATGATCACATTCAACAACCACATCCTAATCAAAATCTTTCTCACCTCCCTCTTTGAGGAAAAAGGCAAGAAGATGAGATTATATCATCCATAGCTTACAAGTTGCTTACCGAGCACATTAAATAATTGGAAAAGCAAGCTTCAAGAATGGGTTATCAGAAACCCACATTGAGCCAACTTCATAATCAATCACTTCATCCTTTTATCCCATCTTCTCCATATCCTAAGCATTTCAAAATACCTAAGCTAGACAAGTTTAAAGGAGATGATGATGTGCAAGAGCATGTCACCAACTTTATGAACCTTTGCTTTCAACTCCAGGATGATGATATCTTATTACTTTGAACCTTCTTAATAACACTCTCTAGCCTAGCCCTAGAGTGTTATAACCATCAAAAAAGGTATAGCATCCATAGCTTTGAACAACTTGTGAATGCATTCCTAGAGCGTTTCTTATTTAGCATGAAAAAGAAAGCAACCTTGACTGATTTGTACAATATTTACTAGTTTGACGATGAACTAGTCTTAGATTATGGAAATAGGTGGTGAGTGGTTATATAAAAGTTGTTTTTTATCTTGTCTATAATAGAGCTAACTCATCTACTTATGAGATTTTTTCAAAACACATCTCATTGCTATTATAACTTCAATAATATCAAATATTTGAGGAATTCCTAGCTTAGACAAAGGTTATATAAGAGATCAAAGTTCAGGAGGGTGACATTCAACTCCATAAAAAGGAATGGCCAAACAAGAATACTAAAAGTGAAAACATACAATAAAAGGTGGCCCCAATTAATCATGTTTCTTTGAGTATCCTCGGATCCTCAAACCAGACCGCACCACCTCAACTACTAATGCGGCCTAATTACTAGGCTCAGCCTCCATTGATCCAGTATCATATGCAATAGAATCAAATATAAGGTCAACAACATTGACCACCATGGCAATATACTCCTTTTCCAGAAATATTAGCATCATCTTCAATCGATTATGTGAGGCACGGTCAATCACTCTTCCTAAGATCCATTTGTTGGATCCTAATAAGCCTAGATCAAAGGGGTATAGGGAATATCTATACTGTGCTTACCATCAACAAAGGGGTCATGACATCCACAAAGAGGAATATCTATATTGTGTTAAATTTAGTACAAGATATGATCGAGAGGCAATAGCTTCAAATTGATAATCCTCTTACCCCAAACAACCAACCAATAGGAGTCTTTCAATACCCCTTACCCACAATAGTGAAATTATTATTATGTTGGTGTTGAACATTATATCCACTTCTTATTGTGTATTCTCCTGAGCTATTCAACTCCCAAATAAATTTATCCTTGGCACCCCTTGAAATAATTACAATTATTATCTTTCTACTCAATTACCTCCTAGCATCAATGTGAACTGGAATTTGTTCAATTTATTTTTAGTGCTATCCATAACCTCATCGAATCTAAAATATGTTATGAGCACTTGTTCAACATCATTTGTTAGTGTATCTAACCACTTTTCATAATGATATAAAGGAATCATCTTTCCATGGATAGCAATACAAAGATTATCATTGATGTTGAACTTTAAAAAGATGTTAGGATCATTGAAATCAACTAATGTATTCCAACTATCAAACTTGGGATCCTCAAAATATCTTTTGAATAAGTAAATCCTATCAATAATCATACATATTTGTTTTCTCATCCTGATGAAATTGACAATATAAATTTCCCGTTCCTGTGCGAGTTTAATCAAAAACTCATTTCTTACAACAATGGAAGAATACCACAATGTGAGAAGAGTTTCCAAGTTAGTCATAAAAAATAGCAAATATTTTGCCTTGTCAACATTCCTATGATGTGCATACATAAACCCAACCAAGGATTGATATTCTGAAAATACCCTTTTTGCAAGAAGAAACAGTGAAATCCACCCGGTGTCCACATATTTTAACATTTTTTTGCCTTTGGTTACACCTAGAGAAAACTATTGAAACTTAGCAAACATTTTTGGACTGCATGAAAATTATGAGTGTATTTCATGGACGAGTTCTTCCACTTTGGCTACATTATCAAAATTTCTCACAATTTTATATGCAAGATTCATTCTATGAGCCATGCAATGAAAGGTAATCACATATGGGGCAATTGATGTCTGAATCCTAACACAAAGACCATTCCATTGTCCTTGCATTGTAGCTGCACCATCAGATCCAACACAAATTAACTTTGTGGCAATTTCCTTTTCATCCATTCCAACAATATCCTTTAAACTAGTTACAACAACATTATAAATTTTTTATGCATTACAATTTTCAATCATCTTGATGCACCTTGTCGGAGCCATAACTTGTGAACCGTACGCCCATTTGCCTTGAAATTTAACAGGTGGTTCCGCATGCATGTTATGCATCAGGATGATATTTGATCCTCCTAACCCTCCAAAAATCATGTTTTCGGGACCTAAATCCTCCATCTAGTACCACAAAATTAGCTTTTAGAATAGGTTCCCAGGTTTTTTTGGATTTTTTTGGCTGTTAGAAGTTTATTATATTTTTTATACCTTAAGTTGAGACCTAATATTTTAAATTAAGGTTCGTTATTGTAAGAGGGATGTGTACACCAAATTTGGGTGCAATCCGACTCATTTCTATTTTTAGCAGTTTTTAGAAAAAATATCTACTTTTAGCCATTTTTAGAAAAAAGATGTTTTAGGGTGTCTTTAGGGTTTCTTTGATTTTCGGTTGCTATATTATGGATTGTAATATTTTGGAGAAGGGGCGTGAATTCAAGAATGAGAAGAATATCGATTTGTAGGGTTCTTCCATTATATTGCATTTGTGTTATGTGATTGGAGTCCATTTTGTTGGTCTCTTGTAGCTGAGTTCACACCATTTGGTATCAGAGCGGGTGTGATCTCGCTAGTGAAGGGAATATGCCACCTAGAATATATGCCCAAATGAATAGGCAGATCAAGGATCTGAATGTAGAAATAGCATGACTGATTGGTGTGATTGATCGCATGGGAGAGAGACATCCCAGGGCACGTGCAGATCAAGGATCTGATGATGAAAATGTACCTAAGGAACGTGGATCTGAGGTCCACGTAGAAGCAGAACCAAAGGGCCTAGAGGAAGAAGGGCACAGTTTTGAAAATCTACTGATACGAGCTCTAGAGGGGCTTAAGGGGAATCGATATGGGATCAAGATCGAGGTTCCCGAGTATGCTGGTGGGTTGAAACCAGAGGAGTTGATCGATTGGATCAATAGCTTGGAAAAATATTTTGAATGGAGTAACCTTGTTGAAGAGAAGAAGGTTAAGATCACATGCACAAAGTTGAAGGGACATGCATTGATTTGGTGGGATCATTTATAGACTACACGATAGAGGAATGGAAAGGAAAATATCAGGGATTGGATAAAGATGAAGAAGTTACAAGAAAAATTTATACCTGTAGACTACTCCCAAACCCTATTTCATAGATTTTAGAATCTCCAACAGAAGGATCAAAGCATTGAGGACTATACTAATGAATTCTACAAGCTATCCATTCAAGTGGAGCACAATGATATGGAGGACCAAAGGGCTTCTAGGTATGTAAATGGCCTAAGTTTTGCTATCCAAGATGAGATGAGCATGCATCGCACTCTTATAGTGGAGGATGCATATCAAATGGCCCTCAAGGTAGAGGAGAAATTGAAAAGGGTTAATAAAAGAGGCAAGAAGGGATTCACACCCTCTTTAGGTCGAGGTCAAAGTGGATATAATTTTCTCAAGGGAGAATCCTCAATACCTACTAAATAAGAAGAAGATGGGAAGAATCTGAGAGGAAGATGATACCAACGAGGTAGAGGTTACGGTGGTGGATGAAATGGGAATGATCTAAGAAGGTCGTATACCTATTATGGATGTGGTGAGGAGGGGCACAAAGCATTTGAGTGTCCCCAATGTGATATCCAAGAAAGGGGTCAAGGAGGACAAGGAAGGATAAATCTAGTTGAGATGGAAGAGTAGGATGAGGATGAAGTTGTTGCTGACATGGGGGAAGCACTTATGATAAGAAGGATGCTGATTGTTCCTAAGAAAGAGAAGGTGCAGAGCAAAGCGAAGGGGTAGACCATAGATGGTGATGATTTTGGGCTACAAATGAACATCTTTCGAACAAGGTGTACATCAGGAGGGAAGGTATGTAACATTGTCATTGATGGTGGTAGCTATGAGAATATGGTGTCAAATTTCATGGTTGATAAAATTAACCTGGAATGCGAAAAGTATCCTTATCCATATCGCATCTCATGGGTTAAGAAGGGGAATGAGGTAACAGTAGATCAGAGGTGTTTAATTAAATTTTCAATTGGGAGAACTTACAAGGATGAAGTGTGGTGTGATGTGATCCCGATGGATGCATGTCACATTCTATTGGGAATACCTTGGAAGTACGACATGGATACTAACCATAATGGGAGAAAGAATACTTACACATTCTGGAAGGATGGTGTAAAGGTAGTTCTTGTACCTCTAAAGGAGGATGGGTCGAGTGAGAGATTGTTGACGATGAAGGAGTTTCTTGTAGAGATCAAGGATGCTAGCTTATGTTATGCCTTAATAGATATAAAGCTATAAATAGAGGAAGTGGTTATACCTACAACAACAGCTAAGTTGCTAAGTGAATATAAATATGTCACACCAGAGGATTTACCGGATGGGCTACCACCAAAGAGGGATATCCAACATCACATGGATTTGATTCCAGGATCAACGCTTTCAAATCAGGCAGCTTATTGGTTAAACCCAACACATAATGCAGAGTTGAGTAAGGAAGTGAAAAAGTTGATAAATAAGGGATTAGTTAGGGAGAGTATGAGTCCATGTGCGACTCCAGCATTGCTGAACCCAAAGCAGGGTTATGCATAGTGGCTATTTTTAGCCAATTGGCTAAAATTAAGATTTTCAAAATTTGGAATTGGCTAATATTTGAGACCCTTGACCAAGGCCCATTAGCCAAAAAAATTTGGGTGCAATTTTTTTTGGGGGGTCGATTCACCCCAATTTTATAATAATTTGACCATTTTAAGTTTAAATTTCCAACATTACCCCTAATAATAGTTAACCTTCTACATGTGTTTTGACACTATTCACCTAGATTTTGAAACTGATTCACCAAATTTTTATAAATACATTTTGGAGCTGACCCCTTATGCATAACCATGACCCAAAGAAAGATGGTGACTAGTGGATGTGTGTGGATAGTAGAGCCATAAACAAGATCACAATAAAATATCGGTATCCTATACCGAGAGTGGATGACATGATGGATGGATTGGTTGGAGCTAAATACTTCAATAAAATTGATCTACGGAGTGGCTACTACCAGATCATAATTAGAGAAGGGGATGAATGGAAGACAACTTTTAAGACAAAATATGGGTTGTACGAGTGGATGGTGATGCCATTTGGGTTATCTAATGCACCCAGTACATTTATGCGATTGATGAACAAAGTACTATGGGAATATAATGGTAAGTTTGTGGTTGTGTATTTTTATGATATTTTTATTTATAGTAAAAGTGAAGAAGAGCATTTGTTACAGCTAAAATTAGTGTTAAACGTGCTAAGGAAAGAGAAATTGTATGTCAATCTAAATAAATGTAGGTTTCTTCAGGATAGTTTAATATTTTTAGGATTTGTAATCTCAAGAGATGGCATGAGGATGGATGATGAGAAAGTGAAGGCAATTTTGGAATGGCCTCTTCCATGAACTATAACAGAAGTAAGGAGCTTTCATGGCCTAGCTACCTTTAACAGAAAGTTCATCAGGAACTTCAATAGTATAGTTGCCCCTATAATTGAGTGCCCAAAGGGGAAAGAGTTTGTATGGACTATTGCAGCAACAAATATTTTTGAACTCTTGAAGAAGAAGGTGTCAGAAGACCCTGTTCTAGTGTTACCAGATTTTAGTAAGGTGTTTTAGGTTGATTGTGATGCCTCATTTGTTGGAATTGGTGGTGTCTTAAGTCAAGAGGGCCGACCTGTAGCATATTTCAGTGAGAAGCTAAATGATGCAAGGAAGAATTATTCTACATATGATGTGGAATTTTATGCAATTGTGCAAGCATTGCAACATTGGAGGCACTACTTACTCTCAAAGGAGTTTGTGCTATTTACTGATCATGAAGCATTGAGGCATGTCAACTCTAAAAAAAAGTTAAATAGTAGGCATGCCAAATGGGTTTAATTTTTGCAATAGTATACATTTGTCCTGAAGCACAAGTCGGGAAAACAAAATAAGGTTGTTGATGCATTGAGTAGGATAGTCGTGTTGTTGACCACTATGGAGAATGAAGTGGTAGGATTTGAGGGAATGAAATATTTGTATGAATCCGATGCAGATTTTTGGAATATTGTGCAACAGTGTAAAAGTGCGGTATAGGGTGAGTCTCATACTATTTTTGAAGAGTATTTTTTATAGAATGGTTACTTGTTTAAGGGTAATCAATTATGCATTCCCAATGGCTCTATGAGAGAGAACATCTTGAGAGAATTACATAGTGGGGGTTTGGTTGGTCATTTTGGAGTAGCCAAAACTACCACTCTTGTAGAGGAGAAGTACTATTGGCTAAAAATGAAGAGAGACATAATCAGGTTTGTCTCTAGATGTAGAGTATGTCATATGGCTAAGGGCCATGCATAAAATATAGGGTTGTATATGTCACTGCCAGTTCCTATAAGACCATGGACCGATCTAAGTATGGATTTTATGTTGGGGTTGCCCAAGACACAGAGGGGTAAGGATTTAGTTTTTGTTGTGGTAGAAAATTTTTCAAAAATGGTGCATTTCATTGCTTTCCAGAAAACTAATGATGCAACTAGGACTATAGTCTTATTCTTTGATGATATTGTACGGTTGCATGGTGTTCCAAAGACTATTTACTTCTGATCGGGATACTAAGTTCTTGAGTCACTTTTGGAGGATGTTGTGGAAAAAGTTGAACACCAGGCTATAGTTTAGTAGTGCTTACCATCCACATACTGATGGGAAAACTGAGGTAGTGAATATAAGCTTGGAAAACCTCTTACATTGCATATTTGAAGAAAAACCAAAACAATGGGATTTAGCCTTGTCACAAGCCGAATTTGCATACAACATTTTAATGAATAAGTCGATAGGTAAATCTCTATTTCAAATTATTTATGGTCAAAATATTAGAGGTGTATTATATTTGGTTGAGTTACCAATTGGGGAACAAGTTAGTGATGATGCAGAAGCATTTGTTGAGCATATCCAAAAAGTGCAAGATTAAGTGAGGGAAAAATTGTAGAGTAGTAATGCTCACTACAAAGAGTCTATTGATGCACATGAAAGGGTGAAAGTGTTCGAAGAGGGTGATATGGTCATGGTTCATCTTAGGAAATAAATATTTCCTAAGGGGATGTATAACAAACTGAAACTTAAGAAAATTGGGCCATGTAGGATTTTGAAGAAGATCAATGATAATGCCTATAAAGTGGAGTTGCTCGATGAATTTTATATTTCACCTATTTTTAATGTTTCTTATTTATTTTAGTATCTTTGTACTATTGAGGATGGTGAATTATAGGAGACAGTAAATTGGGCATGATAGATGCCTAAGAAAAAAAAGAGAGAGTTGCATAGGTGCTCGATAAGAAGGTGATCACCACCAGATATGGGAGCTACAATAGATTCTTGGTTCAGTGGGAAGGATTACCACAATTAGATAACACTTGGGTTTCGGAGTTAGAGCTAAAGGAAATTGATAACCAGAAGCTACAATATTTCAATTCAACTGAACTCATAGGAGCTGAGTTCTTTTTCACCAGAGGAGAATGATGCACCTTGTCGGAGACATTACTTTTGAACCGTATGCCCGTTTACCTTGAAATTTAATAGGTGGTTCTTCATGCATGTTCTACATTAGGATGATATTTGATCCTCCTAACCCTCCAAAAATCATGTTTTCGGGACCTAACTCCTCCATCTAGTACCCCAAAATTAGCTTTTAGAATAGGTTCTCGGGTTTTTTAGTTTTTTTGGTTATTAGAAGTGTATTATATTTTATTATACCTTAAGTTGAGACCTAATATTTTAAATTAAGGTTCTTTATTGTAAGAGGAATGTATGCACCGAATTTGGGTACAATCCGACTCATTTATATTTTTAGCGGTTTTTAGAAAAAAGATCTATTTTTAGACGTTTTTAGAAAAAAGATGTTTTAGGGTTTCTTTGGTTTTCAATTGCTATATGATGGATTGTAATATTTTAGATAAGGGGAATGAATTCAAGAATGAGAAGAATATCGATTTGCAAGGTTCTTCCATTATATTGCATTTGTGTTATGTGATTGAAGTCCATTTTGTTGGTCTCTTGTAGTTGAGTTCACACCACATCTTATGTAGTGCTAGTAAATGAGGTTGTCTCAAATGATTTTTGAATGTGTAAACATATATGCAAATCCAAGATGTGTTGTCAATAGTTTTTACCTCATCAATGGAAAGTGAAATAAATTTGTCTTGTTTTGCATTCTCTTTCAGGTCTTCCTTCTCAACCAATGATAGACATTTTACCATTTACCAACCACTTTGATCTAACCAATATGAAATGGTAAGGTTTTGTACATCGGCTAGTTGAAGTATTTGCTTAAAATCAACAAAATCAGACATGGGTTGACCTTTTTTTAGAATATTGTATACAATAGCAAACTATAATTTCTTTGAGGCTAATACAGTATTATTAACTTTTTGAAATTGTGCCTCGATTGTTCCACTCTTCTCAATGAGATTTTATTGTTGTTTCATTGCTTTTTCATATTCAAGTGCATATCTCACATGCACACATTTTGATGCATCCTTCCACCTATGAAATATGTTAATTGTTCCATCACTTCGTATTTCTTTGATGTAAAATTTTCCATAGTGTTTTTCTATTGTGTCTTTCTTATTTTGTAATAAATGATCAATTCCAAAATTCCATGTACAAATAATTCATTTACACACATTATGTTTCTCATCTAGCTCAATAAAGGGGTATAATCATACCCATTCATTTTTAAAATCCCTTTCAATAGTCCATTCACTTATATTTTTACATTTATATTTTTGACTACAAGATTCCCAAGAGGTCTGCACTTTAATTGTACTATCATTTTACTTTGTAGTTGATGTGTCTGAATTTAACATCTCCTGAAGTTGTTGAATGTGGTTATTAGGAAAATTATCATGTGGTCCCATATCATTTTATGGAATATCTTTGAGTGAACGCACATCAGGGTTGACAATGTTTACTACATTCAATTTTTGGTGTTCTCTATCATTTTTTGATGTAAAAAAGCATTTTTTAAAGAATTAATAAAATACAGTTTTACAAAAGCATTTAAGGTAGATAAGCAGACAACCATTTATCTATTAATAAAGAAAGGCTTTATATTTAAGAATAATAGAGAAATATTAAAAAATTTATGGTAAAAGGTGTTTGTACTTGTATGTTGTATAGAATCTGTAGAGATTGATGCCTCACTGCATTTTGATATTTGTATAAAATATTTCAGAATTCTCTTTTACAAGAATATTGGCCTCCCTTATTTCCATATTCAGTAGGATATATTGTATTTGTAAATAAAAAAACTTTAGATGTTAGGAAATAAATATGAAATTGAAGAAAAATAGCATACATCCCTCAAGATGAACCTAGCCATTCTTCTAACAAGCAAGCAGTATCTGATAGGAAAAATATCCGAACACACAATATGACATGGATACTTATCGACCATAGTTGTAGATAGTGCTTCTAAACTACTTATGAAACATACTCTAAGAGACAAGAAGTAGTCTCTAACAAGAAAAATGCTCCTAACACACAACCAGATGACATTGATAGTTGTCTACCATAGTTGTATATAGTGCACCTATAGTGCCTATGAAATTGAAGAAAAAGAGCTTTGGATAAAAGAACAATGGAATAAAAATACTCTACCTATTTTCATAATCATCTTAGGACCATAGATACGCCTCTACAACCAATAGGATTTTTTGATAGTCTCTCCTCTACAACCGATCAACTTATATCAATAATTTCTCCTCTACAACCGATTGGCTTAGACTGATAGACATGTCTCTACAACCAATTGGCTTAGGATGATAGACATGTCTCTACAACCGATAGGCTTATACCAATAGACACTTCTCTATAACCGATCAACTTATGTCGATAGACACATCTCTATGACTGATCAACTTATGTTGATCGACTTTTCTCTATAATAGATTGGCTTATACCATTAGATACATCTCTACAACCAATCAATTTTTTTTTATACTCTCTCTTCTAAAACTGATCGAATTATGATGATAGTTTCTCCTTTGCAACCTATTAGCTTAGGCCGATAGACACGTCTCTACAAATAATCGGCTTATGCTGACCAACATTTATTTGTAACCAATTGGCTTATATCGATCGACACTTCTTTGCAATTGATCAACTTATACCGATAGATACATCTTTACAACTGATCAACTTATGTCGACTAACACTTATTTGCAACCGATCAGATTATGTTGATAGACACATATCTAAAATCGATCAAGTTATTTTGAGAGACACTTTTCTACAATCGATCAACTTATATCTCTAGTATCTGTAATCGATCATATTATACTGATTGATACTTCTTTGCAACCGATAGGCCTATGCCGATTGACACTCCTCTATAACTGATAAACTTATGTCGATCATCTTAAGTCGATCAACACCTATCTACAAATCATAGGCATATGTCGATTGACACTACTCTGCAATGGATCGGCTTATCTCAATTATCTTAAGTTGATCGACACTTCTTTATAATTGATAGTCATACATCAATCAACACTCCTTTGCAACTGATCGAATTATATCGATAGACACTTCTTTGCAACCTTGTCAAGTTTTTTGTTGTTTTAGAGATATTTTTGAGTTAGAATATTTTAGATGTATGTTTATTGATACCCCCTACATTATATATGAGTAGTATATGAGGCAATTAGGGTGGGAAAAATAAAATCATTTATAATTTGAAGGTGAATTGTCTATGGAATGGGGCAAAACTGGTCGACAAATTAAAATAAAAATAGGATAATTATTATCAATGACGGGTGAATTTACCCCAAAAAAACTTCCACCCCATAAATTTTGGGCGAATATGCCCTAGTGAAAGGATCTAAACATAGCCAATTTTAAATTTTGAAAATCCTAAATAGAACCAATTTAACATATTTTGCGCCTATGCATAACCCTATTTTTATTTATTATATTTTGTTTTAATAAGTTACATGAAGCTAAAATAAATACCATATAATATTGCCCTAAAATGTCTTAGAAATATTTTTAAATTTATTATATTGGATTTAAATGAACCCACATATATTACCTGAGGACCATATAGTGTTATTTCAACAATACTTTGAAGAACACAAGCTTATACTAAGAGGGGGGTGAACAATATAGCGTCCACTTTTTACTTTCTTTCCAAACCAATATCAATTAATGTCCTTAATTGAAATAACCAAATATAGTAGTGTGTATTAATAACTTAGATAGAAATAGTAAGCAAGAGCACAAGTCACCACACACAATTGAGACACAAGATTTAACGTGGTTCCCCCAATGTGGGGTACTCCACAAGATAATCTCCTTATAATATTTCACATAGAAATAAGGATCCTTATCCAATACAATGATTACTTTGATCTACTCAAAGCTAGGAAATACAATGATCTACTTAGGTAGGCAATCCACTGATCTTCTCAACTAGGCAACACATTGATCTTCTCAAGTAGGAAATCCATTGATCTACTTAGGTAGGCAACACACTAATCTGATCAGGTAGGCAATCCACTGATCTTCTTAGCTAGGCAACACACTGATCTGCTCAGGTAGGCAATCCACTGATCTTATTAGCTAGGAACTCCACTAATCTTCTCAACAATATCACACAAAACTTGTCCAAATATTCTCAACAAGCTCACACATAACTTGTCAAAATATTCTCAACAAGCTCACACTTAACTTGTCCAAATATGGTCAACAAGCTCACACAGAACTTCTCCAAATCTGCTCAACAAGCTCACACAAAATTTATCCAAATATGCTCAACAAGCTCACATAGAACTTATCCAAATCTTCTCAACAAGCTCACATAGAACTTGTCCAAATCTATCCCAAAAATTGTCCACAAAGTTATCCAGAAATCTATCCCAAAAGCCTTCTCAAAGACTCAATCAATCATACTCAAGTAGTACTCAAATCTCATCCACAAATCTTATGAAGGCAAGGCTCAAATATGAACTCAACAATGAATGTTAATACACTCTTCAAAGGATGACAACTATGATCCATAATGATCTCAACTCAAATCAATCTCATAGAAGCATAAAGAGAATTGTTAGAGACTCAATATGTTCTATCCTCAAATCCAATATCTTTCTCAACTCAAGGAAATCTCATAGAAGCATAAAGAGAATTATTAGAGACTCAATATGTTCTATCCTCAAATCTCAATCTCAACTTAAATCCAAAATATAGAATAGTTTGTTTCATGGAACTTGAACAACCACTTCACACAATCACTTGACTAGGCTCAAACAACTCTTCTCAACCAACTACCACAAGGAACAACTCTTTCTTACAAAC
The DNA here is from genome assembly GCA_028583015.1 of Wollemia nobilis. Taxonomy (NCBI): domain Eukaryota; kingdom Viridiplantae; phylum Streptophyta; class Pinopsida; order Araucariales; family Araucariaceae; genus Wollemia; species Wollemia nobilis. Next base: position 3,615,621 of record JAQPPZ010016894.1, read on the forward strand.
CCTAGTCCAAGCATGTATCAACCAACTCAAATTTTTCCAACAATGCTCAACCACAAATCTCACATAACAATGATACTCATGTTCTTCTCAAGTTCATGTTCTTTGCATAACCAATGGGCTTCAAAAAAAATGCTAATTAAACATTCTTCACATAACAATGAGACTCATGTTCTTTTCAAGTTCCTTTTCTTTGCATAACCAATGGGCTTCAAAAATAATGCTAATAAAACATTTTTCACATAACAATGATACTCATGTTCTTTTCAAGTTCTTTGCATAACCAATGGGCTTCAACAACTATGCTTATAAAACAAGGTTTAACCACAACTCTCAAACTAGAAAACCTTGAAGCATTCAACCAACCACTTTCGAAAAGGAAACCACAATCAATCCTTTTCTCTCCAATGATATTTCAGAAATCAACCACCATAGTCAATCAATAGGATAATGTGCCCATATCTTTTATGAAGATGAAGAAACCCCTTTGGAAACCCACACCACACTTTGAAAAAAAAAAGAAAACCTTCACTTTGAACCCCTTAGAAAAACAAAAAACTCTTTACATACACCTTATTTCTCCATCTAATAAGGTTAATCAAATAGCCCTTGAAATAAGCTTTCCAATGATATATAAATGGTATAATTCTAAAAGAGGAAAACACCAAAAATTTCTCTTTTTCTAAAAGTGTATTTCAATCCTTATATCTTTCCTTCCAAGTAAATAAAAATTAATCAAACATTATTCCCTAGCAGTAACCTTATTCCTCCAACATTAGGAAAAAAAAAAATATTCAATAAAACATTTACGTGCCTCTTAGAGGGAATGAACCCCTCCCCCACTCAACACCAAAACCGTGGCACCAAAAACCACATGAGCTATCTGCTCACATAGGACAAAGAGCAAAAGTGCTCCCTATATTTTTCTGCCCTTGCTAATGCCAAAAATAGGCACCAAATGCTCTTCTTCCACACTCTACAAAAATAAAACTTGGTGGGAATCAAACACATGCCCTTTTGCAACCAAAAACTCCACACTTCCCAAGCTCACCGTTGGACCATGCTATCACATCAAAGGATTTCGGGGCTTCCACTTTTTGTTCTCTTCGTTCGATGCTTATACTTTTGAATCGAAAGCCTTTGCATATATATATTCAACCTTACTTTAATTTCACATATTCACACCTTTTTATTAATTTCCTTTTATGCCATTGGTTTTTATGAGCGAGATGACTTAAAAATTTAAAAATAAAATTAAAATAAATATTTAAAATTAAATATCTCCATCATCGAGGCACATTTTTTGATGAAACAAAGAGCCAACCTGGGTTTTAAGAAAAACCCATTTCAAATTTGCCATCCATGGTTTTAAATAAAACCTTTTTATTTTTCCCGCCTTGGTTTTCACAAAAACCCTATATATATCCATGCTTTCCAAAATATCATAAATGCTTATTTATGAAATACTTTGGCCACCAAAACTCAATGTGATCCATGTGACATCAATGACAACATAAAATACCTCAAATTTCCAACAATATCCCCCTTTGTCATTGATGGCAACACCTCTAATGCAAATCACCACAATCACTGCAAAAACCATTTATGAGAATCAAAGTTGCTCCCCCTGACTCAATACTCTCTTTGGAGGTTACTCCCCCTAACTCAATGCTCTCTTTGGAGGATGCTCCCTCTAACTCAATGCTCTCCCCCTTACTCAAATATCTCCCCATTTGACATCAATGGCAAAAGGGACACCTATGGGGCTAAAATATATGACTCTTAATCTTAGCCCCCTCACCACCTTATCTCTTGAGGTGATTAATTTTGGGGTGGGAGTACTTTTACTCCCATATTACATTGTTTCTTTCCTCTATCAACTTCCTTCCATGTTTTTTTGATATCCTTCTCTTGATGAATTACTTGATCTTCTTGTCTAGAACCTGTTTGACCTTCTTGCCTTGAACCTGTTTGACCTTCTTGCCTTGAACCTGTTTGGAATTGAGTCCTACACCATTTTGCAATATGTCCAAAGTTATTGCAATTAAAACACTTGATATTGTAGCCTTTGGATGGTGCCCATATCCTGAATCTTTTCTTGAAATAATTTCCATATCCATTCCTTTATTGAACCCTGTATTGTGAAGCTCTGTTTTCATGATCATTATGACCATGACTTTTGAATTGTGTAGCTCTAAAACTAAAACCATGTTGCTCATTTTCTTTGCACTAAAAAGCTCTATGACCAATCCTGTTGCATAAGAAGCAATGTCCCTGAAAACCATACCTTCTTCCTTTGAAGTTTCTTCTAGCAAAATCAAACTTCTTTTATCCATAGACCCTGCAGTGTATAGCCCTGTGTCCAAATCCATTACAAGAAAAACAATGTCCTTGAAAAGCCCTTTGTTCATGCCTTGGTTCCTCATACCTCTCTTGACCATTATCCTCATGATCACTTTCAACTTGTGCATTGCATCCTTGAACCTTATTTGTAGTATCTAAATCCTCTTCCTTAGTTTCTTCCTTGCTTTCCTCTTCAAGAATTTCTTTTCCTTTTGAACTTGATTCACCTATCTCAAAATAAGATCCAAACTGAATATTTGGAGTCATAGGAACTTTAGAACTTTCTTTATAAAACTTAGGTGCTTCCTTGCTTTCATCTTTAAGAACTTCCTTTCCTTTTGAGTGTGATTCCCCAAACCTAAAATATGAGACCTTTGGTGCTTTGGAATCTTTCTCTTCTTTCTCTTCATTTGTGTCAAGTAGCAAATTGGCATCCATCTATATTGTCTCTGAAATACATGTTTCCTTCTTAGTGAAAATATCTTGACCTTTTGAGTCATGTGATGGATCAAAATTCTCACGTATGGAACATCTAAATTCTTTTAGATTCTCCTTAACCTCTTGTAGTTGCTCATGGATCTCATTGAAATCTTCCTTTAGATTAACTAAGATATTTGTCTTTCTTACACTATTATCTTGTTTAACTTATTCTTCTTGGATTGAATGTTCTTCTTCTACTTCTTTTATCCCATAGAAAAATCCTTCTTCATATTCACTATCACTAATATCATTATAATATTCTATAGCAAACAAACTCTCATGATTTCTTTGACTATGCCTGTTTCCTTGATGTGTCATCTCATCTTCACTATCACTAAAACCATTGCAATATCCTGATCTGTGATCTCTTTGACCACACAAAAAGCACTATTCTCTTTCACCTTCTATTCCAAGGAATATATGTTCTTCCTTTTCATCATCTGACTTTTATTTATCATTGTGATCTGAGCTATCACTTGCTTCTACAATGTAGTAAGATTTCTTTACCTTACAAAATTTTTTCTTCTTCTCATACTTGTTTTGCTTGTATCTGTCATCTTTGTCATGCTTATGCTTTCCATATTCTTTTATTCTATGATCCTATTTTTCATCATCACTATTTTCTTCATGTGGACACTTGTGTGCATAGTGACCAAGATCACCACACTTGTAGCATCTGACTTTCCTCATATCCCTAAAATTCCTTGAGTCCTTATTCCTTTTGATGAAGTTAGCTTCCTCATAATTAAATGGATCTCTATATATATCTAGAACCTCTCCTTTATATTTCTCTTAAGCCTTGAATGCAATCTCTTTTATTGGAATCTGATGCTTACTCACCCTCATCTCATAAGTTGTGAGATTTCCTTGTAGTTCTTTCATTGTTAGCTTGTTGATATCCATTGTTTCTTCTATTTCTGAAACCTTTGCATCATACTTCATGGGAAGTGATCTCAAAACCTTTTGAGTAACTTTTGATTCTTTCATCTCAAATCCTAGGCCTCTCATGGTGTTAGTAATATCATCAACTCGAAGTAAAAACTTTGCAATATCTTCATAATCTTCCATTTTCAATTCCTCAAATATTTTTATATGAGTTTGTAGTTTTGACAACTTTACCTTGGAATCTCCTTCATAAGTATTCCTCAAATTGGTCCACATTTCATTAGTTGAATTACATACCATGACCTTTGCAAAATATGTCTCACGTAGCCCACTCAAAATACAATTTATTTCCCTTGCATTGATCTCAACCAATTTCCTGATAGTCTTATCTACCTCGAGATCACCTTCAACCTTATACTTTTTTTCAACCATCTTCCATACCTCATATCCCTGTGATATCAAGTAGTTCTTCATTCTCATGCTCTAGAAAGCATAATTGTTACCATCAAATAGTGGTACCTTATTTGTAGATGATCCATTCTATGAAGCCATATGTGTTCTTGTAGAATCTACCCTCAAGATGTTAGCATTTTTGAAGGAAACCACTCTGATACCAATTGGAAAACAGAAGCTTATACTGAGAGGGGGAGGTGAATAGTATAGCGCTCACTTTTTACTTTCTTTCCAAACCAATATCAATTAATGTCCTTAATTGTAATAACCAAATATAGCAGTGTGTATTAATAACTCAGATAACAATAGTAAGCAAGAGCACAAGTTACCACACATAATTGAGACACAAGATTTAACATGGTTCCCCCAATGTGGGGTACTCCAACAAGATAATCTCCTTATAATATTTCACACAAAAATAATGATCTTTATCCAATACAATGATTACTTTGATCTACTCAAAGCTAGGAAATACACTGATCTGCTTAGGTAGGAAATCCACTGATCTGCTTAGCTAGGCAACACACTAATTTGCTTAGGTAGGCAATCCACTGATATGCTTAGCTAGGCAACACACTAATCTTATTAGGTAGGCAATCCACTAATCTACTCAACTAGGCAACACATTGATCTACTCAGGTAGGAAATTCACTGATCTGCTCAATTAGGCACTCCACTGATCTACTCAACAAGCTCACATAGAACTTGTCAAAATCTGCTCAACAAGCTCACACAAAACTTGTCCAAATCTGCTCAACAATCTCACACAGAACTTATCCAAATCTGCTCAACAAGCTCACACAAAACTTGTCCAAATATGCTCAAAAAGCTCACACATAACTTGTCCAAATATGCTCAACAAGCTCACATAGAACTTGTCCAAATCTATCCCAAAAACTATCCACAAAGCTATCTAGAAATCTATCCCAAAAGCCTTCTCAAAGGCTCAATCAATCATACTCAAGTAGTACTCAAATCTCATCCACAAATCTTATGAAGGCAAGGCTCAAAGATGAACTCAACAATGAATGGTAATACACTCTTCAAAGGATGACAACTATGATCCACAATGATCTCAACTCAAATCAATCTCATAGAAGCATAAAGAGAATTGTTAGAGACTCAATATGTTTTATACTCAAATCCAATATCTTTCTCAACTCAAAGCAATCTCATAGAAGCATAAAGAGAATTTTTAGAGACTCAATATGTTCTATCCTCAAATCTCAATCTCAACTTAAATCCATAATATAGAATAGTTTGTTTCATGGAACTTGAACAACCACTTCACACAATCACTTGACTAGGCTCAAACAACTCTTCTCAACCAACTACCACAAGGAACAAATCTTTCTTACAAACCCTAGTCCAAGCATGTATCAACCAACTCAAATATTTTCAACAATGCTCAACCACAAATCTCACATAACAATGATACTCATGTTCTTCTCAAGTTTAAGTTCTTTGCATAACCAATGGGCTTCAACAACAATACTAATAAAACATTCTTCACATAACAATGATACTCATGTTCTTTTCAAGTTCTAGTTCTTTGCATAACCAATGGGCTTCAACAATAATGCTAATAAAATATTCTTCACATAACAATGATACTCATGTTATTTTCAAGTTCTTTGCATAACCAATGGGCTTCAAAAACTATGCTTATAAAACAAGGTTTAACCACAACTCTCAAACTAGAAAACTTTGAAGCATTCAACCAACCACTTTCTAAAAGGAAACCACAATCAATTATTTTCTCTCCAATGATATTTCAGAAATCAACCACCATAATTAATCAATAGGAGAATGTGCCCATACCTTTTATGAAGATGAAGAAACCCCTTTGAAAATATGCCACACTCAACACACTTTGAAAAAGAACAAAACAACCTTCACTTTGAACCCCTTTACAAAACCAGAAATATCTCTTTACATACACCTTATTTCTCCATCTAATCAAGTTAATCAAATAGCCCTCAAAATAATATTTTCAAAGATATATAATATGGTATACTTCTAAAAGAGGAAAACACAAAAAAATTCTCTTTTTCTAAAAGTGCATTTCAACCCTTATATCTTGCCTTCCAAGTAAATAAAAATTTAATCAAACATTATTCCCTTAGCATCACCTTATTCCTCCAACATTAGGCAATAATAAAAATTATTCAATAAAATGTTTACTTGCCTCTTAGAGGGAATCAAACCCTCATCACTGCCCACTCAACACCACAACCATGATGCCAAAGACCACGTGAGCTATCTGCTCACATAGGACAGAGAGAAAAAATGCTCCCTATATTTCGCTGCCCTTGCTCATGCCAAAAATGTGCGCCAAATTCTCTTCTTCCACACTCTACGAAAATCGAACCCGGTGGGAATCAAATGCATGCCCTGTCGCAACCAAAAACTCCATGCTTCCCAAGCTCACCGTTGGACCACGTTGTCACATCGAAGGATTTTGGGGCTTGCACTTTTTGTTCTCTTCGTTCGATGCTTAGACTTTTGAATCGTAAGCCTTTGCATATATATATGCAACCTTCCCTTAATTTCACATATGTCGAAACCTTTAATTATTAATTTTATTTTGATGGCGCATGGTTTTTATGACGTCGGCGATGACTTTAATTTTAATTTTTTAAAAATTTTAATTTAAATTTTAAATAATTAAAATTTAAACTAAATATCTAAAACTAAATATCTCCATCACCGGGGCACCTTTTTCGATGAAACAAAAAGCCAACCTGGGTTTTAAGAAAAACCCATTTCAAATATGCCATTCATGGTTTTAAATAAAATATTTTATTTTGCTTGCCTTGGTTTTCACAAAAACCCTGTATATATCCATGCTTTCCAAAATATCATAAATGCTTATTTATGAAATACTTACATCAATGATCCATGTGACATCAATGACAACATAAAATACCTCAAATTTCCAACATACTTTTGGTAATTTTGCATGTACTATTTGGAAATATTCGAACTTAGGTATTCTCCTTGAAACTCATTTTTTTAACCAATTGAGCTCATGCCATATAAGGCATGTATGGTGTAAAGATCTTTCTTGAGCCCCACCACTTGATCAACACCCCTTAGGAAAATGTTAAGGTTTATAGATGTCATTTAACCTTGGTTTATGGTGTGAAATTCTTACTCCTAATTAATTATTCTAGACCTTAGAAGTTAAAATATTAAGATTCATCCCTAAAATTGTAACCTTTTTCCCATTAATTATTCCAAATCCATAGATGATGTTTTAGATATTTTTATTTTATACTTATTTTTATGTTATAAATTTTATAACAAAGATTTTTCTTGTAATGCTTTTGAATTTCATTGTTGTTAAAATAGAACTTGATAACCTAGATTACAACTATCTTCACATGTATTTAACAAGATAAGATTCAATCCAAAATGATTATTTCACAAATTCAAATAATTTTTGGAGCATGTTTATACTTGTGAAAGTCTACACATTATTCACTAATCTCAACCTCATGTTCTCTGTTAATTTGGTACATGAATATTTGAACATTATAACCCTATGACATAAGAAAAACCTATACTTGAAGCCTTTTAATTTGTTTGAAAATGTCGATACACATGAATTAATTTTAATTGATTATTATATTCACACTTATTTAATTATAGGAATGAGAAAGCATTTGCATGTTTATTTCACTTTCAAATATATTTTTACTCTCATGGGGGTTTTTATATAAGAACAAGTTTTCACAATTAATTTTTCTTGCATATGATTACTTCACTATTAGACCTATTTTTACCTCAATAGGAGTCCTTATATGAGAAAAAATTTCATTGTTTATTGTCTACATCTGTTATGAGATGACCATTGGAAGAATTATGCTCATTGACTATTTTGAACTTTATATCATATAATTTTATTTTAGCTTAAATATATTAATTAAGTATTATAACTATACAAACACTTAGATATTGTTATAGGATCATATGAAAATATTGTTTATATATTCATTTGCACATATGTATTGTAAAACATATAAAATACCACTAAAATCATATGTATTTATGTGCTTTTGAAGATTGGAAAACCACATTGTTACTCATTTATAAAACATAGTTTGATGGTGGAACCTTCCACTACTAGACCCTCCTCCAATGTGATGTTTTTTTTCCATGGAAATAACATAAAATAAGTTCAAGAGAAAATTAGCACACATTGTCTAGGGTGTCTACTTTCCAAGTCAATAGAAATTTTGTTTTTTCAAGTTCGATGGTGTCTTTGAATGATAAAAGAGCTTCCATGTACCTTATATGGTCATCATCACTATCCATTCAAAGGTTATATAAATAACATTGAGTGTCATGTTTAGAACTAGAATTGATACTTTCCTCCACACAAATCTAACCATTTTTCATCTTATCATTCCCAGTAGTTCTTCAACTCAATATAAACAAAGCATTTTCTTCTTTAAAAAAAAAAAATAAGTATAAGCTACTCTTAAATTCAAGTCAAAGAGGGTAAAATCAACAAAATTAGGAGAATATAGCCATTATTTGTGGTAGGTGTTCATCCTCACCATACTTGAAAATATTCATACAAAAATTTTGTCATGTTGAGTGTTGAAAGCATTCATAGCTTTACAAAAGTAAAAAAAAATAATGACAAAAGGATCCAACACCCAACATATAGTTGAAAGGTACTTGTTCGACTAGACAATTAGTGTTTACTCTTCAATGGATCAAAACCTCTATTGGAAAATTGCTATGTTTTCCTTTTAATTTTGATGGTTAAGATGTTTTGGTGATCCTCCCAATTTTTACAAATTTAAACTTGTACATGAAAAATTTATAAAATAGTAAAGAATAATGTTGTTATCTATTGACATACAAAAAAATTGTAATATTATATATTATATAATTCATGGAAATAATTTTTTTGTTTGCTTGATAAAAAGGGGTTGTACTCGGGTCCCCCACCCTTAAAAAATTACATATCTCTTCTTTATAGCTTGAGAGTTTATAAATAGATACACTTCTCATCTCAATTGAGATTCTATAGTTAGAAACCTACATCATTTTACATAAAATATTTGAATTCTTGATTTTCATTTTTTGGATCTTTTAAAATCTCTGTATGAATACAATTACTCTAAAATTTAGCATCTTTCTTGACATTTTCCTATAGCAGCCTTCACAATGCCAAAACTTCACCTCTACTATCTATGCCTTGCATCTTAGTAGAGTAATATTTCCAAAACATCGCACTAACATAGTCCGCTTTACCAAATATGGATTGCTAGTTTCCTTCTTGAAACACAAGTGCAACCACAAAAATTATATTAAATAGTCTAAATGAACACACATTATTATTAAAAAATAAAATAGATATTACCAATGGAAAACATTAAAGTAAATCTTAATCATTAATTTATTTAGGCAATCAACAATTTTTGTTAGCTTCAACTAAACTTTCTACTTTCTCTAACCATGGAAAGGAGATGTTAACTTCACGATACTCAACCAAAACCCCTCTATTGGTTAGATTATCTGCACATTTGTTTCCTTCCCTTAATATATGTGTAAACCTGATTTCTTCAAACTCTTTAGCAAGATATTGAATTTCCACAATTATCTCTTGTATGTTCCATGGAGCCTTTGCTTTCCTCAAAATTGCATTTATTACTATGATAGAATCACCTTCCATCCAAACTCTATTCCATTTCATTTGTTTACATATTTTTAACTCTTCTAAAGCTACCCAGGATTCAACTTCATTATTTGTCTTAAATCTACAATTGAAAGCATAATGAGACAAAATGTCTCCTCTATTATTTCTAATTATTCCTTCTCCTCCTATTGGTCCTGGGTTTCTTTTAGATGCTCCATCAAAATTCAACTTAACCCACTCCACATCTGGTGGTTTCCACTTTATATTCTTTACCTTATTTTTGCTTCTCTTGTACCCAACATCATAATTCCATTTAATGACTTGACTCCATCTATCAAGACTCTCTTCTTCCAAATTAGGGATTGGGTGAGAGGATAGGATTGGTTTAAAATCCTCTATGGCTAAACATATCTTCTTTTTCATTACCTCTAAACTACTTTCCTTTCCTTCAAATATTCTTCTATTCCTTTCTAGATGTATAGTCCAAAGAATTGTATCTTTTGATATATCCCATATTGTCTGTAAGCCTCACTTTTATAAGTCATTTTTCATTGCTTTAACCAATGTTCAATTCAACTATTCATCACCATGCATATACCATACATATTAAGAATCCATTGCCATAGATTCTAGATAATTGAGCAATGTCCCAAGATATGGTCAATACTCTCCTCATTATTGCTAAAAACACATTTAGAGGGGCCATGAAAACCCCTTTTAACAAGGTTATCCTAGCGTAAAATTCTTCTATGACCCTCTAACCAAACAAACATTTTAACTTTAATAATGCTTGGGTTATCCCAAATATATCTCTAAATTCTAGTGAAATTATTATTATGTTGGTGTTGAACATTATATCCACTTCTTGTTGTGTATTCTCCTGAGCTATTCAACTCCCAAATAAATTTATCCTTGGTACCTTTTGGAATAATACATTTTCTATATTTCTACTCAATTGCCTCCTAGCATCAATGTCTTGTATACTTGTAAAAAAATATTCTTTCCATTTGTATCTTCCTTCTTGATCCTTTTACAATTTGTTTGAAACCCTATCACCGTATTTGTCTTGAAGCAATCTCATCCAAGGTTTCAAAAATGGATCTAAATTGAGTGTTTTTTTATCACACAAAGTATCTAGTTCCCACCACCCATATAAAACATTTAATCATAAGATCAATATATTTTTTAAGCCATTCCAAAGAGCACAACCATTTGGAAGATAGAATGTAGTAAATATTTAACTTGGGTCATTGGGATTAACACACTTGGAAGAATTACTGCCCCTTGTATTTGTCTCTTTTTGTACAATATCCAAATAATGTTTCCCCTCAGAGCTAATTTTGCATATATAAGAGCTCTTAAACCAAGACCTCCCCTAGTTTTGTCATCACAGAACTTGCTCCATTTCACCAAAGAAGATTTCCTTTTATCATGTAAACTTGACCATAAAAAGGATCGCATAATAAAGATTAAACTTTTTTCATCTGATTTTGGCATAGAATACAAAGACATAATATGTTGGAATAGCTTGTAATACTGAATTAATTAACTGCACTCTTCCTGCTATAGATAAACATCCACCTTTCCAAGCTGGAAGTTTATTTTAAACTTTAATAATAACTGGATTTCGTAAAACTATCCTCATTTTCCCCTCAAATAAAGGCATCCCTAGATAAGTTGTTGGTAAATTTACCTCCTCCATTTGAAACACACTATAAATTCTTGCTTTGATATTAGTAGGAGTGTTAAGAATGTAAAATTTAGATTTAGTCCAATTAATTTTTTTCCCTTAAGCTCTTTCATACTATTTTAAAAAGTTATTCAAATCTCTGGCCTCATTTATTCTTGACCTTCCAAAAATGGTTGTATCATCTACAAACTATTGATGGGTGATATTATCGATGTTATTACTAACCTTAAGTCCACTTATAAACCCATATTTGTAAGCCTTATTTAAGTTCCTACTCAAAATATTTTCCATAATAATAAACAAATAAGGAGATAGAGGATCTCCTTTTCTAAGGCCTCTCTTGGATTTAAAATATTCTATCACTAACCCATTGACCAACATTGAATAAGAAACTATAGATACACAATATTTAATCCATCTAACCTATTTCTTCCCAAAATCAAACTTATCTAAAACTGCAAAAAGAAAATTCCTTTTAACCCTATCATAGGCTTTACTCATATCAACTTTTAAGATCATAGCTTTCTCTTTTATTGAAGTTGCTAAATGTATAACTTCATGAGCTACTATGATCCCATCCAAAATTTATCTCCCTTTCATAAAACCTCCTTGCTCTTTTGAAATGATTTTGTCTAACAATGGCCTTAATATATTCGCCATCACTTTGAAAATAATATTATAAGCCATATTACATAGGCTTATGGGTCTAAAAGAATCAAACAATTCAGCATCCTTCTTTTTTGGATATAGGGTAAGATAAGTTACATTTATTTTATAAGGAATGTATTGTTTTACCCTAGACTGTTCCATTGCCACCAATAAAGAATCATTCAATATATCGCAATTATGTTGTTAAATAGTTGTATAGAGCCTATCTATACTAGGGGATTTATCCTTATTAAAAGTGAAAATAGCTAAATGAACTTCGTTAAGAGTAATAGGCTCCATCGGTTTCCTATTGTATTCATTTTTTATAATTAATAGAACATCTTAAATAAGTTTATAATTAATAAATTTAGTCACCTTTGAACCTAGAATATTCTAATAAAACAACTTCACCTCTTTTCTAAGCATTTGGGGTCGTCCTGCATGGAGATGACCTCCAACTAGGGGTTGTCCTACCTTGAGATGACCTCTTGGGTTGTCCTACCTTGAGACAATTGCTAGGAATTTTTATCAAAAAGATAAGCGAGACCCAGCTGGCACCTACAATTGCTAGTTAGATGTCTTGCATGATCTGAAGTTGTGATTTAGCACTTTGCATGAGCTAAAATAGAAAAATGTGCACATTAATCAATTGCATGAGATTTTAGAGAAAAGCATTCACTTTTCTTAATGTAAACTACCTCTTCACTTTTTCATGCAAAGGGTTTATGCCATTATTAGGTTTCTTTCAAGGAATCTATATATTGGGATTCACCCTCATTCAAAGGAATACCGAGTTCTCAAATCTTCAAGCAATGAAGTGCTACCAGAATTCAACCACGAGATTCCAAGCATTTGCATCTTCTCGTTGTAGAAAGCATGCCACTGGTTCACTCCAAGGGTTGAAGACCACACTCATATTTGTTATACAATCAAATATTCCTATTTTGAAGATTTATCCACACCAAATAATCCATTCTCATGAATGCTCTAATCCACCAACCAAACCATAAATTGAACCTAGAAGTCACCCTGCAATCAGCCTCAAAAAAGTAGTTATAGAGTAGTGGTTGTCTTTGTATGAGATGGCCCATAGGTATGACTATAACACCTCGAGACATCCTCTAGGGCATAGATCTATTTCTTTACTTATTTTCTTAATAAGTTTTAGTAGTATTTTTCATTTAAATTACGCATGCATATGTCATATTTTAGTTTATTAATTGCTTTCATTATCATCGGATCGAGCCCTATCTCAAATGACTTCACATATATTACTAATTGCTTTGCTTTCTTTGTGTGCAGGTGATAGATATCTATGAGGGAAAAGGAGTTCTAGACCTTACACATCAATCATTGTGATAGTCATGAAAATCCTACCCCAAATCATTTTGTGGATGTGAGGAAGATCCTACGCAATACATATGGAAGATTTTATTAGTAATTAATTGTATCAAATCGATAGCAAATCTCTCATAGGTAACTTATTGTAACCTCCTTGAAATAATGGATATTATCATTAATAAAATGGCACCATCATTCATTTGCATATATCTTGTTCTTATCTTTGTGGTTTCATTATTATTGCTATCTTTTGGTATTTCATTTGCTTGGATGTATGGTATTTTTCTGCACTTTAGTGGTGATCACAGTGGGACCTAGTCCCTATTTTTTATTTATACTACTAATTACTATCTATTTTTTTTATTTTATTGTTGTAGGTTTAACCGTCTAGCATAGACATGACCTCTTTTCAGCAACCATCTAACCCTAAGATAACCTTTTTTCATAAACCATCCCTGATCAGGATGGCTTTGTATCATAGAGAAAAAATAGCAAAGAGCAGGATCTTCATAAAACGTAGGCTATCAAGGTGAGTACCTCTGTTATCTATATCCATTTTTATAAAGAAATATATAAAAAAATATTTTAGATTATAGAGAATAAAGTATAGAAAATTTACAATATCAGGATCTGTCTGTGATTGTATTTTGTCTAGACGACCCATTTCTAAGGTCGTCCCCTAGTTCAAAAAACCCCTTTCTATGGTCATATCTGAGACAAACGACCTATGTTAGCAATCATATCTATTAGTGATGGCTCTGTACTTGTCACTATTTGGCTTACATGTTGTTGCCTTCTCATAGAATGATCTCATGTAGGGTTATGCATTTTAGAAGTTCTATTATTTTATAGGATTTCTAAAAGTAAAATTTCATTTTATGCATTAGTAAAATATCATTGAGTGCTTATTAATTTTACTTTATTTTGCATAGTAAAAAGAACCCCATACACCATGATTCATTTAAACATCAACAAGTTGGATTTTATCACCAACTATTGATCGAGACCAGCGATGGTGGGCTTTATCTCCATCCGTTGGTTCACACCACAACAACATTAATGACCAAAAGTGAGTGTATTTTTGGACTTCATAATAGAAAAGTCCCCTACCCTTAGGTGCACCCAGAGTAGAAAGGATTAGTGAGCCCCTTTACAATTAAGTGAAAGCCAAGCTTGGCCGGTAGTAGGAAATTAGATAGTGCAACCCCTTTAGGGGTTATTTTATTCCCATAAGGTTACCTCGAGCTACATCCATAGGAAGCCATTATTTACCGTTTGAGTTGCACTTCTCGATAGGGACGTGTTCTCGAACTACCTTTAGTAGTTTTCTATTTTGTTTACCCTTAGTTTCATAGGAATAGAGGTTTTCAACATCAAAACACACTCAAATAGTTATAGGGACTCATAATAAAAAATTAAATGATATAATCACATTGTCTGCTTGTGTGTTTCTTTACCATTTTTTAATCCACATCATGGTAATAACGCGCAACCAAGCTCACTCATGATCTAGTGCTACTAAAAATTTGCAAGGAGACATGGAACATATTCGATTCAGTCTAGAGGATATGGCCATTCCTTAATGGCATCCTGGTGTTCATCATGATACAGATACCATCTATAGGGAATCAAACCTTCAAGACATCCCTATTAGGGAAGCACCCATAGGTCCTCTAGAATACATTTCTGATTTAGACACCCTAATAATTTTTTATGAAAAGAATAATCCACCCACTAAGGGACCTAGTAGGTTGGTGCCATGAGTTCGCATCCTACCTCACTCCTTCCATCAACCAAAATATGACCTAGAGTATACCCCATTGACAAGTCTTGATGATCAAGCCATTATGCTTGATTATCCATGGATGAGTTGGTAGTATGCCTATTTAGATAGGTATGACACTCATCGTCCTACTTCAACAACCATGTTGGCTCATGCATTTCTAGTTAATGAGGAAGAGGAAGATCTAGATCATCCTCCTACCCCTCAGGAAGAGTACTCCATGCAAGCACGTTGTACTTATGTACCACATGAGTGCATAGATTTTATATTTAAGATTTAATACCAGGTTAACATGGATTCCCTCGATCATAGAAAACATGTAGCCAACCATTATGGGGTTGTAGAGCAAGCCAAGTCCCTTCATATTAATATGAAGGCCAATAGAGCCCACACTACTAATCAAATAAATCAAGAACTTAGGAAAAATTTTGATAGACAAGCACAATTACTAGTTAATACTAGATAAACAATGCTTAGATCAGTAGAGGTTACACCAACATAGGTTGCACTAGCAATGACTATATCAAGAAAAATTATAGAAAGCCTTGCATGAGACGGTTCCTACACCTAGTACCCATAGGCAAAAAATCCATCAAAGGCACCTTGCGCACTACTAAAACCTTCCACCTAGGCCAAATCAGAACCATCCACCTCATGCACCTATCCATCCCCATAGGTCCACACAACATCTACCCTAAAATCAACAACAAGGGTATGAAACCTATGAGGATTTGTAGTCAGAGTACCAGGAGCAAGGGTATCCTAGGATACCTTATAAGGACATGGTTGATGATCATATTCAACAACCACATCCTAATAAAAATATTTCTCACCGTCCTCTTTGAGTACAAAGGCAAGAATATGAGATTATATCATCCATAGCTTACAAGTTGCTTACCGAGCACATTAAATCATTGGAAAAGCAAGCTTCAGGAACTATCAGAAACCCACATTGAGTGAAATTTATAATCAATAACTTCATCCTTCTATCCCATATTCTCCATATCCTAAGCATTTCAAAATATCCAAGATAGACAAGTTTAAAGGAGATGATGATGTGCAAGAGCATGTCACTAGCTTTATGAACCTTTGCTTTAAACTCCAGGATGATGATGCATTATTACTTTGAACCTTGTTAATAACACTCTCTAGCCTAGTCCTAGAGTGGTATAACCATAAACCAAGGTATAACATCCTTAGATTTGAACAACTTGTTAATGTTTTTCTAGAGCGTTTCTTATTTAGCATGAAAAAGAAAGCAACCTTGACTGATTTGTACAATATTTACTAGTTTGATGATGAACTAGTCTTGGATTATGGAAATAGGTGGCGAGTGGTTATCTAAAAGTTGTTGTTTACCTTGCCTATAATAGAGCTAACTCATCTACTTATGAGAATTTGTTCAAAACACATCTCATTGCTATTATAACTTCAATAATATCAAATATTTGAGGAAGTCCTAGATCAGAAAAAGGTTATAGAAGAGATCAAAGTTCAGGAGGGTGACATTCAACTCCATAAAAATGAATGGCCAAACAAGAATACTAAAAGCAAAAACATACAATAAAAGTGGCCCCAATTAATCAAGTTGCTTTGAGTATCCTTGAATCCTCAAACCAGACTGCACCACCTCAACTACTAGTGCGGCCTAATTACCAGGCTTAGCCTCCACCGATCTAGTATCATATGCAACAGAATCGAAGACAATGTCAAAAACATCGACCACCATGGCAATATACTCCTTTTCCATAAATATTAGCATCGATCTTCAATCAATTATGTGAGGCACGAGCAATCACTCTTCCTGAGATCCATTCGTTGGATCCTAATAAGCCTAGATCAAAAGGGTATAGGGAATATCTATACTATGCTTACCATCAACAAAGGGGTCATAACATCCACACATGTTATCTCTTTAGAAATTTAGTACAATATATGATCGAGAGGCAATAGCTTCAAATTGACAATCCTCTTATGCCAATAGAATCTATAGAGATTGATGCCTCACTGCATTTTGATATTTGTGTAAAATATTTTAGAATTATATTTTTATAAGAATATTGGTCTCCCTTATTTCCATATTCAGTAGGAGATATTGTATATGCAAAGAAAAAACCTTTAGATGTTAGGAAATGAATATGAAATTGAAGGAAAATAACATACATCCCTCAAGACAAACCTAGCCAATATTCTGACAGACAAGTAGTATCTGATAGGAAAATGCTTCTAACACATAACATGACATGGATACTTATCGACCACAGTTGTAGATAGTGCTTCTACACTGCCTATGAAACATAATTTAAGAGATAAGAAGAAGTCTCTAACAAGAAAAATGCTCTTGACACACAACCAGATGACATTGATAGTTGTCTACCATAGTTGCATATAGTGCACCTACAGTGCCTATGAAATTGAATAAAAAGAGCTTTGGATAAAATAAAAATGGAATAAAAATACTCTACCTATTTTCATAGTCATCTTAGGACCACATACAAGCCTCTACAACCAATCAAATTTTTTAATAGTCTCTCCTCTACAATCGATCAACTTATATCGATAGTTTCTCCTCTACAACCGATTGGCTTAGGCCGATAGACATGTCTCTACAACCGATTGACTTATACAAATAGACATTTCTCTACAATTGATCAACTTATGCTGATAGAAATGTCTTTGTGACTGATCGACTTATGCTAATCGAATCTTATCTATAATCAATTGGCTTATGTCGATAGATACATCTCTGCAATCGATCAAATTTTTTTGACAGTCTCTCCTCTACAACCGATCAGCTTATGCTGATAGTTTCTATTTTGCAAACAATTTGCTTAGGTCGATATACACATCTCTGCAACCGATCGATGTATGCTGATCGATACTTCTCTGTAACTGATTAGCTTATACTGATTGACACTTTTATGCAATCAATCGACTTATATTGATAAACACGTCTTTGCAATAGATTGGCTTATGTCGACTGGCACATCTCTACAAATGATTGACTTATGTTGATAGACATATCTATGCAACCGATCGAATTATTCTAATAGACACTTTTTTGCAACCGATTGGTTTATGTCGATAGTCTCTATAACCGATCATATTATACTGATTGACACTTCTTTGCAACCGATAGGCATATGTCGATCGACACTCATCTACAACCGATCAGATTATGCCAATCATATTAAGTCGATCGACACTTATGTACAATTGATAGGCAAATGTCGATCGACACTCCTCTACAACCAATCAACTTATTTTGATCGTCTTAAGCTGATCAAAACTTCTTTGGAATCGATATTCATATGCCAATCGACACTCCTCTTCAACCGATCGGCTTATGTCGACAGACACTTCTCTGCAACCTTGTCAAGATTTTTGTTGTTTTAGAGCTATTTTTGAGTTAGAGTATTTTAGATGTATGTTTATCGGTATCCCCTATATTATATATATGAGTAGTATATGAGGTGATTAGGGTGGGAAAAACAAAATCATTTATAATTTGAAGGTGAATTGTCCGTGGAATGGGGCGAAAGTGGTTGACAAATTAAAATAAAAATAGGATAATTATTATCAACGACAGGTGAATTTACCCCAAAAAAATTTCCACCCCATAAATTTTGGGTGAATATGCCCTAGTGAAAGGATCCAAACTTAGCCAATTTTAAATTTTGAAAGTCCTAAATAGAGCCAATTTAACATATTTCGTGCTTATGCATAACCTGTTTTTATTTATTATATTTTTGTTTTAATAAGTTACATGAAGCTAAAATAAATACCATATAATATTACCCTAAAATGTCTTAGAAATATTTTTAAATTCATTATATGGGATTTAAATGAACCCACCTATATTACCTAAGGACCATGTAGTGCTATTTCAACAATACTTTTGGTAATTTTGCATGTATTGTCTGGCAAGATTCAAACTTAGGTATTCTCCTTGAAACTCATTTTTTTAACCAATTGAGCTCATGCCATATAAGGCATGTATGGTGTAAAGATCTTTCTTGAGCCCCACCACTTGATCAACACCCCTTAGGAAAATGTTAAGGTTTATAGATGTCATTTAACCTTGGTTTATGGTGTGAAATTTTTACTCCTAATTAATTATTCTAGACCTTAGAAGTTAAAATATTAAGATTCATCCATAAAATTATAACCTTGTTCCCATTAATTATTCCAAATCCATAGATAATTTTTTAGACATTTTTATTTTATACTTATTTTTATGTTATAAATTTTATAACAAATATTTTTCTTCTAATGCTTTTGACTTTCATTGTTGTTAAAATAGAACTTGATAACCTAGATTACAACTATCTTCACATGTATTTAACAAGATAAGAGTCAATCCAAAATGATTATTTCACAATTTCAAATAATTTTTGGAGCATTTTTATACTTGTTAAAGTCTACACATTATTCACTAGTCTCAACCTTATGTTCTCTATTAATTTGGTACATGAATCTTTGAACATTATAATCCTATGACATAAGAAAAACCTATACTTGAAGCCTTTTAATTTGTTTGAAAATGTTGATACACATGAATTAATTTTAATTGATTATTATATTTACACTTATTTATTTATAGGAATGAGAAAGCATTTGCATGTTTATTTCACTTTCAAACCTATTTTTACTCTCATGGGGGTTTTTATATAAGAACAAGTTTTTACAATTAATTTTTCTTGCATATGATTACTTCACTCTTAGACCTATTTTTACCTCAATAGGAGTCCTTATATGAGAAAACAATTCATGGTTTATTATCTACATCTGTTATGAGATGACCATTGGAAGAATTATGCTCATTGACTATTTTGAACTTTATATCATATAAACAAATTTTAGCTTAAATATATTAATTAAGTATTATAACTATACAAACACTTAGATATTGTTATAGGATCATATGAAAATATTGTTTATATATTCATTTGCACATATGTACTGTAAAACATATAGAATACCACTAAAATCATATGTATTTATGTGCTTTTGAAGATTGGAAAACCATATTGTTACTCACTTATAAAACATAGTTTGATGGTGGAACCTTCCACTACTAGACCCTCCTCCAATGTGATGTTTTTTCCATGGAAATAACATAAAATAAGTTCAAGAGAAAATTAGCACACATTGTCTAGGGTGTCTACTTTCCAAGTCAATAGAAATTTTGTTTTTTCAAGTTCGATGGTGTCTTTGAATGATAAAAGAGCTTCCATGTACCTTCTATGGTCATCATCACTATCCATTCAAAGATTATAGAAATAACATTGAGTGTCATGTTTAGAACTAGAATTGATATTTTCCTCCACAAAACTCTAACCATTTGTCATATTATCATTCCTAGTAGTTCTTCAACTCAATATAAACAAAGCATTCTCTTCATTTAAAAAATATAAGTATAAGCTACTCTTAAATTCAAGTCAAAGAGAGGGTAAAATCAACAAAAATAGGAGAATATAGCCATTATTTGTGGTAGGTGTTCATCCTCACCATACTTGAAAATATTCGTACAAAACTATTGTCATGTTGAGTGTTGAAAGCATTCATAGCTTTACAAAAGTAAAAAAAATAATGACAAAAGGATCCAACACCCAACATATAGTTGAAAGGTACTTTTTCGACTAGACAATTAGTGTTTACTCTTCATTGGATCAAAGCCTGTATTGGAAAATTGCTATGTTTTCCTTTTAATTTTGGTGGTTAAGATGTCTTGGTGATCCTCCAAATTTTTACAAGTTTAAACTTGTACATGAAAACACTTATAAAATAGTAAAGAATAATATTGTTAACTATTGACATACTAAAAAATTGTAATATATATAATTCATGTAAATAATTTTTTTTTGCTTGATAAAAAGGGGTTGTACTCGGGTCCCCCACCCTTAAAAAATTACATATATCTTATTTATAGCTTGAGAGTTTATAAATAGATACACTTCTCATCTCAATTGAGATGCTATAGTTAGAAATCTACATCATTTTACATAAAATATTTGAATTCTTGATTTTCATTTTTTGGATCTTTTCAAATCTTTGTATGAATACAATTACTCAAGAATTTAGCATCTTTCTTGACATTTTCCTATAGCAGCCTTCACAATGCCAAAACTTCACCTCTACTATCTATGCCTTGCATCTTAGTAGAGTAATATTTCCAAAACATCTCACTATCATAGTCCGCTTTACCAAATCTGGATTGCTAGTTTCCTTCTTGAAACACAAGTGCAACCACAAAAATTATAATAAATAGTCTAAATGAAAACACATTATTGTTACAAAATAAAATAGATATTACCAATGGAAAACATTAAAGTAAATATTAATCATTAATTTATTTAGGCAATCAACAATTTTTGTCAGCTTCAACTAAACTTTCAACTTTCTATAACCATGGAAAGAAGATGTTAACTTCACGATCCTCAACCAAAATATCTCTATTGGTTAGCTTATATGCACATTTATTTCCTTCCCTTAATATATGTGTAAACCTAATTTCTTCAAACTCTTTAGCAAGATCTTGAATTTCCACAATTATCTCTTGTATGTTCCATGGAGCCTTTGCTTTCCTCAAAATTGCATTTATTACTATGATAGAATCACCTTCCATCCAAAATCTATTCCATTTCATTTGTTTAAATATTTTTAACTCTTCTAAAGCTGCCCAAGATTCAACTTCATTATTTGTCTTAAATCTACAATTGAAAGCATAATGAGACAAAATATCTCCTCTATTATTTCTAATTATTCCTCCTCATTCTATTGGTCTTGGGTTTCTTTTAGATGCTCCATCAAAATTCAACTTAACCCACTCCACATCTGGTGGTTTCCACTTTATATTCTTTACCTTATTTTTTCTTCTCTTGTACCCAACATCATAATTCCATTTAATGACTTGACTCCATATATCAAGACTCTCTGCTTCCAAATTAGGGATTGGGTGAGTTGATAGGGTTGGTTTAGACTCCTCTATGGCTAAACATATCTTCTTTTTCATTACCTCTAAATTGCTTTCCTTTCATTTAAATATTCTTCTATTCCTTTCTAGCCATATAGTCCAAAGTATTGTATCTTTTGATATATCCCATATTGTCTATAAAGCCTCACTTTTATAAGTCATTTGCCATTGCTTTAACCAATCTTCAATTCTACTATTCATCACCATGCATTTACCAAATATATTAAGAATCCATTGCCATAGATTCCAAACAATTGAGCAATGTCCCAAGAGATGGTCAATACTCTCCTCCTTATTACTAGAAAACACATTTAGAGGGGCCATGAAAACCCCTTTTCATAAGGTTATCCCAGGATAAAATTCTTCTATGACCTTCTAGCCAAACAAACATTTTAACTTTAGGATTGCTTGGGTTATCCCAAATATCTCTCCAAATTCTAGTGAAATTATTATTATGTTGGTGTTGAACATTATATCCACTTCTTGTTGTGTATTATCCTGAGCTATTCAACTCCCAAATAAATTTATCCTTGGCACCCCTTAAAATAATTGCAGTTGTTATCTTTCTACTCAATTGCCTCCTAGCATCAATGTCTTGTATACTTGTAAAAACATATTCTTTCCATTTGTATCTTCCTTCTCGATCCTTGTACAAAATGTTTGAAACCCTATCACCGTATTTATCTTGAAGCAATCTCATCCAAGGTTTCAAAAATGGATCTAAATTGAGTGGTTTTTTATCACACAAAGTATCCATCCACATATAAATGTTTTCTCCAATTCCCACCACCCATATTAAACCTTTAATCATAAGATCAATATATTTTTTAAACCATTCCAAAGAGCACAACCATTTGGAAGTGAGAATGTAGTAAATATTTAACTTGGGTCATTGGGATCAACACGCTTACTTAGAAGAATTCTTGCCCATTGTCTTTGACTCTCTTTGTACAATATCCAAATAAATTTTCCCCTCAGAGTTAAGTTTGCATCTATAAGAGCTCTTAAACCAAGACCTCCCCTAGTTTTGTCATCACATAACTTGCTCCATTTCACCAAAGAAAATTTCCTTTTATCATGTAAACCTGACCATAAAAAGGATCGCATAATAAAGATTAAACTTTTTTCAGCTTATTTTGGCTTAGAATACAAAGACACATAATATGTTGGAATGGCTTGTAATATTGAATTAATTAACTGCACTCTTCCTGCTATAGATAACCATCCACCTTTCCAAGCTGGAAGTTTATTTTGAACTTTACTAATAACTGGATTCCATAAATCTATCCTCATTTTCCCCTCAAATAAAGGCATCCCTAGATAAGTTGTTGGTAAATTTACCTCCTCCATTTGAAGCAAACTATAAATTCTTGCTTTGATATTAGCAGGAGTGTTAAGAAAGTAAAATTTGGATTTAGTCCTATTAATTTTTTGCCCTGAAGCTCTTTCATACTCTTTTAAAAAGTTATTCAAATATCTGGCCTCATTTATCCTTGCCCTTCCAAAAATGGTTGTATCATCTACAAACTGTTGATGCATGATGTTATCGATGTTATTACTAACCTTAAGTCCACTTATAAACCCATATTTGTAAGCCTTATTTAAGTTCCTACTCAAAATATTTTCCATAATAATGAACAAATAAGGAGATAGAGGATCTCCTTGTCTAAGGCCTCTCTTGGATTTAAAAGATTCTATCACTAACCCATTGACCAACACTGAATAAGAAATTGTAGAGACACAAGCTTTAATCCATCTAACCCATTTCTTCCCAAAATCAAACTTATCTAAAACTGCAAAAATAAAATTACATTTAACCCTATCATAGGCTTTACTCATATCAAGTTTTAAGATCATAGCTTTCTCTTTTCTTGAAGTTGTTGAATGTATAACTTCATGAGCTACTATGATCCCATCCAAAATTTGTCTCCCTTTCACAAAACCTCCTTGCTCTTCTGAAATAATTTTGTCTAACAATGGCCTTAATATATTCGCCATCACTTTGGAAATAATATTATAAGCCATATTACATAGGCTTATGGGTCTAAAAGAATCAAACAATTCAGCATCCTTCTTTTTTGGAATTAGGGTAAGATAAGTTACATTTATTTTATAAGGAATGTATTGTTTTACCCTAGATTGTTCCACTACCACTTTTAAAGAATCGTTCACTATATCCCAATTATGTTGGTAAAAATTTGTAGAGAGCCCATCTAGACCAAGGGATTTATCCTTATTAAAAGATAAAAGAGCTAAATGAACTTCTTCAAGAGTAATAGGCTCCATCAATTTCCTATTGTCTCCATTTGTTATAACTGAGAGAACATCTTGAAGAAGTTTATCATTAAGAACATCGGTCTCCTTTGAACCTAGAATATTATAATAAAATGACTTAGCCTCTTTTCTAATTTCACTCAGATCTTCAATCCAAACCCCTTCTATTTATTTAATTCTACCAATTCTAGAAGAAGATCTATGTACTATAGCCATCCTATGAAAAAAAATTGTATTTTTATATCCTTCTTTTAACCAAGTCTATCTTGATTTTAATCTCTAGAATTTCTCTTCCTTACTCAAAATATTATAATATTCACTAAGCAACTCCCTTTCCTCTGAGCTTGTATTATTTTCATCACCTTTTTAGAATTTTGAAAGTTTATCTTTTAGTTCTTCTTTCTTCTCAAAAATATTTCCAAAGATGTTCTTGTTCCATTCTTTTAATCTAGATGTCATAGATTTAATTTGGTTTGGAAGAGCATACAACCCACCATTACCTAAAAAATTCCATGTTTGAGCTATCATATCAACAAATTGAGGATGGTATTCCCACATATGCTCTTAAAATTTGATATTTTTTGAATTCACTAACCACCATTTTAACTCTTATTGGCCAGTGATCTGAACCAATCCTTGTTAAGGTATTAATTTTAGCACAAGTTCCTTCATCTAGCCAATGATCCGAGACAATGCATCTATCTTATTTTTCTGCTACTAGGTTATGGCTTCTCCTGTTATTGGTCCAAGTATAGTTGTCTTCTTCAAACTCAACTTCCCATAGATTGTTGTTTTGAATAAAAGATGAGAAATATTTCATAATTTGGGTCAATTTCCTAATTTTCCCAAATTTTTCATTCAGCTTGGTAATGGCATTAAAATATCCAATGATCATGAAACGAGTTTCTTGGTATTTACTTCTCATAAAGGCCTCAATCTCACTCCAAACTTCTAATCTACTTGACTGAGTTGTAGGACCATACACATTGATAAGGATGAAGCGAATATCAACAAAGTAGCAAGTGACTAAAGAGGCTATCCAATGCCTAGTTTTTATGAATGTTTACACAAGAGGTTCTAGAAGGATTCCAACAAGTTAGAATTCCCCCTATTGCTCCTTAAGAATCCATAGCATCCCATTCACATCTTGCCCAAACTGCTTTCATAGTTTTTGAAACTTCTTCTTTTGTCATTTTAGTTTCTTGGATACAGAGAATATCAAGTTTATTACTTAAACATAGGTCCCTTATACACCTATGCTTTGAGGGGGTATTAGCACCCCTTATATTCCATAAGATGATAATAATGTCTCATTAGGGGCTTTTGGCCCCTCTTGCATATTACCAATATCATTTTGTTGTTTCATAAAGAGAAGTTCAACCAACTTAGTTTGTGTTCCTTTTTCTATGTTAGCTCTTGCTTCCCTGGATCTTGCTTGATAATTTGAGGGTTTTCCTCTTTTTGTCTTACCTATATCAGGAGTAGGTCTTATTATTCTATTCCTCAATATTATTTCACCATTTTATTTTTCAACATATTTATCCTCTCCTAATATTATTATAGAAGCTTTTGACTTATCCTACTTATTTTTTGGTATTTCCTTATTAATGGCAGAGGTATTACCTTCTAAAACTGCATTTTCTTTACCAATTAATTCCTCCTGAATGGGGCATGGTACTTCAAGAGAGTCTTCAAAATATGATGAAACACACTCCTTGGTTTCATTGAGAATGTTCTTCCTTAAAATAGGATCATATTGAATAGACGGTTCCTTTCTAGTATGTTGAAATTGTTGTCCTGTGTCTTCTAAGTTTTGATCTACTTTTTCTTCATACGCTAAAGCCTTAAAAGAATTTTAATTTCTTCCAGTATCCTTTATTATTGGTCTCCACTGTTCAGTTTATTTTATTTTTCTAGATCTATTTTTTGGAAATTGAAAACCATATTTATCCATAACCATTTGTAAATTTCTCTTACGATTTTCTACAAAATGATTCTGTTGGGCTCTCCTTAGGGCATGATCTCTCAATATGCCCCACCTCATGACATATTCTGCATATAAAAGATATTTTTTCATAATCTATAGTTTGGACCCACATCTTATCCCCATACATAAGAATGATTGACTCTGGTAAACCTTTACTTATATCAATCATGACCAATATTCGAGCATAAATAGCCAAAAATCCATCTTTTGTTGTATCTGAAATCTTAAGTAATTCTCCTAAAGTGTTGCCTATTGCTTTGAAGATATCTATTTCCAAAAATTCAATGGGTAATCCAAACATCCTAACCCAAACCGGTACTAGGGATAAATTTACATTTTTAGGTGAAAAGCCTTCATTCCAGTAGGTAAGGAAGAGCCATGTTCTTCCCATAAACCAAGGACCCCCTTTTAGGATTATTTCTCTTTCTTCCCTAGAACAAAAAATGGCTAGGAAGAAACCTTTGGGTAGAAATGATAGAATCACTCTTGGAGACTTCCAACTCCTATAAATCCATTTTCTCAAGGTTGAAGCCCCTGGTCAATACCCTTTAATTTTATAAAAAATCGGCCTATCTTGGAGCAATGAGGATCTCTCTGAAGTGCGCTCACTAACTTCTACCACTAGGGATGATTCTAAGGATTTAACCTTAAATCGATCCATGGAAAGGAAACTAAAACTCAAAATCTAATGAAATTTATTTTAAAGTTCTATAACAAATATAATATTTGATAAAAACTTTATAAAATTTTCATGCACAATTTCTAAGATAAAGAAAGGGAAAAAAAAACTTAGCTGAAAAATTCTTTATCCAGATAGAATGTCTTACCTCAATGAAGTTCTATCCCTTCATTTCTCTTCCCATCGTTCGAACCCTAGTTGGTAAATAATTGCAATTTCGTTTTTCATGACTTGAAAAATTATCACTGCCATTGTTCCGAATGGTTGACTTCATAGGGTTGTATCTCCCTCAATATTGCTTGAGTTTTTGCATATGACCACTCAATTTAAAGCTATTCAAATTCTACACAAGATGGTCCAAGAATCAACTGAATCAGATAACTATTCACGAAGATATGGCTCCTAAAATATGAGATGTTTTTAGGAAAAAACCATAATCCTTCACACTTTGCAATTTTGTTTTTCACGATTTGAAAAATTGGCATTGCCCTTATTTCGAATGGTTGACTTCACAGGGTCGTATCTCCCTCAATATTGCTTGAAGGTTTTCATATGACCACTCATTTTAAAGCTATTCAAATTCTGCACAAGTTGGTCTAAGAATCAGTTATATACGGAACCTATGACTCCTAAAAGATGAGACGTTTTTAAAGAAAAACCCTAATCCTTCACACTTTACAATTTCTCGATTTGTGCCTTCACAATTTGCAATTTTATTTTTCGCTAGTCCACATTACTCATGTAAATAATTTTTATAATGAAAATAAAATATATTTTTAATCAAAAATATGTTGTGTAAACTTGAAATTATTGATATGATGTGGTTCATGGATTATTTTATTTTAAAAATTTAGTTAAAATAATTTATACACTCTAAGTCTTTTTAAATATGATGTTACACACATATGAGAAAATTATACCATGAGGGATATCATTGTTTTTTGATGGGTGGTAAAGTCATGACCTTTTCATAACAAGTTAGCCCACTCACCACTAGGCCAAGATGTTATTATTGTTAAGTTTTTCATGAATTAACTTGTTATTTTAATTTTTTATGCTTTTATGAATTATTTATTTTTATTGTTTTTACAAAATAATTTAAAGTTAAATAATTTTAAACTCATTAATCCTATCTTAGATGGAAGTAACCTCCCTTTGGCTAGTTTTCATGACCATGGCTATGGTAGATCTTTTCTATGGTATAGTTGTCATCCCACATGAGATAAGTCTTTTGTGCTTTGTGTATACATTATTCCTATTATTAATTGATATGATCTAAAAATGAATCAAACAAACAAAAAAATGCATCTTTGTATACCAAATTAAAAAGAAAAAATATATAAATTTGCATTGCAATATTATTTTAAGATATTCATACATTTTATGATTTGAATATTCTTTATATATTATTAATTTTTATAAATTTAAAATTTATTAAAAACTTTTATTGAAAATAATAAAATTAACAATAATTAAAATGTACAAATGTAATTATCATAACTTTTAATATCTTTAAATCAAAATAATTTATAACATTTATACAGGTGAAAATATTTAATTAGGAGACAAATAATTTCTAAAGAGGTGGCATTGAAATTTTAAATTATATCAATTTATAATTTTACTCTAGTTCTAAATTTAGGTAAGATTAGACAAGAAGTTCTAGAAGTATAGGAATTATAATATAGGTTTATGTCTTTATATCATGTCCGTGGACCTCAAATACTTAAAGTTATTGAGGAGATCTAGAAGAAGGAAAGGCATAAGGTTACCTGCCTGATTTCAGACCTACATGTTGCAGGTTGGGTATTATAGGTAGCAAAGTAGTTAAATATTCTAAGAGCAATATTTAATCCAAGAATCAATGTTAAATATGGAATTCCCTATCATGCTCCCAGGATCATATCTCTGGGGATAATCCTTTCAAATTGTAGATTATAACAATACCTAAATTAAATTTAGTGTTTATTTCTACTTGTTCCAAGAAGCATAATCTAAGAATCTAAGAAGCATAATGTATGCCCTTTCTTTTTCATGTGTTATAAGGATGACTTTTAGGTTAGAGGCCAAATTAAATTGCATATGATGTTGTTGGTGTAGTTATTTTTAAATAGCATAAGATGGTGGAATATGTGCCCTTCATGCCTCTTATCCACTCCAATCATCTTCCATGGTCAATTCTAGGAATGGAAGAGGAACTAGAGTTTCTCCTCCAGTATTACCTTAAAAATGTGGAGAGTACCAGAGAAAAAATGGTTGTCTCGAATGCTTCCTATGAACTAGAGCCTATGGTTCTCAATTCCTTAGGTAAAGAGGACCGTATCTATCCAATAGGCCCTTTGATTCCTTCTCACTTTTTTGAACCAAAACTTCATAGTAGGAAGATAGAATTAAGCACAGGCTTCTAGACAGAAGAACATGAATGTTTGGGATGGTTGGATAAAAAGTGTCAGCAGTCTATGATATATGTGTCTAGGAAGCATAAGTATTTTTAGTGAAAGATAAGTGAAATACATTGCATTTGGTCGGGGGGCCACAAAAAAAAATTTTTTAGGGGGTTGCCACCAAAATATAAAAAAAAAAAAAAAAAAAAAAAACCCCAGAAAAAAAAAAAAAAAAAAGGATTGGAACTCGACTCCTTCCAATGTTGTCGTATCCTTCCATAGAGTGCTTCATATCCCACTTTGGATGGAACTCGACTTTGGAAAGTATCAGCATGTGCTTCCCAATTATATGTTGGCCTTATTTGTGTAGATTAGCTACTCAACCACTTTGGCTTTGGCTTCAAGTAGAAAATAGAGAGAATAATAGACAAGAGAGAGATTGAGACACCCATGGAGAAGTTATTAGTTGGGGGTGAAGGGATTAAGATGAGGAAGAGAGCAACAAAGTTGAAGAAACTTGTAAAATATGGAGCTAAAGGAGGAAAGTCTTACAATAACTTTAAATTGGTTGTAAATGCCATGGATAATAATATTTGACTTAGTCTATTGTTGTTTGGAACTAATTATGCAACAAAAGTGAAACGATGACAATTTTATTTACTATGTAGTAAAAAGTGACAACTAACTAAAAAACATATTGTAGCTAATGTACTAAACCCCAAGAACTAAAAATAGAAATAAATACATTAGAAGGTAGTTTCATGTCAAATTCACTAAAATAATTGTAAGAAAAAGATGATATCTCATACAATAATGCAAATTAATATAAAATAAATCAATACACTAAAACTAATATAGCAAAGCGATAAATTAAAAGTAAATATCAAAAGCTATCCTAATTAGAGCATACATCAAAATGGGAAATATGTCACCACATATATATTTAGCATGGTATTATAATATTAAGTAAAGCTATCTCATAATCATAATCGTATAAAATATCAACTTATTTTTAATCATATAGCTATCTTTACATTGAATATGTGTATTATCGGTCTTCCACATGGCCACCATGTAAATCTCATGCAAACCCTCCCATGTGGATTCCATGCATCTTTTACACAAATGCCACGTGGGTTGCACATGGTTCTTACATGGATGCCGCATGGATCCACCACAAATTTTACGTGGATACCATGTGGCTCTCACATGGATACCACTCGAATCCCACACAACTCTTACATGGCTCCCACATGGTGCCCATGTGGCTCCCATATGGCTCTTGTGTGGGCAGGAAAAAATAAACCTCCTAAGAGAGGTTGCACTATCTAAGTCCTACTACTGGCCCAGTCAGAGGCTTGGTCAAAAATGATAGCTAAGAGTTGACCAATTTTTAAACCCCATGAACAAAAGGGTATCTTACCTCAGATTATCCTGGGCTAGTCTCAAGGGCAACCAACTTCTGGATGATGAAGTCCAAGAAAATATGTGATCTAACTATGGTGTGTCTAAGGGCTCAACCGATGGTTGGGGATGAAGTCCAACATCATTGGGAGATTTTCCTCGTAAAAATATTTGTGGAATATAATGTGCAAGTGTGTGCTTGTTTTGATTGATTTAAAAAAAAAATGGTTTATTTGTGTTTATTTGTTTTTTGTTTGTTTGTTTGGTTGTATTTTTTTTTTTTTGTGCTAAGAAAAAATTATTGTTTACTATGCAAAACTAAGGCTAACCCTAAATATGCAAAATAAAAATAAATTAAGCTCTATTCTTAAGATGATTTTGAAGAGGGAATGCAATTAGTCTAGAGAGAAATGATAAAAATAAACACTAAGGAAGAAGAATTAGCTTAGAAAATGAGGTAAACAATCCTAAAGAGAAAAATGTTAACCTATGCTATAAGAGGGGGAATAAGATGAATCCTAAACTTAGAAGACTAAAATAGAAGAGAGTGCAACTACTAAAAATTATGCAACTTACTCTAAAGAAAGAAAAAGAACCTATGTTAATGAGCCCTGAAAGCAATAACAATTAGACTAATGAGACACGAAAAGAAAACTTTTAATCTAATGAGCCAATGAAAAGTAATAGCATCTATACTAATGAGACATGAAAAGCAAAATTTAATCTAATAAGCCAATGAAAAGTAAAAACATATATACTAATGAGACATGAAAAATAAACTTTAATCTAATGAGCCAATGAAATCAATGTCAACTAAGCTAATGTGCCATGAAAATAAAGCTTAATCTAATGAGCCAATAAAAACAATAACAACTAAGCTAATGATCCTTGAAAGCAAATGACAACTAAAATAATAAAGAAAGCAAATGACAACTAAACTAATGAGCCTTGAAAGAAAATGACAACTAAACTAATGAGCCTTGAAAGAAAATAACAACTAAACTAATGCATCTTGAAAGCAAATTATGACTAAAATAATGATCCTTGAAAGCAAATGATAACTAAAATAATGATCCTTGAAAGCAAATGACAACTAAACTAATGAGTTTTGAGTCTTTGCACCAAAAACCATAAAGCGACTATGCTAAGCTATCAAAAAGTTTAAAGAAGGGGGAAAGGCTTAGAATTTGAATAAGAGGACCTTATAAACTAAAGAAATTTTGATGAACAACTAATCTAAATAGGAAAATATTATAGGGGGTGCTAAGGAAGAACAAATATATATGATAAGAGGAATACCTATGGTAAACTAAGGGGAGAAATAGAAAACAATTTGGTGTTCAAACAAGTAATGACAAAGAATCTGACTGTGACATGAGTTTATGTGCAAAACTAAGGAATATAAGCTACTTACCTGTGAGCCTATGCTAGAAATGAAATGAACAAATTTTGTTGTGCCTCTATGTCTATTTCTATATAGTTGTCTATGTCTTTGTGGCCATCCTGGGTGGTTGTCTGTATCTGTGTGGCCACTCTAGGAAGTTGTCTATCTATGTGATCGCTCTGGGCAGTTTTCTATCTATGTGATTACTTTGGGTGGTTGTCTATCTATGTGACCACTCTAGGTAGTTGTCGTTCCGGGGCTACGGTAGGTAGTTTTTTTTGCTGTGGTGGGGAAAACATTACAAGAATGAGCCCTAGTTTGAATAATGTGACTATGTCCTTTCTGTTTCTAAGTACTTATAAAAAATATAAAACATAAAAAGTTAATAAAGCAAGAAAAAAACTCAAAAAATCATGAGAAATCTTAAGCACAACACACAAGACATGCTATGCTAGATGCAAGTGCCAAAGCTCATGCAAAATAATAAGTTTCAAATGTGTTAAGGGCAAAGGGTCCCACTGTGATCGCCATTCATGTGACCTGAGAAATATATACCATAACAATGTAAATAAAGAAAAAGCAACAAAAGAAAGCTTTGATATTGATATTGCAATATGAGTTTTCTTTCGGTTACAAAAGACCACTTTGTATTACAATAGACCTCCCAAGAAGGAGGGTTTTATTTGCAAATGGAGTTCAATGGTGCTTCAAATGATCTCCTCGGTCACACTCAAGAGCCTCAAATGGGTTTATGGCTTGGTTGCTCGATCACCATGCACACAAGTCCACAATAGGTTGTCAACAACATCTACTGGATATTTTGAAATAAGGCCCTTAAACATGAAACAAAATAGTTACAAAAACCATGTAACAAGTTACAAAACCATGCTAGAGTTGCTTGCTTTGATTTCTTACCTTTTTTTGTTGATTTTGGGTCTTTTTATGGTTCCTATGTGGCCATAGTGGGTGGCTTCCAAACTTTATGTGGTCGTAGTGGGCAACTTCCTACCTTTGTGTGGCCACCTAGGGTGGATAGATATGTGTTGTGACAAAGGCTTCAATGTCATATCTAGGCCTTTCTAGAAGTGTTTTAAACCCCTTAGTGCAAGTCTAGTGTTGTGT
Organism: Wollemia nobilis; assembly: GCA_028583015.1. Classification (NCBI taxonomy): domain Eukaryota; kingdom Viridiplantae; phylum Streptophyta; class Pinopsida; order Araucariales; family Araucariaceae; genus Wollemia; species Wollemia nobilis. The sequence goes on from JAQPPZ010016894.1 coordinate 3,649,107, forward strand.
GGTTATCCAAGGTGTGAGCATCTACAAAATGAAGGTTATCAAGCATCCCTACAAGACTCCATTATTGATGTTCTTGAGGTCTTTGAAGGAGGTACCTACACTCACAAGTTCAAAAATCCACAAGAATAGCAAAAGAAATTTAGGTAGAGTTTCGGTATTGTTTTTTGGATGCTTCCCCAAATGGAGGAAAATGATGATTTATATATAGAATTTGTGGGGAATTGGTGAGGGGGATAACTTGGCAAGCCAAGGCAGCCAAGTGGGAAGAGTAGGTGAGATGGATAGGTTGAGATGTTTTAGTCACGGGAAGATGAGGTAAGTTAAGTGGTGGAGAGGCTTAGCAAGGATGGTTGTAATTTGGAGAGGTGGCAAGTTAAGTGGTGGAGATGTGTGCACATGTGTCAAGTGGAGGTGGTATTTAAGTGGGAGGGGAGGCTAGAGATTTATTATTTAATTTATTTTTACATTATAAAGCTTAATTGTGCACAAAATTGGATTATTATTTATTTATTATTATTACTTAGTATTAATATTATTATTTTTTGGGGTGTTTGAGGATTTTATGGAGAATGAAAGGGGATTTAGGGTGATTATGAAATTGATGCATTTTGGGTGTCTACTATTACCAAAGCCCCAACCCTCATCAACCCTAATTTTTTGGAGACTACAAGTTGAATGCATTCAAGATAGATGAAAGCATACCTATATTTCTAAACTAGAAAGATGATAAAGATGAGGAACATCCAATTTCCTTTATGAGTAAAATGCTCTATAATTATGAGTAAAGGTACATGTTCATTTAGAAATATGTGTTTACAATGATGAAAGACTAAAAAAAATTAGGTATTGTAAATCCTAGTGTAAGGCCATTGTCTTTATGGTCATTCTAATATCATATCAGCCATATTGCATGGTGAACTAGGGGAAAATAAAACAATATGGATAAACAAGATAAACAAGTTCAACATAGAGATAAAACCCACTCAATTTATTAGAGGTAGGACTTTATGTAAAATAATTGTTATATGATCCCCCAAATATCAGGTACCACTGATAGAGGAAATTGAACTACATAATCAACAAGGTTAGATAGGATACATTAGGAGATATATGATATCAAGACAAGTCCTAGAAGGATTAACACCTAAAGAAAGAGCTATATTCAAATATAAGGAAATGCACTATACATGGATGGATAATGCACTTTTATAGAAGGGATATGATGGGGTCCTATTGCAATGCATCAAAGAGAAAAGGATAAAGTACCTAATGATGTAATATCACGTTGAAGGAAGATATTATTTTTCCCAAACCACAACCAATAAAATATTAATGGCAAGATATTATTGGCCTACCATATTTTCTAATTACATTCGATAGTTCAAGTAGTGAAAACCTATTATATTTCCATGGGAAGGAATAGAAAAGCACTAATTTATTAAAGCCCATCATTGTCATAAAATCATTTCAACATGTAGGCTTAGACTTCATCAACAAGATTAATTCTTTATCTAGTGTGGGGTATGGATGGATTCTAACCCCAACTAACTACTTCACAAGGTGGGTAGAAGTAATGCTAGTTAAATCTTCAAACCAAGTGGTAGTTACCCAAATTTGGAGCTTCATCCACAATAATCATTGATAATACCATAGGCTTTATACGTTTATGGTATGAAACTAAATGGTTCGGGAAGAAGGATCATTTTTATATTGAATTGCTTTTTGATTGTAAGGTAGAAAACCCACAATAGACTTAATTTATATATTTGTTCCATGATGCCTTATTATCATATTTGGATTGCATTTAAATACCTAGTCTAATAGTTGTAAGAGTGAAGGGTTGTGACCCTATAATATAATTAATAAATAATATAAGTATTAGGACATGTTAGGAGGGTCCTAACATGCCACCCCCCTTAAAGGAGCTTTGTCCTCAAAGTTGGAAATTTGGAAATTGTTGCTGGATATCTTGAAAATTTTCCCACATTGCGTCTTCTAAAGGTAGACCTTTCTAATGGATTAAAACTTCCGTGATATCGTAAGTACAAAGGTGACGAGAGCGACAATCCAAGATAGCTTCTGGCTCGACTAGAAGTACTCTGTCATCGAAGAATTTAGGGAGAGTGGGTTGTTTCGTGATATGGGCTCCAACTGCGAGCTTAAGGCAAGATACATGAAATATGGGGTGAAGTTTGGAAGAGGGAGGAAGGTCTAGTTTATAAACAACGGTCCTAATACATTGGAGGACTTTATACGGCCCGTAAAATTTTGGTGCTAACTTCTGAGAACCTTTTTGTTTAAGAGAGGATTGACGGTAAGGTTGGAGACATAAGAAAACCATATCACCCTCGTGGAAACTACGTTTTCTTCTATGTTGATTGGCTTGCTACTTCATGCGATTTTTGGTGGTGTGTAGGTTCTCTTTTAGGATCCGTAATATGTCATATCTATTAGCAAGTTTCATTTCCACCGCATGGACTTTTGTAGTCCTTGGAATATAGGAAGTGAGGGATGGTGGTGTTTGACCATATAGTGCTTCATAAGGATTCATTTTGATGGACGTATGGTATGAAGTGTTATACCACCATTCTACTAGTGAAAGCCACTTTACCCAATGGAGTGGTTGAGTAGAAATAAAACATTGAAGGTATGTTTCCAAGCATTTATTTACAACTTCTTTTTGGCCATCGGTTTGAGGATGGTAAGCGGAGCTCATACGAAGTTGAGTACCTTGTAATTTGAACAATTCCTTCCAAAATGTGCTAGTGAAAGTTGGGTCACGGTCACTAACAATTGTGGAGGGCATACCATGTAATTTAAAGATGTTATCTAGGAAGAGGTGGGCTATAGTGCTAGCGGTATAAGGATGAGCCATGAAACAAAAATGGTAATATTTAGATAAACGATCAACGACTATGAAAATGGTTGTTTTTCCTCCTGATTTTGGTAATATTTCAATAAAGTCCATATAAATATTTGCCCATGTTTTGGTGGGTATAGGAAGAGGTTGAAGTAATCCTAGAATAGTGAGGGTCTCCCCCTTTTGTCGTTGGCAAACTTCACATTCTTTTACAAAGTTTTTGATGTAATTTTTCATTCCTACCCAATAGAAGGAGGTAGTGGCTCTTTTATAGGTTTTTAAGAACCCTGAGTGGCCTGCAGTGGGTGAGGTATGTAACTCATGAAGGAGTTTTTCGTGATAAGTTGAATTGGGGGTGAGGACCATCCTCCCTTTGTATCTTAATATATTGTCCTTCCAAGTGTATGGAGGTTTGCTACTAGGATTATGTTGAAGTTTTTGAATTAAGGCATGGATAGTAGGATCATTTATCCATTATTCATGCACCTCATCTACCCATTTAGGAATAAGGGAGGAAAGAGCATGGACTTGAGGCATATCTTCAAATTTTCTAGAAAGTGCATCGGCTACCATGTTGTCCTTTCCTTTTTATATGTAATTTAATAATCATAGCCAAGAATTTTAGTAACCCATTTTTGTTGTTTCGGGGTATTAGTCCTTTGTTCCAAAAAATACTTCAAGCTATGATGGTCATTGCGTATAATGAAATTTTGGCTAATAAGGTAAGGCCTCCAATGTTGAATGTCATGGACAAACACCAACATCTCTTTTTCATACGTAGAGTGAGCTGAATTCTTAGGAGAAAATGCTTTGCTTATAAAATCTAGAGTCCTTTCATCCTGCATGATTAAGGCTCCCATTCCTATTCCTAAAGCCTCACTTTCAATGACAAACGGTTTAGAAAAGTTAGGCATGGCTAGATTAGGGGTGGTACACATTACAATTTTCAAGATGATAAAGGCCTCATCCGCTCTAGACGACCATTTGAAAGAATTTTTCTTAAGTAATGATGTTAGAGAAGCAGTGATTTTACTATAGTTTTGGACAAATTTTCTATAATATCTTGTTAGTCCAAGAAACCCACGTAAAGATTTTAAGGTTTTTGGAATAGGCCAATTTTTCACCTCCTCAATTTTGGAAGGATATACCATAACTCCTTCCTTTGAGAAAATATGCCCTAAGTATTCAATTTCTTGTTTTCCAAAGGAACACTTTGATCTTTTTGCATAAAGTTGATTTTCCTCCAAGATTTGGAACGCTTGTCTAACATGGTCCAAATGTTCTTCCCATGTTTTGCTATAAATCAAAATGTCATCAAATAAAACTAATATAAATTTACGAAGAAAAGGGTGAAATACCTTATTCATTTGACTTTGAAAGGTAGAAGGAGTGTTGGTCAGGCCAAATGGCATCACCAAGAATTTGTAGTGCCCTTCGTGAGTGCAAAAATCTGTCTTAGGAATATCCTTTTCATTGAATCGTATTTGGTGGTAGCCTGATCGTAAGTCTAACTTGGAAAAATAAGAAGCCCCGTGGAGTTCATCTAATAACTCGTTTATAACTGAAATAGGAAATTTATCTTTGATGGTCATTTTATTAAGCACTCGAAAATTGACACATAAACGCCATGAGCCATCCTTTTTTCTAACTAAAATAATTGGAGAGGGGTAAGGGCTTTTGCTAGTTCTAATGAATCCTGCCTTAAGAATCTCTTGTACTAATTTCTCTATTTCAATATTTTGGAGGTATGGATAACGATAAGGTCTAATATTAGGAGGTTGATGCCCTAGAAATAGTGGAATAGTGTGATCATGACTTCGTTGTGGAGGTAGTCCTTTTGGTTCATTGAATACCGCCTTATGGTGGTCTAAAATATTTTGTAACTCTGGTGTCTCATCTTCTTTGTGACTAGGTTGAATTGAAAATAATTGGGCGACCATTCCTTTGTTTCCTTTTTGGATAATTTTCTCCATTCTATGCGAGCTGACGATTTGGGAAGGTCATGATTTCAGGCCTTGGATAATATAGGTTTGGTTCTTTGCTATGAATTTCATCCACAGTTCATCAAATTCCCATTGGACTACGCCCAATGTTCGTAACCATTGTACGTCTAGTACAATGTCGCACCCACCTAGGGGTAGGAAGTACATGTTGCATTTCATGTTATAAACCCCCATAGTTAGTTTTATATTTCTGCATTTTCCTTTGCATGTAATTTTTCTATCATTTCCAATCATCACTTCAAAGTTATTGCAAGGGTATATAAAACAATTTGCTTGTTTAGCCACCTTTGGATCGATAAAATTGTGCATGCTACTAGAATCTAGGAGCACGGTAAGGTTTTTTTTCTTAAAATACCCTTTTGCTCGCATTGTTTGAGGGGCAAAAAATCTGGCAAGGGCGTTGAAGGAAACATTTGGTGCTTTTTCTTCATCACTTTCAAGTGTGTTGGATAATACCTCTACTTTGATTTTAGGTTCCTCTTCAGTAGAATTCCCTTCCTCTGTGGCATCTAGAATATATAATTTCCATGAGGCACATTTATGATTTCTGTCAAATTTCTCATCGCAATGGTAGCAAAGACCCTTAGCTTGTCTTTCCTTCATTTCCTCGAAATTCAGACGCTTAATTGGTAGAGCAGGGTTAATTTTTGGGGCTATGTAGGATTTTTGGGTTCATCCATTTTGCATTGGTTTGGGGTTGGTATAAGTGTTTGATGATTTCCCCCAAGTTGGTTTTGTGAACCGATTCCATGCCTTGATTTTGTCCTTCGCTAATTTTGCCAAGCCGATGGTCTCTAACATGTTTGTAGGGTTATACATTTGCACCTCTATTCGAATTTCTTCTTTTAATCCGCTCAAAAAACATTCTTGAAAGAAGGCATCGTCTAATTCAAATGTTCGATTAGCTAGCATTTCAAATTCTGCTTGGTATTCACTTATCGAAGTGGTTTGGCATAATTTAGTGAGGGCCCCTGTAAAGCTTTGAAACTTGCTAGGGCCAAATCGCACTAATAGATTTTGTGTAAAGGTTGACCATGTCAGAGTGCCGTTAGTTTTCTCGAACCATTGGTACCATTGGATGGCATCGTTTTCCAAGTGGAAGGAGGCGATATGCACTTTTTGCATTTCGAGAATTTGATTTAGTGAGAAATATTGCTCTGCTCGGTAGATCTAGTTTGTAAGGTCTCCTCCTTCAAATTTTGGGAAGTCTAATTTGGTCGTCCGTGGTAGAATGGAATTTTGTGGACCTCCTAACATTGCTCGGTTTGATGACCCTTGGTTGGGTGAATTTGCATGTGTTGTTGCCTGATTTTGACTGATGGCATCAAGTTTAACATCCATTGCAAATATTTTCTCAAATATTTCTCTTGTATTACGGGTATTCTCCTCTCTTTCCTATTGAACTTCTTTAGTGAGCCTTTCGTTTTTCTCATGAATGGAATCCAGTGATCCTCGTCCTTCAGCCATTGTGGTTGGTGTAGGTAACTATCAATATGACTTGGTACAGGTGAGCAAAAAATTAAAAAAATAATTTTAATAATTTTTTTTCCCTTTGCGTTTCAGATGTCGAAAACCTTGATGCTGTGTTGAATATTTTAGCTTTTTCAAAATAGCCACCGGTCACCATGCGAAATGTCGAGCTATTTGGGTGTAATACAACTTAATTTGTACCTTAGGAGAAGGTTTAATTTTTTGCGAGTATTTTGAAATGGATCCGTGAAGCGTGAATTTTGTTTGCATCCTCGCGAATATGGATTGGCTGAAATGTGCGATGGAAAAAAAAAATTAATGGTGAATTTGCTCCTTGATCTAGCTCTGATCTAGATGGTATGAAACTAAATGGTGCGGGAAGCATGATCATTTTTATATTGAATCACTTTTTTTATTGTAAGGTAGAAAACCCACAATAGACTTAATTTATATATTTGTTCGATGATGCCTTATTATCATATTTGGATTGCATTTAAATACCTAGTCTAATAGTTGTAAGAGTGAAGGGTTGTGACCCTAGAATATAATTAATAAATAATATAAGTATTAGGACATGTTAGGAGGGTCCTAACAGTTTGAAGGTAATGTATTTTGCACTAGAGTATATATTCATGTTAAGAACGATTGCTAAAAAAAACTTCCAATCAGTATCACTAGGGCAATGGTCAAATCCACGAACAAGAATATTATGATGATTATTCAAAAGATAATCAAATCACAAAGGCTAGGATTCTAAACTAAGAAAGATATTATAACACCTAAAGCTTCTACAAGATCATCTCCCTACAAGCTAGTTTTCAAGAAGCAAGAAGTACTGTGAGTAGTCCTAGAACTTCCTACTTTCTAAATGTTTTAGCAATTCTAGCTTTAAGACACTAATTTTGAACTAAGGTTAGCATGATTAAATTCCCTACTAGTTCTATAAGAATATAGGGATAAGGTGTTTAGAAGGATGGTACACATTCAAATAGTAGTTAAAGGATAGTTCAACAAAATATCCATCAAAATGGATTACAAAGAAGACAATTTGGTGTTCAAGTGAGATGAAAATAGAGCTAAGCCATAAATTTATAAAAAGTTTGATTCTTTCTAGAGTTGGCCATACTAGATCCTCCAAATCATAGGACCAAACACTTATAACCTTATGACAATGGATGAAATAAATTTGTGAATTTAATTTAAT